>CAVLJG010000007.1:12631115-12976299 GCA_963669975.1 Acanthoscelides obtectus | reverse complement strand
GCTATAGCTTATGGTTCCAGGTCACCTTTAATCTTCATCAGAGGTAATATGAACGCGCAGCGTTATATCCACGAAGTTCTAGAACCCCATCTTTTACCCTATCTTGACACCCTGGCAGATCCAACTTTCCAACAAGATAATGCCCGACCACATGTTGCAAGAGTCACAATAGACTTCTTTCAACATAATGATGTCACATTGTTACCATGGCTACCAAGATCTCCCGACTTATCCCCAATTGAGCACGTGTGGGATATGATGGGTAGGAGATTGCTCAATTTGCAACGTCCTCCTCAGACTCTAGAAGCATTCCGAGAGGAGTTGGTGGTTGCCTGGAATGAGATACCACAGGAGGACATTGACCACCTGATCAGAAGCATGCCTAGGCGCGTTGGAGAATGCGTAGCACATCAGGGTGCATCCACACATTATTAAAGGTCAAAGGGCTTTAAAGCAGTGCAATCATTTTGAAATTTTTATCATTTACTTATTATGCTTCATTAAGTACTTATACAAAATTTTATTAAAATAAAACCATTTAAACTGGGTGTTCGGATTTATATGTCACTTAGTATATTCAACATGGTTTTTCGTGATTCAGCTATTAAGTGACCCTCCTCAAACTTCTTTGTATGACCGTTAGAAAAAAAAAATATACAAGACTTGTAGAGTCTGACATAAAGCTTTACGTGCATTATCATTTTTATATACAGGGTGATTCAAAAAAGCGTTATCGAAAATAGTTGTATTTTTTCAAATGGAACATCCTGTATACTTTTAATTTCTGAACTTGTTTTTGAAATATCCAGATTTGTAAAAGGTAAACAAACTTTTTTACACATCCTCAAAGTTGCATCATTTTAGAGCGTTGTATCATGATTTTGAGGGAGTCGAAGGTTAAAACGCGACAAGCCCAGTGTCTTCAAAGTTTCTCAATCTCAATCCTACATCAGTGGTCATTTCTGGGATGAGTTTCCTTCATCGTTAATGCGTGGAAAATAATCTCACAGCCAATAACTTTTAATTTCAGAATGATGACATATGAGTAAGCTTGTGTAGACCGCAGCCTTAGCATAAACCGTAGTGTAGTAGGAATTTCACCTAACTGTTTCTTACGCGGCGCGACGGTCGATCATGGTCGGAGCCAGAAAATGTTACTTTGCGGGCGGGCCAATGTGGTGCCATTTAAAAATTGTTTCTATGAATACATATTTCTTTGAATACGAAATTGGTCCGAGAACCGAACCCTGAGGGACACCGGCTCTGACGGGTCGCTCTGCCGACAAGACATTATTAATTTTGACCAGAAATTGTCTACCTAAAGTGTATCTAACGAAGCTACAAAGTAATCGTAAACAGTGGTTGATTCGTGATCAACGCGTGATCGGTAGCCATGGCGCTCTGTCGGCCTCTTCCTGATTGGCTTGTAGCGACGAGCCTCCAGACAAAGTCGCACGGTTGCCACGCTCGGCGAGTTTTCGCCAGAGTGGTTGATCACATTCGCATGGATCACAAATCAATCTGTTGGTGCAATACGTGCAATAACTGTTGTAAAGGACATTATATAACAATAAATGGCATCACAAAGGTATATTCCAATTTGATCTGCAGCAAATTATGAACGGCATATACGGAGATGCGAAAACAAGCTCAAAAAGGTGAAGAAAATTTTTGTGCAATCTTTATAGTTAAATTTTTCCTAAGAGATAGCATCAGTGAGGGAATTTTTTTCTATTGTCTTATTCTTCACATTACTGCGATGTCGAGGTATGTGGCCCTATCGCAATTGAAAATAAGGTTTCGATAATCCTTCCATAAAGTTTCGATGAGTACATCTGAAATAACCTTGAGATATTCTTCAGGGAAATACAAAAATCTCCTTTTGTGTTTTTTTTGTGCAGATTTATCTATTAAAATCCTATCCGCAATCTATTTTCCGTGCACACACCTTCAACCGAATGTATGCCATATATGATATTACCGTTTCCAACTTTCACCAAGGTTAATAGGAACCATAACAGCTCCCTACCCTTCCCCCCTATAAAATATCGATTTGTAGCCTCACATTTCAAGGTTAGACTTCTTGTAATGTTTCTGTTCAACATTCGGCGATTTCTGACAATTTTCCCAATAAAACATGATCATTGTGACATTAAGCCTGGCGACGCTGCATAGTAGAGGGAACTCTCAGCGTCACGTTGATGGTTCGTCACCACGCAGAGGATTGTAATCAGTTACGGATACCCGTTTATGAGCGCGAACGTTTTATGCACGTCTTGACTTGATTTTTCTTGCGGAAATTTAATATTAGTCTAAAATGTCTGACACAGATACAGCTGATGAAGTGGTTGAAATCAGCTTAACGCCACCCAGCAAAAGGGCTAAAAAGCTTCATCTTAGCGCAGGTGAAAAACAAATTATTCTAAATATCTACAAGAACCAGATGCAAGAGAATGGTGGATTGGCTATAGAAAATATCGTATGTAAGGTTGCTGAAATTGCTGGAGTAGGTCGATCAAGTGTTTATAAAATCTTGAAGGAATATAGACAAAATCACTCACTATCTGAGCCAAAAACATATCCAGCGAGAAAAAAAATCATCGAAAAAATAGATGACTTTGACAAAAGTGCCATTAGAAGAAAAGTACATCACTTTTTCTTCAGGAATGAAATACCTACAATAGATAAAATATTGAAGCAAGTGAATGATGATGAGGACCTGCCAAATTTTAAAAGATCTACGTTCCATAAGCTGTTGAAAGAACTAGACTTTCGATTTTTGAAAAGAGGAAGGAATAGTTTATTGATAGAAAAGGAGGAAATTGTTATCTGGAGGAGAGAATACCTTAGAAAAATTAGGCAATTCCGCGCTGAAGGAAGAAAAATTTATTATTTAGACGAAACATGGGTGAACGCGGGGCATACGCAGGGAAAGGTTTGGGTAGACAGATCTGTGAGGTCCTCATGGCAGGCTTTTTTAGATGGCCTTTCGACGGGATTGAAAAATCCTGCAGGTAAGTTTCGAAGTATATGAACTTTTTTGGATGCAGATAATTCATTTTCTGATCGAATCAATGATTTGGAAGCTCCGAACTCAGTTTTGCTATCTCATCCAAGTTTCTGAGTATTTCCTTCACCCAAAAACTAATCTAAGACCCTATCCTACACTAACCTAAAAAGAGTAAGTTGCTTAATTTCGTCATTTAGTGCGCTCGCTGAGAAGTAAAATAACTAATTACTTTCAGGCAAGGGAAAACGCCTGATCATTTACACATAGGTAGCGTAGATGGATTTGTTCCTGAAGCATTGTGGGCATTTGAATCCAAAAAAACTGGAGACTATCACGAAGAAATGGATGGTAACTCATTTGAAAATTGGTTCAAAAAAATTTTGCCGACACTTGATGATAACGCAATTATTGTGATGGATAATGCCCCGTACCACTCCAGAAAATTGGAAAAAATTCCAAAAATGGCCACCAAAAAGGCAGAGATTCAACAGTGGCTTGTCTCAAAGAAGATCGACTTCGACCAAACAATGGTCAAAGCTGAGCTGATAAATATAGTCAAGCGACATAAGTATAAATATGATTTAAAAACTGTTGACGAAATGGCCAAAAACCAAAATAAAACGATGCTCAGGCTGCCTCCTTATCACTGCGAACTGAATCCTATCGAGTTGATTTAGGCCGACATCAAGCAATACGTGGCGTCAAATCACAGCACTTTTTAGTTTTCTGACCTTAAAAAACTGTTTGATGTTGCTGTCGATAGAATTACGCCAGCAAAATGGAGAACATGTATTGACCATGTCCAAGAGAAGGTTGAAACCAAAATGTGGGATATGGACAATATCATTGACACCCTAGTTGAACCCCTTATAATTGACATCAACAATTCTGATGATTCAAGCTCCTCGGAATACAGCATATAAATCGATTGATACCATTAAGACTGGCAGTTTAACGGGCTTTTTAGCAAGACAGGTAAGTTCATTATAGACTGCAATCAAAGTGTAAGTTTCTAGTTATTAATGTGGAAATTCCAAATTTATAATTACACAAAATTAGGGTTAATTTAGGAGTTCCAAAGCATAATAGTGCCATTTTGACCTTCTTCCTATTTCTCATGTAAATTTTAATAGCAATCAAACTAACAAACTTTATGGAGTCTGTAATAAACTTTTGTACTACTACTACTACGTCTGTAGTTTCTATTTGCTCAAAAAAATTTGCTCTGCATTGTGAATAGAAGGTTGATTTGTAAATATTATTGGGTATATATGTAGGTTAATAATAAAATATGAACAATTTCAATTGAGATGGTACACAAGTTTTTTTCGTGTGCGTTTTAGTAACATTTTGCTGAAATGGTGAATACAGAATTTTTTGCACTGATTCCTAATGTCGAAATATGATTAGAAAGGCTTTTGATGGAATTTACAGCAACACATATCTTGTACGACATTTTTTGATAGATCAGTCACAATAGCTTGATACGGCCCTGTAGCGTCTCCTACGGTTAAGTTCTTGATCACGTGTAATACGGGTGTATATGTTTGATTTTACTTTGTTTCTTCGATGGATACAGTTTACAAGGATGTGATCTTATGCTATCAAAAAAAAAACAAAATTTGAATCTCTAAGAATTTTCATTGTCCATGAAATCATCTTTTGCCAGAACATTTAGAACACTACATAGAATTGAATAATCATTACCACAATCATTATACACGAGGAAATATAGATTTTCATTTACAAAATTGCAATAGTAATTTAACTAGCAAATCAATATTTCAGAGAGGATTACTTGAATTTAATAAACTAAATAATGATATAAAGTCTACTTGTAATTTAAAGATATTTAAAAGAAAATTAAAGGAATATTTCATGGACAATGAAAATTCTTAGAGATGCACATTTTGTTTTTTTCTGAACGTATGTATGCTATGTAATTGTTTAGTTTTTTAGAAGAATGTAATTGTAGCAATCATGCTAAATAAATCTTAAACAAACGAACAAAATACCCCCCCTTAAGTCCGCTCATGCAGTTGGTTCTTCGGAGATAGTGAATACTTCCTGTGGCCTTTCTCGAGTCTTCGAAAATCAGTCAAGTTCAAGAACGCGACCAACTACGTGAATAACCCGACGTACGCGGCGAAGACGGATAAAAAATCAAAATAAGTGTCACAGTGACTGAGTGCCGCGCGGTGAGACGTGCAAAGTGACACATACACAGTGGATTTTTCTCGGAATTTCGAAAGCGATTATTTTGGATCATGTATGTCAAAGTCGAACAGCCCGCGCGACTTCGGCGCGAATAATTATTGTGTACAGTGTTATTGTTTTGGATATCGGTATCGCAATATAACTGTTAGGTAAAGTATTTATCACGACGCGCAATTTCCGTAACACAATATGTTATATAAAAGAATGATATAGAAGAGGGGCAGAAGCTTCATTCAACATCATTAACAATTTTAGAAGAATGAAAAAACTTCCCTATCTACGAGCCCCTTCCCACTTCAAGATTTGTACCAAAATATGCCTTTATAAACTAATCATGACGAAACTATTTACTTCTAAAACAATTTATTTTCTCAAAAAAATTTTAGATACACTCTAGTCGTAAAAAATACATATTTGAATACATAATATTGAATAAATGCGCGAAGTTAACAAAGCAACAATTGAAAGATTACACTGGACAACAAATTTTAGTTTTTTAATTGTATCTTGTGGGAAAAGTGCCCTTCTTTGTTAATTTTGGGGCTCTGAATCCAAAAATGACAATGAAATAAAAAAATTAGTTGCGGTTTAGAAAAAAAACTTTTTATTTTTAAGGATATATTAAAAAAAGTAACAAGATTCATATACTTATAAGAATCACTATATTCGCTGTCTTTTTGTTGTTCTTTTATGGATCGTTTCTGGAGCATCTCTACCAAGAGTCCAACAGTAGTCTGCAAGCATGGAAGGATTCCACTTTCCCTGGTACCTTTTTTCCATTGTTGAAATATCCTGATGAAAACGTTCGCCGTGCTCATCACTTACAGCTCCGCAATTGTCAGGAAAAAAGTCCAGGTGTGAGTGTAGGAAATGTATCTTAAGAGCCCATCTTTTGATACGATGACAGCATATTTTTGACAAGGGTTTTATAGTTGTCAGCTTTTCTATTTCCCAAGAAATTAGTGACCACCAGACGGAAATCATTCCAAGCAGTTTTTTCAATATTTGTTAAAGTGTTTTCAAACTGTGTATCTTTCAAAATATTTCGAATCTGTGGCCCAACAAAAATACCTTCTTTAACCTTTGCCTCACTTAGTCTTGGAAATTTCTGACGCAGGTATTGAAAAGCTGACCCATCTCTATCTAATGCCTTGACAAAGTTTTTCATTAGGCCCAACTTGATATGCAGTGGTGGTAATAAAATTTTTTTCGAATCTACTAATGGCATATGCTGTACATTTTTTGACCTGGCTCTAGGAATTGACGAACAGGCCAGTTTTGTCTGGTGTAATGAAGTGCCTTTGCCCGACTGTCCCATTCACACAAAAAACAGCAAAACTTTGTGTAGCCTAGCTGCAGCCCAAGTAAAAGTGCAACAACTTTCAAATCGCCACAAATATGCCATTGGTGCTCATCGTATTTTATGCATGTCAATAGGTACTTCATATTGTCATATGATTCTTTCATGTGAACTGCACACCCTACGGGAAGAGATGGTAAAATATTTCAAATATGCAATAACACTGCCTTTAAACTCAATGTTGAACTGTCTATAAAGAATCTCCATTCTTTTGGGTTATAGTTTATATTTAAAGCCGCCAGTAAGCCGTTAATGTTACTGCAGAAAACCAAGTTATTCTCCATATTGAAAAATGGTTCTAAGTCTTTGTGGCGTTTACGAAAAACACATACCGAAACATCGTCTTCTAACAAGTTCCACTGCTGCAGTCTTGATCCAAGTAACTCTGCCTTACATTTTGGAAGTTCTAAATCGCTTACAAGATCATTTAATTCTGACTGTGTTATTTTGTGCGGTTGGTGGCATGACGTGCTCGGTATAAAATCAGGATCTCTTGACGTTGATGGCATATCTTCTTCCTGACGAATCACTCGATCGCCATGATCTGATTCGTTTTCTGATTCGCAAGTGTAGGATTCTGGGGGTTTTGGAATAGGATTTTCGTCACTGTGAGGCACAGGTCTCATCGCAGATGGTATGTTTGGGTAGTTAATAACCGATTTTTTTTTCTTGGACATACCTGTGGCTTGCCCAACACAAGGTACCATGCAAAATAACAATCATTCATATGATTTTTAGGCTCTCTCCAAACCATTGGGACAGCAAAGCGCATAGACCGTTTTTTGCCATTTAACCAGCTCCTCAGACTTGAAGCACATGTATTACAGCAGATGTGGGGTGCCCACTGTTTGTCTTGATCACCTAGTTTACAACCGAAATAAAGCTGATGTGCCTTTGTTATTAGTGGAGTAATAGACCGTCTCTGAGACGCAAAAGTCACATCACCACACACGTAACAAAACTGATCTGGATTGTTTACACACTTTCGAGACATCTTGCATGAACGCTGTCAGCCAACTGAGGAAAAAATGGCTAATATAAAACAATATAATGTACACGTATGTATCACGTAACACAATCATGCCGATTACATCATCTTTCCTTGCCGAATATAAAAATGTAGCACGTGCATTCTTGTGAATTACAGTATATTAACACTGTCACAGCAGGAACAGATATAATTACCGTATCTCTAAAACTTGAACTAATATTCAAAAAATAAGTTTCATTCCGGTTTAAGCACATTAAAAATAGTAATATTTTGTTGATTTTATTTAGGATATTTTTTGGCTGTTGATCAGTGTTACCATTGGGTAACATCACCTTTATTTTTTATTACGGCTGAAATTCTTTGGGGCATAGTGTTAACCAAATTTGGTGTAAAACAATCCCATATTTCTTGAATCTTTTGTCTCAGTTCGGTGATTGTACGAGCAGGATGTTGTCGTAGAACCTTTTTCATCTCGTGCCACAAAGTTTCAATAGGTGACAGATCTGGACTGCTAGAAACCCATTTCAAAAGTGGTACATTATTTCCTTCCATCCATTTTATAGCTTTTTTTGAGTTATGGCACGCTGCACCATCTTGCTGAAACACAAAACCTTGGCCGGATGTCAAACATTCTTCCATCACTGGTAAAAGCGATTCTTCTAAAATTGCCAAATATTTGTTTGTATCCACATTTCCATCAATAAAATGAAGTTTTCCTACTCCTTTTGATGACATACTGCCCCAGACCATAATGGATGCTGAAAATTTCACTTTTCTCTTCAGACAGTCAACATGGAATGTTCATTTTTTTTGCGAATAACTCTACTGTGACTGTCACCAACACAAACTTCGAATCGGGCCTCATCACTCCGTTGTATTGCTCACCATTGTTGAGGTGTCCATTGCCTATGTTCTTTAGCCCATCTAAGCCGATTTTTCTTTTGAAGTGGAGTTAATAGTGGCTTTTCTTTGGCCTATAAACCAGTTGTGCAACTTTAGGGTTTTTACTTCACTTTTTTTATAAGAAAACTTACCTTGCAAGTGCTAAATCCCAGATTGTGGGCCTCTCTATGAGTTGTGGTGCTCGAAATTCTCCTTCCAGCAGCGTCACTCCACAGAGCACTTTAATTGTAAATAATTGGCACGCTTGTTTTTCACGATTATTCTTAATGCTTAATGCTCTTCGTTTGGCATTTGTGATATTATTTTTTTTCACATATCGTAGCTTAATATTAACTGAACCAGTTACGTTATATCTTCTAAAAATATTTCTCACACTGTACCGCGATAAGTCTAACAAAGTTGCAATTTCTGAGTTTGATTTCCCAGAATTAAAAAATTTAATTATCAGTAACCGAATTTTCTCACTAATAACCTTTCCTCTACCCATTTTGAAAACCTTAACTAGCCAAAACTATTTTAAACGTATTGAAAGCTGTGAATAATAAAAACAATTGTCATGGCTTTTATTTTTCACAGCCACCTATGCGTTATAGACTTATTTTGCATTGAAATGAAAATAGGTTGATATGCTGTAATTGTAACATGAGTGATTTTTATGCTGCAAATTTAATTAGGGAGTGATAAAGTTGGTGTTTTCTACTATATATTATCAAAATATTCATTGTGAATATATTAAACCTATAGCACCCTGCTACATTTTTATTATTTGTGTTTGATAAGAAAAAAAAACTAAGATTTCAATAGTTGGGCCAACTGAAGTGGGAAGGGGCTCGTAATTTGTCCCTAGAAACAAATAATTGTAAGTTGAATTGCAATAGATAAAAAAAGAAACAGCGAGAAGAAAAAAAAATGATATTATTTGTTATAATGACAGTATTCATTGAGTATTATTTGATATTATTCCATGAATGTTGTTCCTTTCAATCGTGCAATGCATCTATTTGAATTTTTCTGAAACTTAGTGTATTACGCAATTGTTTCAAATCATTTGGTTAATGTTCATACAAGTCAAGACGTTTAGGACGTACGTTCACATAAAGCTTTATTCTTAAAATTGACCAAAACATCTACCTTCAAATATCGCCATTCAGTTAGGAAACACCCTCCATAGTACCTTGAATCGTCATTTTGGAATGGGCATCATTTCATAATAGAAAACAGACTTGTACGTGTTGGAGTTTCTGATAATTGTAGTATGTTTTCACAATTATCTAAGGACGTAGTTGTCCAACTAGATCAGATCATCCCTGCTCAATTGCAAGTCAGCAGATGAATATTTTTATATTTAAAGAAATGTATATTAAGTGTGGTGTCCCACAAGGAACTGTCTTAGGTCCGCTGTTATTCAATATATATTTAAATGATATTTTCCAAATTAATTGTGTTGGCAAAATAACTAGTTTTGCCGATGATACTGCAATATTATATGAAGGCACTGACTGGTCTGATCTGAAAAATGTAATTGAAAATGATTTTATCAAAATTATTCGGTGGTTTAACAGTAGAAAATTAAGCATTAACTACTCTAAAACATATTTTTTTCCATTTGGATCTTATGCTAGACATCTGCCAAATTACACAAATTTCTCCTTCAATATTAATGATCAAAAAATGCAAATTAATAGAGTGCCCAACATAAAATACCTTGGAGTGGTCTTGGATCCTCACTTACGATGGGACATCCATGTCAATTATATTTTAAAGAAAGTTAGATTTGTATCCTACAAAATTAAATACCTTGGGAATATATTGACAGAAAAATATCTTCGAACATTATACCATGCACTGATTGAGCCTCATCTCACATATGGTATATTAGCATGGGGAGCTGCATGTTCCTCACATATCTATAATTTAGATGTTTTTCAAAAAAGTATTCTAAAAATGATATTTAAAAAACCGAAACTTTATCCCACTGAAAAATTATACGCAGATGTTCGAATGTATGATATAAGACAGCTTTATTTCTTACGCAGTATCACTCACTACCATAAATTTGTAAACACCGACCAAAAAATTAAACATAATCATTATACCAGGTACAAAATTCGTGGCACAGTAGTTCCTCAACCGCATAAATCTATAATGCAGCGATCATATCTCTATTTAGCGCCTAAATTTTATGAAATTATACCTAAAGACTTAAAAGATTTACGTTTCGGAAATTGTTTCAAAAGAAATTTAAAAAAGTGGCTACATTCTATATCTAGGACTGAAATTCATAAACTCATAAATACGAACATCAACTAAATACATAATCTACTGTAGCTAATTTTTGTCCTTTTTGTCATTTGCATTCTACAGTTTCAACTTAAATTTATTGGTCCATGTACAGGCGATGCCTTCTATTGGGCCTGTTTTGATTTTATATTTATTTACTCATATTTTTTGTTATCTTTGTACATTGAGTGAATAAATATTATTATTATTATTATCAAATAGATATCGTATATTGTAATTGATTTTACACAAAAATCGTCAAGCTACACGTATAGCATGCTTATAAAAGCATGCATGTAAAGATTTCATAATGAATACTTTTGATACCTATCAATCATATGCTTTGGCCTTTGGCGTAACACTGTAGAGGGGTTGATAGAAAGTAATATGTGACTGAAATAATATTAACGAATGGTAGACGCTATGCGTTTATTATTATTAATGATATCAAAAGTTAGTTGTGCTTTAATGTGACTATTGAATATGCACTGGATTAGGCTTGGTAAGGATTTTAGTGGCTGATTATAGAAAGAAATTTACATATACAGGGTGTTCCTTATTGATATGCGAATATGTCAATCTACATGAAAAATTAATTTTAGTTTGCTTTATAAACTACGGTCCAAAAATGTCTCCTTACAAAAACTCGGGGTGTTGAAGTTTTAGGAAAAAAATGGAAATTAATTAATATTTTCAGAACCGCTTCAGATATTTCACTGATATTTAGTACGTAGTGAAAGTTAATAAAGTTGCATATTTTTCAATTGAAAAATAATTTTTAGCTTTAACAGTAGCTTGCGTGCGGGTATTGACTTCAATATTTCTTAAGAAAAAAATTGTACGCCAAAGGTTTTTTGCCAAATAAAATTATTTTTGAATTTCCAGTTCAATTTAAAAGAAACTACCTCTCTGGAATTGTTTTCCTTGGATGCGCCATTTTTAAACCGTTCTATTGTCCGAGAAAATTAATGTAATAATTGAAGTATGCAATTTAGCAATAAATATCTAGTTGCCCTGGTATATGTCACTGGCTTTTGACATCTGACAAGTCTCTGTTATTCAAATCTGTTCGCTGTCACATCTTTTCATTATTCAGTTTTTACAATGTTGTTAATAATGGTAAATTATTCAAATGCAGAAATGGCGGAAATGCATTACGTATATGGCCTTGCCGACGGTAATAGTGAGCAAGCCAGACGGATTTATGACCAGAGATATCCCGATCGTGCTTTGCCAGCCAGTCGGACATTTTCTAATATTCATCGTCGACTTGTTGAAACTGGTTCTGTCCGAAAAGGAACATCTGAAGGTAGACCTCTAAGTGTGAGAACACCTGAAATTGAGGAAGCAGTGCTGCACGAAATCGAAGAACATCCTGAAACGAGTACAAGGAAGATCGCTAGACACTTAAATATACTAAGTGACATATAAATCCGAACAACCCAGTTTAAATGGTTTTATTTTAATAAAATTTTGTATAAGTAGGTACTTAATGAAGCATAATAAGTAAATGATAAAAATTTCAAAATAATTGCACTGCTTTAAAGCCCTTTGACCTTCAATAATGTGTGGATGCACCCTGATGTGCTACGCATTCTCCAATGCGCCTAGGCATGCTTCTGATCAGGTGGTCAATGTCCTCCTGTGGTATCTCATTCCAGGCAACCACCAACTACTCTCGAAGTGCTACCCATCATATCCCACACGTGCTCAATTGGGGATAAGTCGGGAGATCTTGGTGGCCATGGTAACAATGTGACATCATTATGTTGAAAGAAGTCTATTGTGACTCTTGCAATATGTGGTCGGGCATTATCTTGTTGAAAAGTTGGATCTGCCAGGGAGTCAAGATAGGGTAAAAGATCGGGTTCTAGAACTTCGTGGATATAACGCTGCGCGTTCATGTTACCTCTGATGAAGATTGAAGGTGACTTGGAACCATAAGCTATAGCACCCCAAACCATAACTCCAACAGTGTGATGAACATGTCTTTCAACAAAAAACTGTGGATTCCTCCTTTCACCACGTCGCCTTCTAACCCTGGCACGACCATCGTGCATGCCTAAACAAAATCGAGACTCGTCACTAAAGACAATACTGTTCCATTCCTGATCCCAGAGTGACCGTTGTCTGCACCACTCAAGGCGATTCCGTCGGTGTTCTCGAGTTAAAGGGAGGACCCAGTGTGGCCGGTATGAAAACAAGCCAAAACTTCCCATTCCTCGGTAAACACTTCGCATGTCAATAGGTCTTCCGTGTTCTGCAAACAAATTCATTTGCAATGGACCTGGTAGCGGAGAAACGGTCCCTTAAGGCCAATAATCTTAGGCGGCGATCTTCACGGTCTGTTGTTCTACGGCGGCATCCAGTGCCCCTTGTTCTTTGCGTACGGCCTTCTAGAAGCCATGCCTGACAACACCTAACCACAGTGTCTACACTTCTTTGCACTCTAACTGCAATTGCCCGAAAAGAAAGTCCAGCTTCCCGAAGTCCCACTATACGGCCCCTATCAAACTCACTAAGTTGACGAAATCGTACAGGTCTCCGTACTCTAGGCATCGTAACCGATCGTTAAGGATGTCAAGAACCAAAATCCGCCAACGTTGATTCTTTACTGCGGCTGAAATATTCATTTTTAGAGCGTTAGTGAATTAAAAAAAAGCAGTATAAAAACCGGAATGTCCAACTGATAAGGCTGAAAATTTGTTCACTTGTTATTTACAGTAAGATAAATACATTCACCAACTTTTATTAAAATAAAACCATTTAAACTGGGTGTTCGGATTTATATGTCACTTAGTATAATTTTGCAAGTTAGACAATAGAACGGTTTTTAATTTTTTTGAAGGACAACAGTTCAAGAGAGATTTGTTTTAAATTGAACGGGGAATTCAAAAACAATTTTTATTTAGCAAAAACCATTGGCGTACCATTTTTTTTAAATATCGAAGTCAATACCCTTATGCACGCCACTGCTGATGCTAAAAATTATTTTTGCATTGAAAAATATGCAACATTATCAACTTTCACTACGTACTAAATAGCAGTGAAATATCTGAAGCGGTTCTGAAAATATTAATTAATTTCCATTTTTTTAATAAAACTTCAACACCCCGAGTTTTTGCAAGGAAACATTTTTGGACTATAGTTTATAATGCAAAGTAACATTAATTTTTCACGTAAATTCATACCCTTAAATATTCGCATATCATTAAGGAACACCCTGTATAAAAAAATTGTGTGAAAGTGAAAAACATATAATTTGTGTGTATTTTTATGAGAAAATTATGCACAGGATTTGTTTTTAATTTTGAGTCATCCGTAATGTGTATCAAGTATCCAATAAAAAGATGTTCTTTTAGTTCGTGTCTAGAGTTCAAAATAGCCTAAAAAGTTTCACGTGTGTATCAGCATTTGATATCGTATTCCTTGTTTGTTAGAACTCAGTTGGCAGTGTTATTAGCTATGATACAAGAAAATCTGTTCAGCCAGTTGTACAAGGTTTGTCGCAAAGTAAACAAGACAAAGAAAATAATGAACAAACATTTCTTGCTTCGGAAAATCGAATTTATTTTGTTCAGAATAGTCGCCTTCAAAGTTAATACAGCGATTTGCATGGACTAAAATATACTAAGTGACATATAAATCCGAACACCCAGTTTAAATGGTTTTATTTTAATAAAATTTTGTATAAGTACTTAATGAAACATAATAAGTAAATGATAAAAATTTCAAAATGATTGCACTGCTTTAAAGCCCTTTGACCTTTAATAATGTGTGGATGCACCCTGATGTGCTACGTATTCTCCAACGCGCCTAGGCATGCTTCTGATCAGGTGGTCAATGTCCTCCTGTGGTATCTCATCCTAGGCAACCACCAACTCCTCTCGAAGTGCTTCTAGAGTCTGAGGAGGACGTTGCAAATTGAGCAATCTCCTACCCATCATATCCCACACGTGCTCAATTGGGGATAAGTCGGGAGATCTTGGTGGCCATGGTAACAATGTGACATCATTATGTTGAAAGAAGTCTATTGTGACTCTTGCAACATGTGGTCGGGCATTATCTTGTTGGAAAGTTGGATCTGCCAGGGTGTCAAGATAGGGTAAAAGATGGGATTCTAGAACTTCGTGGATATAACGCTGCGCGTTCATGTTACCTCTGATCAAGATTAAAGGTGACCTGGAACCATAAGCTATAGCACCCCAAACCATAACTCCAACAGTGTGATGAACATGTCTTTCAACAAAAAACTGTGGATTCCTCCTTTCACCACGTCGCCTTCTAACCCTGGCACGACCATCGTGCATGCCTAAACAAAATCGAGACTCGTCACTAAAGACAATACTGTTCCATTCCTGATCCCAGAGTGACCGTTGTCTGCACCACTCAAGGCGATTACGTCGGTGTTCTCGAGTTAAAGGGAGGACCCAGTGTGGCCGGTATGAAAACAAGCCAAAACTTCTCATTCGTCGGTAAACACTTCGCATGACAATAGGTCTTCCGTGTTCTGCAAACCATTCATTTGCAATGGACCTGGTAGTGGAGAAACGGTCCCTTGAGGCCAATAATCTTAGGCGGCGATCTTCACGGTCTGTTGTTCTACGGCGGCGTCCAGTGCCCCTTGCTCTTTGCGTACGGCCTTCTCGAAGCCATGCCTGACAACACCTAACCACAGTGTCTACACTTCTTTGCACTCTAACTGCAATTGCCCGAAAAGAAAGTCCAGCTTCCCGAAGTCGCACTATACGGCCCCTATCAAACTCACTAAGTTGATGAAATCGTACAGGTCTCCGTACTCTAGGCATCGTAACCGATCGTAAAGGATGTCAGGAACCAAAATCCGCCAACGTTGATTCTTTACTGCGGCTGAAATAATCATTTTTAGAGCGTTAGTGAATTAAAAAAAAGCAGTATAAAAACCGGAATGTCCAACTGATAAGGCTGAACATTTTTTCACTTGTTATTTACAGTTAGATAAATACATTCACCAACTTTTATTAAAATAAAACCATTTAAACTGGGTGTTCGGATTTATATGTCACTTAGTATATTTTCAAACTCATTGACCGGGTTGTCGACGCCTTTTGGATAGCTTCTACGTCGGCTTACGGCCGTTGGTTAATTTCGTGCAAAAGCAGTGACATCTATGGTAGAATATTTTATTTAAGACGAGAACCAGCTAAATAATTATTACAGTCCAAAAAATACGCAAATAATTCAAGTTAGTGGAAATACTAATAATAAATAGATGAAGATCTTGAATAACAATACAATGTTTCAATTCTCCTATTCTGTATTTCAGCTATGAGTGCCATAACGGCGCCCCTATATGGATTAGGGGCGGCAGCCGCTTCCAACGTGGCCATGTTCCTGCCAGCTTTAGTTGCTGCAATAGCCTACTTTCAATATGAAGAACTGGATCCTGAAAGTAGGGCTATAAACGTCCCGGAAGATGATCTACTAGAAAGATACGACTTTATCATTATAGGAGCAGGATCTGCAGGTATAAATATATTAAGTGACATATAAATCCGAACACCCAGTTTAAATGGTTTTATTTTAATAAAAGTTGGTGAATGTATTTATCTTACTGGAAATATTCAGCCTTATCAGTTGGACATTCCGGTTTTTATACTGCTTTTTTTTTAATTCACTAACGCTCTAAAAATGAATATTTCAGCCGCAGTAAAGAATCAACGTTGGCGGATTTTGGTTCTTGACATCCTTTACGATCGGTTACGATGCCTAGAGTACGGAGACCTGTACGATTTCGTCAACTTAGTGAGTTTGATAGGGGCCGTATAGTGGGACTTCGGGAAGCTGGACTTTCTTTTCGAGCAATTGCAGTTAGAGTGCAAAGAAGTGTAGACACTGTGGTTAGGTGTTGTCAGGCATGGCTTCGAGAAGGCCGTACGCAAAGAGCAAGGGGCACTGGACGCCGCCGTAGAACAACAGACCGTGAAGATCGCCGCCTAAGATTATTGGCCTTAAGGGACCGTTTCTCCACTACCAGGTCCATTGCAAATGAATGGTTTGCAGAACACGGAAGACCTATTGGCATGCGAAGTGTTTACCGACGAATGAGAAGTTTTGGCTTGTTTTCATACCGGCCACACTGGGTCCTCCCTTTAACTCGAGAACACCGACGTAATCGCCTTGAGTGGTGCAGACAACGGTCACTCTGGGATCAGGAATGGAACAGTATTGTCTTTAGTGACGAGTCTCGATTTTGTTTAGGTATGCACGATGGTCGTGCCAGGGTTAGAAGGCGACGTGGTGAAAGGAGGAATCCACAGTTTTTTGTTGAAAGACATGTTCATCACACTGTTGGAGTTATGGTTTGGGATGTTATAGCTTATGGTTCCAGGTCACCTTTAATCTTCATCAGAGGTAACATGAACGCGCAGCGTTATATCCACGAAGTTCTAGAACCCCATCTTTTACCCTATCTTGACACCCTGGCAGATCCAACTTTCCAACAAGATAATGCCCGACCACATGTTGCAAGAGTCACAATAGACTTCTTTCAACATAATGATGTCACATTGTTACTATGGCCACCAAGATCTCCCGACTTATCCCCAATTGAGCACGTGATGGGTAGGAGATTGCTCAATTTGCAACGTCCTCCTCAGACTCTAGAAGCACTTTGAGAAGAGTTGGTGGTTGCCTGGAATGAGATACCACAGGAGGACATTGACCACCTGATCAGAAGCATGCCTAGGCGCGTTGGAGAATGCGTAGCACATCAGGGTGCATCCACACATTATTAAAGGTCAAAGGGCTTTAAAGCAGTGCAATCATTTTGAAATTTTTATCATTTACTTATTATGCTTCATTAAGTACTTATAAAAAATTTTATTAAAATAAAACCATTTAAACTGGGTGTTCGGATTTATGTCACTTAGTATACTATTTTATAATGTGAACTCAAATGAAAGCAGTACTTTCGAACTCTTACACCACTGAGGATTGTCATCACTCGAACATCGTGTTTTGACGTTTCAAAGGCTTCTGATCATTTTCACACACATTTTTGTAAGGGTTTAAAACCGGGGGTTGCGACGTGAGGGAGGATATATCGAAATTGTTTGATGTTAGTATATTTATACGCTCCTAACCCCGGTAATTTTATGCACCTATTAGCTATATCTCACACAACTTAGATTTCCCCGTAAAACAAAGCCCACCGCCCGGCGCACCGATATGACTGAATTACTGCAAAGCACAAAACATATAAACGGAAAGAACGATATCGGAGGGCAACGTTGCCAGATGGATGTTAACTACCGGTAGGGCAGGGGAATAATGTTTACGGACCAATTGCATGGGCCTGTTTGACTGACTTGAATCATTTTAATTTCTTTGTTATTATATGTTCGTAACTGTTTTTTTATCAGAAGGTTTAAATTGCGCTGAACTGATGACGGAGTTGATGTAATTTTTTTGTGCGGCATTGAACAACAATTAATTTTCTACTACTTCTGATATAATCAAATATCACGAATTTTGCAAGCATGCAAATGTTTCTGTAACTTGCTCCTCCTTAATAGTCGGATAGTGCCGAAGAATCGAAGACTTTCAATATTTGCCCTCAATTTTTGATCTTGTCGATAACCTTGACGATATTCAAATTGCGGACATGGGATTTCATTTAGAAATTCTTTGAATAATCGCGATATTGGAATCCTTCGTATAGCTTTTTAGACCATCATAGGGCCACGCAGCTTTTAGGATCATTATGATTTTGTATTACAGTAGTATCGGGTTTTCCAATAGGGACTTGACGACTTTGAACTTTCACTGTGGACGCACCTTTAAATCAATTACCCAACTGTCAATGTCAAAATATTCAGTAAAGAAAACATTTTCATTTCATCCTGATGACATTCGCAGAGCGAGGAATCTTGTTCATGAAGTAAGAAATGCTGTCCATGAATTCCGCAATGAGCAATGGAACGATTTGCTGCCGGGGATGCTCGACTCAAGTGCTCTTCTCTGGAAAGTGGAGAAGTTGCTCAGAAACGGAAAGCGAGAACAAATCCCGCACATCCACGGTCCTGGGGACATAGTCTTCAGGACAGGACAAGGTCGAGGTTTTCGCTGACGCTATGGAACGACAGTTCTATCCCAACTATGATCTTGATAATGATCTCGACGAGGAGCAACAAATCGTAAGATCCGTCAGGAGATATTTAAGGGCCAACGGCGTCAGTGATCCCGGAGCCGCCATTAGTGATTCTTCCTCAGAAGATTCTCTTTCGGAAAATTCTTCAGCTGAAGAGTTGCGCAGCACATCGGCGGCTTCTCCCGAGATCCCGCATTGCACACCAGCAGAGCTTCAAGGTCATATTAAAGACCTCAAGGTGCTGAAAGCGCCTGAGGAGGATCAAATCACTAATAAGGCGCTGAAGTTGCTTTCACGGAAGTCCCTGACTTATCTCGTGTCTATTATCAATGCCATGCTAAGGACCCAGTACTTTCCATACGCGTGGAAGACTGCGGAAGTTATAACGATTCCAAAGAAGGTGGGTTCGATATTTCCCCAGGACTATCGTTCCATCAGCAATCACCTTGCGAATTTCTCGTCAGATCACCACGTGATTCCTGACGTGCAATTTCGATTTCCGTCTGAGCATAGTACGGCATCTTGCTTCTGGATGTCTCGAAGGCATTTGACAAGGTGTGGCACAAGGGCCTTCTCTATAAAGTAATTCAAAAAGGATTTCCATTTTGGCTCCTAAAACTTCAAAATTAATAATTTCTTGTCGACAGTACGGCCCATCAGGGCCGGCGTGCCTCAGGATTCGGTTCTAGGGCCAATCCTTTACTCATTTTTGATCCATGATGTCCCTTGCCCCAGCGACTGTGAAGTCTATCTATATGCTGATGACACTGCACTTGTGGCCCAGTCGCGTACCGGGACTCTGGTTCACGACAGGTTACAAAGTGCGGTGGATGAGGTATTGGAATGGGCAGATCGGCGGCTAATGAAAATTAATTACTCGAAAACGCAGGCTATCTATTGTACTAAAAAACGTAGGGCGCCCCGTCTGAGGTTTCAGTGAATGGAGCTCGCGTACCATGGGGAAATTCTGCTAAGTATCTCGGTGTCACTCTTGACAAGGGGATGACCTGGCATAATCACACTGAAGCGTTAAAAACTAAATTCCAAATTACGTTTCGGCAACCCTTTACTGTGTAGAAAATTAAGTTTGGTTAACAGGGTTCGGCTATACAAGACGGTTACCAGACCAGCAATCACTTACGCATGTGCAGCATGGTGTTTTCTTGCCAAAACGCATATGCGTAATCTGCAGGCTATGCAGAACAGAACCTTGCGAACCATCACTAACGCACCATGGTACGTCTCCAACGAGACCATTCACAGAGACCTCGACATCCCTTACCTAAGGGACTACATCAAACATCAGGCGCAGTTACGTTGTAGTCAAGCGGAATCGCACAGCAACCCTCTGTTATAAGTCAGTAGACTACACAGTCGAGCAAGTTCGCAAGCACCCAAGACCGCGGCTCGCACTGTGATCAAAATCAAATCGTACAATTCTATATCCAACCAAAATTACGATGTTTGCCAAACAAATTTTTGGATTAATTTAAATTAACCGAACAACGCCTACAAATAATTAAAATTTACTACCGAAGTCCCCAGTGTCACTGAGTGCAACTTTACGAGCGTTAACGCCAATTTTGGTCGTAATTCTCGTCTCAGTAGACGCTGCTGGATGTTCCCGTGTCAGTGGGACAATGGTTGGGGGAATATTGCTGCCGTTCAAGCTTCCGTAGCAAATGAACAGAACGGCGTTCTCAAGAATTGGGCATCGCTCAGACCACATTATGGCGAATTTTGAGAAGAAAGTTGTCAAGTCCTTAATGGAAAACCCTTTAGCTTTGATGGTATCCCTATGCAGCAGATCAAGGCCCTTGCCTCTTCTTTTTGATATCGTGCTTCTTTTAGGTTTTTTTTAAGTGAATCGATTTAAACTATTAGCATTTCTAGGTGCTGTGGTTGCGAGCAGGCTCAGCGAAATCTTCAATTGGAAAATACTACTTTTGGAAGCAGGCGGAGATGAAACGGAAATATCGGATGTACCAGTCATGGCAGCCTACCTACAGTTATCTTCACTGGATTGGAAATATAAGAGCGAACCGTCAGGGAAAGCATGCTTAGGTTCGTGAATCTTTCAACCCACTATACTATAACTATCTAAAACTGTAATGACTCATCGATGTTCACGTGAACATCACTTAACTACCAGTAGTCGGCTGTTCATAGGCGGGGTATGAATGTTTAACATGGGTGAACTAGATTTGTCACATGCTTAATAAAGAGTGGTTTGAAACATATTGTAAGTGGAATTACCTTTATTCATCGTCGCTTCCACTTACATCTGACAGTAATAAACTGTCGCTATCGCCTTCTTCGTTGAAATTGACTATAACTGGCTCTATGATGGTGTCGATGTGGGGGTCAAGCTGCCACATTTTTGTTTCTTCCTTCACAACATGACGGATAGCATTCTGCCAAGCTTCGGGCGTTACTAGCTGTATGGAAGTCTCAAGTAAAACCTTAACGTCTGGTAATTTGAAGGTTGTGTTATGGCGCGCAATATAACCCTTCACTTGAGCCCAGATGAGCTCTATTGGGTTCAGTTCACAGTGGTAGGGCGGTAACCGCAGCACAGTGACACCACATTGACGGGCCATCTCATCAGTCACGTAACTAATGTTCGCAGGTTTGTGCTGTTTATTTTTTTCATACAATTCTGCTCTCACACATGAATCGTCAAACGGGATTCCTTTTTCGCGCAACCATTGCTGCATGTCACTTTTTCGAGATCCCATAGTCGGTACATGTTCGGCTCGACGACTATGGTAGGAAGCATTATCCATGACGATCACAGAGTTGGGCTCAACTCGCTGAAGCACCCCTTGAAACCAGCTCTCGAAGCAGCTGGCATTCATTTCGTCATGGTAATCACCTCCTTTCTTAGAGACGAAAATCAAGTCACACTCTTCTAAAAAGCCACTATCGCTACCAATATGAGTTACGATCAGTCTTTGACCTTTCCCTGACGGTCCACGAAGACCTGTTGACAAACCTTCAATGCTTGCTTGTCGGTTACTCACTAAGTTTTGGTTTATCCAGGTTTTTTTAACTGTGTGACCTGCGTTTACCCATGTCTCGTCCAAATAATAGATTTTTCTGCTTTGTCGCCTATATTCAATCATTTCGCGTAGGTATTTTCGACGCCAGGCGACTATTTCAGGTCTCTCTATCAATACTGACTTCCGATTACGCGTTTCGTAACGAAAATTAATTTCGTGCAGGGATTTCCTCATTACCTTGACGCTCATTTGGGGTATAATTTCATTTTCCTTGATCGCTGCATGTATAGCCTTGAGGGTTGGTATCTCATTCAAAGAAGAATGAATGTACGGTTCGCCTTAACGCCATTTTGCTATCGTCAACCAATTTAACGGCCTTTCGTCCCTTCAAATTAAACTTTGGATCAGTAGTAGCTCCAGTTTTCTTCTTTTCATGCACCACCCTGCGAATGGTCCACTCTGGAACGCCTGTCATACTTTCACAACGCGCGAGTGCATCTCCTTGCGACATAGTTCTGTTCAGATAATTGAACACGTTGAGCACGATTTCTTTCGCGTCCCTCTTCAGTGCTTTACGAAGCCGTCTACTTGTTCCCTGGCTTTCAGTACTTCCACTCGTGCCATTTGTACTCTCCATGGTTAAGTATAACCAAAACAGTAACCACAGAAACAATAACAATCACACAACAATTCTTGTAAAAACACACAATATGCGATCGCTCAACGAAACACGTTCCAATGCGTTGCCGACGCCTATGAGTCTGCCGGTCGAGGCGCGCCTTGATTTCATTGGTTCTACCGGCGGAGAACAATCAGCCATTATTTCCATCTCTGTCTGTGCTGTTGACCACCGCAAAGCCACATGAACGACATATATGTCGTACGCTATACGGCTGTACTGGAAGGAAGCCGGGATCGAGCTCTGATCACGTGTTGATCACGCGTATGAGTCATTACAGTTTTAAATAGTTGTAGTATAGCAGTGTTCACAAAGCGTATATCGGTTTCAGTTTCAAAAACTTATAATATACAGAGAGTCCTAAGATGAGATGCATATACGAGGTCTGTAAATTAACCCCGAAACTCCAATATCCCTCTGGTCGGTTACAGCTGTTTGAAAGTTTTAGACTGTCCCAAAACGATTTCCTTTGAGATGATTTTTCAACTTCGGGAAGAGAAAAAGTCACAAGGACTCTAGTCCCGCGAATGAGGAGGCCGAGGAGCCACAGGGATGTTCTCACCGACCAAAAACCCGTTTATTGACATTGCTGTTTGACAAGGAGCATTATAGTGATGCTACACCCAGTTGTTCTTGATCTGATGAACGGTGGTGTGCAATATTTAACTCATCCCCGATCATTCTGACTGTCAACCGATGACCTGAACGCACAAGACTTCGAGTTCTGTCGATATTATCATCGGTTCTAGAAGATGAAGGCCTTCCGCTTCGTGGTTCATCTTCAATCCACCCTTTCCCCTCCGAAAATGCTTTAAACCACCGAAAAACCCGGGTTCTTGACAAAATACTATCTCCGAGGCCTGCTAGAGTTCAGCAAAAGTTGCCGTTGAACTGGGCCCAACTCTGAAGCAAAACATGCTGGCACGTCGTTACTTGAAATTGAACATAACAGAGTAAAGCATCCCACAAACCGGCGCGAAATAATCGCGGCGAAGTATTCGCAACGAAATTCAGAGCGAAATTCGCAATCTGTTTCGCCTGTTTAAGCATCCCACAAACCGGCGCGAAATAATCGCGGCGAAGTATTCGCAACGAAATTCAGAGCGAAATTCGCAATCTGTTTCGCCTGTTTATTCATACCAAAGCGTCTTATTCGCTCCGCGAACGTGAAGGTTTCGACAGGTTGCGTACATTTTATTTTTGCCTTTTGCAATGAGCTCGACTTCAGAAGAAGAGGAGGCACTTCTATTTCTTGCTTTAGAAGAGGAACAAAATACACGGTAAGTTATGTTTATTTAACGCCATTTGATAGTTGGGTATATATTAAGTTTAACGAAGTACATAAAACAAATATTTTCAATTTTGTTTAGGAAACGAAGGAAGTGGGTACATGATATTAACTTGGAACGAAATAAATTTGGGGAATACCATACCTTGATGCCACAACTTCGGCTGGATGAACAGCGCTTTTACGTATATTTTAGAATGACTCCAGAGTCTTTCGATGAAATATTGAACTTGGTGGAAGATGAAATACGAAAATCTGACACAAATTATCGTGAAGCTATTTCGCCAGAAGAACGACTTGCTATTACACTCAGGTAAAAAAATTATATGTATGTTAGTAGGCTTATCGAATACGAAAACTTCAGGGATCGTGAAATAAATATTTTATTGTAATAATTGGACTACATGTTGCCACTGGGATTAAATGTTGCTAAATAATTCGAGGCAGAATTTGCCTCCTCTGTTGGGTATATTATTGGAGTAAACCCAGTGCCGCTTGGGAAGGACGACGTACTACAACTATCATACATACTTGCTTCAATATGTTCAAATTCTTCGTGCGCTATTAATTCGGCTATTTTTAGTTTTATTCGGGCTTGACGCTTTAAGGGAAGTGTTTTCACAGTCTGTGCATGTGCCAAGAAAAGTGAATCAATGGCCTCGTTCTCTTTTTTAGATTTTTTACCTTCAAAATAATCAATGAGCTGTTGTACAGACGAAGATGGTGGTTCATAGCGTTTTCTGCTCGTTTTATATTTTGGTGTAGTTGCAGTCTGCGGAAAGGTGTGCCCTGGAGTAGTCACTGCTGTAGTGTTCAATGAAGAAGGTGGTGCTGTCTGTGTGGCCGCGGCGTTCTGTGCATCTTCTGCATCTACATCAGCATTTTAATCTTCTCCATGGCCGCGGTCTTCCAAATTTTCGGTTTCCAGCCCTTTCCTGATATATATTTGAGTTAAATTCGGCAGTCTCATAATGTATGACGTCAATATCTTTCACATTAGACGACGTTTTGGCAAATGCCAAAAAAGGACGGAAAAATTCCATGTAGTGAGCCCACTGCCATTTCTTTATGTTGCCCACTGCTTGGCCGGTCTTTGGTTTGGTAGATTTTATATATTTTGCAAATGTGTCTCTGATATTCTTCCACCTTTTTTTTACTTCATCACCTAAAAACGATTTTTTTATAGATTCCTTGCCACTGGTGACACCTTCTATACCATTGGGCATAGCTTTCGAGTTGGCTTTACAACAGTGAGTGCAATCGTAACCGAAGTCTGTGAAGCGATATGCAGACATATGGAGCATATATATTTACCAGAACCAACAGAGAATATATGGAAAACCTAACAACAGTGGCTCCAATTACTGGTGCTGTTTACATAAATATTCAATAGTACTTATGGCCATTGTTGGCCCGGACTATAAATTTATATGTGTTGATATTGGTGGTTTCGGAAAAAATAGTGATGGGGGTATTTTCGAAACCTCAAACATGGGAAAACGATTTGAACAAAATTTAATGAGTGTCCCTGCACCTAGATTTCTCCCTGGGCAAAATGAAATCTGATCGTACGTCTTAATTGGTGATGAAGCATTTGCTTTAAAACCATACCTTATGAGACCATTTCCTTATAAGCAGACTTTAACAGATGTCAGAAAAGAGAAATACAATGTAAGACTTTGTCGAGCTAGAAGGGTCGTGGAAAATGCGTTTGGTATTTTGTCTCAAAAATGGCGAATATTTTACAGGCCATTAGAAACTAAAGTACGTATAGATACTACTATTCTAATTGTACGGCATGTGTTTTAAACAATTTTTTACGAAGTAAAAGTGGCGATGACAAATATTTTCAATTCTTAGATCCCCCAGAACCCGTGCTTGGAGCTTTTACTGATATAGCAAATGATCCTCGGCGGGTAGCAAGGCTAGCATTTTCTACTCGTGACAAATTTGTAAATTATTTTAATTCTGATATGCCTATGCCCAATATATAGAATGTTCGTTTTCACATTTGTGTAGACTGTAAATTATTTAACAAGTTAATAAAAAATATTAGGTACATACCATTTGTATTTAATTCTTTTCCTATGTCCATACAAATCTTGTCTTTCTTTCTCACATTCCTGTATTCATCGTTCGACAAATCATACAAACAAGGATACTTTTTCACTATTTCTATCAATAATTCCGTTTTTGCCATTGCGAATTATTGAAGAACGGCGTCAAAAACGCGGTCAAAGGCGAACTGAAATACGCCGCGATAAAATCGCTGGAACAATCGCATTCGCTTCGCACAAGTCTGAGCCTGTCCGTAAACCGCCGCGTTTTAATCTGATCGCGAATTCATCGCCGCGAAATTTTCGCAGCTAAAGCGAATATTTCGCGCCGGTTTGTGGGATGCTTTATTCATACCAAAGCGTCTTATTCGCTCCGCGAACGTGAAGGTTTCGACAGGTTGCGTACATTTTATTTTTGCCTTTTGCAATGAGCTCGTCTTCAGAAGAAGAGGAGGCACTTCTATTTCTTGCTTTAGAAGAGGAACAAAATGCACGGTAAGTTATGTTTATTTAACGCCATTTGATAGTTGGGTATGTATTAAGTTTAACGAAGTACATAAAATAAATATTTTCAATTTTGTTTAGGAAACGAAGGAAGTGGGTACATGATATTAACTTGGAACGAAATAAATTTGGGGAATACCATACCTTGATGCCACAACTTCGGCTGGATGAACAGCGCTTTTACGTATATTTTAGAATGACTCCAGAGTGTTTCGATGAAATATTGAACATGGTAAAAGATGAAATACGAAAATCTGACACAAATTATCGTGAAGCTATTTCGCCAGAAGAACGACTTGCTATTACACTCAGGTAAAAAAATTATATGTATTAAAATTAGTAGGCTTATCGAATACGAAAACTTCAGGGATCGTGAAATAAATATTTTATTGTAATAATTGGACTATATGTTGCCACTAGGATTAAATGTTGCTAAATAATTCGAGGCAGAATTTGCCTCCTCTGTTGGGTATATTATTGGAGTAAGCCCAGTGCCGCTTGGGAAGGACGACATACTACTATCATACATACTTGCAGAATTCTGGGTAGACGCTGAAGACATTTCTTCAATGAGTTCAAATTCTTCGTGCGCTATTAATTCGGCTATTTTTAGTTTTATTCGGGCTTGACGCTTTAAGAGAAGTGTTTTCTGTGCATGTGCCAAGAAAAGTGAATCAATGGCCTCGTTCTCTTTTTTAGGCTTTTTACCTTCAAAATAATTAATGAGCTGTTGTACAGACGAAGATGGTGGTTCATAGCGTTTTCTGCTCGTTTTATATTTTGGTGTAGTTGCAGTCTGCGGAAAGGTGTGCCCTGGAGTAGTCACTGCTGTAGTATTCAATGAAGAAGGTGGTGCTGTCTGTGTTGCCGAGGCGTTCTGTGTATCTTCTGCATCTACAGCAGCATTTTCATCTTCTCCATGGCCGCGGTCAACCAAATTTTCGGTTTCTACATTTCCAGCCCTTTCCTGATATATATTTGAGTTAAATTCGGCAGTCTCATAATGTATGACGTCAATATCTTTCACATTAGACGACGTTTTGGCAAATGCCAAAAAAGGACGGAAAAATTCCATGTAGTCAGCCCACTGCCATTTTTTTATGTTGCCCACTGCTTGGCCGGTCTTTGGTTAGGTAGATTTTATATATTTTGCAAATGTGTCTCTGATATTCATCCACCTTTTTTTTTACTTCATCACCTAAAAACGATTTTTTTATAGATTCCTTGCCACTGGTGACACCTTCTATACCATTGGGCATAGCTTTCGAGTTGGCTTTACAACAGTGAGTGCAATCGTAACTGAAGTCTGTGAAGCGATATGCAGACATATGGAGCATATATATTTACCAGAACCAACAGAGAATATATGGAAAAAATGTGCTGAAGAATTTGAAAATAGATGGGGATTCCCCAATTGCATTGGCAGCGTGGACGGGAAACATGTAACAATCAAGAGACCTAACAACAGTGGCTCCAATTACTGGTGCTATTTACATAAATATTCAATAGTACTTATGGCCATTGTTGGCCCGGACTATAAATTTATATGTGTTCATATTGGTGGTTTCGGAAAAAATAGTGATGGGGGTATTTTCGAAACCTCAAACATGGGAAAACGATTTGAACAAAATTTAATGAGTGATCCTGCACCTAGATTTCTCCCTGGGCAAAATGAAATCTGCTCGTACGTCTTAATTGGTGATGAAGCATTTGCTTTAAAACCATACCTTATGAGACCATTTCCTTATAAGCAGACTTTAAAAGACGTCAGAAAAGAGAAACACAATGTAAGACTTTGTCGAGCTAGAAGGGTGGTGGAAAATGCGTTTGGTATTTTGTCTCAAAAATGGCGAATATTTTACAGGCCATTAGAAACTAAAGTAGATACTACTATTCTAATTGTACGTGTTTTACACAATTTTTTACGAAGTAAATGTGGCGATGACAAATATTTTCAATTCTTAGAACCCCCCGAACCCGTGCTTGGAGCTTTTACTGATATAGCAAATGATCCTCGGCGGGCAGCAAGGCTAGCATTTTCTACTCGTGACAAATTCGTAAATTTGTGTAGACTGTAAATTATTTAACAAGTTAATAAAAAATATTAGGTACATACCATTTGTATTTAATTCTTTCCTATTTCCATCCAAATCTTGTCTTTCTTTCTCACATTCCTGTATTCATCGTTCGACAAATCATACAAACGAGGATACTTTTTCACTATTTCTATCAATAATTCCGTTTTTGCCATTGCGAATTTTTGAAGAACGGCGTCAAAAAGGCGGTCAAAGGCGAACTGAAATACGCCGCGATAAAAACGCTGGAACAATCGCATTCGCTTCGCACAAGTCTGAGCCTGTCCGTAAACCGCCGCGTTGTAATCTGATCGCGAATTCATCACCGCGAAATTTTCGCAGCCAAAGCGAATATTACACAGAATTTAATCGCGTACCTCTGCTCTACCGAACGCTGCATTTTCGGCTTGCACCACTCACAGAAACCCGTCGCGCGAAAATGCCTGTCCTGACTCTCCAAGTGCTCGGAGACAACTGACCAGCCGCTCGTTCGTTAGCTAGCATCCCACAAACCGGCGCGAAATATTCGCTTTGGCTGCGAAAATTTCGCGGCGATGAATTCGCGATCAGATTAAAACGCGGCGGTTTACGGACAGGCTCAGACTTGTGCGAAGCGAATGCGATTGTTCCAGCGTTTTTATCGAGGCGTATTTCAGTTCGCCTTTGACCGCGTTTTTGACGCCGTTCTTCAAAAATTCGCAATGGCAAAAACGGAATTATTGATAGAAATAGTGAAAAAGTATCCTTGTTTGTATGATTTGTCGAGCAATGAATACAGGAATGTGAGAAAGAAAGACAAGATTTGGATGGAAATAGGAAAAGAATTAAATACAAATGGCATGTACCTAATATTTTTTATTAACTTGTTAAATAATTTACAGTCTACACAAATGTGAAAACGAAAATTCTATATATTGGGCATAGGCATATCAGAATTAAAATAATTTACGAATTTGTCACGAGTAGAAAATGCTAGCCTTGCTGCCCGCCGAGGATCATTTGCTATATCAGTAAAAGCTCCAAGCACGGGTTCTGGGGGATCTAAGAATTGAAAATATTTGTCATCGCCACTTTTAATTTGTAAAAAATTGTGTAAAACACATGCCGTACGTACAATTAGAATAGTAGTATCTACTTTAGTTTCTAATGGCGTGTAAAATATTCGCCATTTTTGAGACAAAATGCCAAACGCATTTTCCACGACCCTTCTAGCTCGACAAAGTCTTACATTGTATTTCTCTTTTCTGACGTCTGTTAAAGTCTGCTTATAAGGAAATGGTCTCATAAGGTATGGTTTTAAAGCAAATGCTTCATCACCAATTAAGACGTACGAGCAGATTTCATTTTGCCCAGGGAGAAATCTAGGTGCAGGGACACTCATTAAATTTTGTTCAAATCGTTTTCCCATGTTTGAGGTTTCGATAATACCCCCATCACTATTTTTTCCGAAACCACCAATATCAACACATATAAATTTATAGTCCGGGCCAACAATGGCCATAAGTACTATTGAATATTTATGTAAATGGCACCAGTAATTGGAGTCACTGTTGTTAGGTCTCTTGATTGTTACATGTTTACCGTCCACGCTGCCAATGCAATTGGGAAATCCCCATCTATTTTCAAATTCTTCAGCACATTTTTTCCATATATTCTCTGTTGGTTCTGGTAAATATATATGCTCCATATGTCTGCATATCGCTTCACAGACTTCGGTTACGATTACACTCACTGTTGTAAAGTCAACTCGAAAGCTATGCCCAATGGTATAGAAGGTGTCACCAGTGGCAAGGAATCTATAAAAAAAATCGTTTTTAGGTGATGAAGTAAAAAAAAGGTGGAAGAATATCAGAGACACATTTGCAAGATATATAAAATCTACCAAACCAAAGACCGGCCAAGCAGTGGGCAACATAAAAAAATGGCAGTGAGCTGACTACATGGAATTTTTCCGTCCTTTTTTGGCATTTGCCAAAACGTCATGTAATGTGAAAGATATTGACGTCATACATTATGAGACTGCCGAATTTAACTCAAATATATATCAGGAAAGGGCTGGAAGAAAGAAACCGAAAATTTGGAAGACCGCGGCCATGGAGAAGATGAAAATGCTGATGTAGATGCAGAAGATGCACAGAACGCCTCGGCAACACAGACAGCACCACCTTCTTCATTGAACACTACAGCAGTGACTACTCCAGGGCACACCTTTCCGCAGACTGCAACTACACCAAAATATAAAACGAGCAGAAAACGCTATGAACCACCATCTTCGTCTGTACAACAGCTCATTAATTATTTTGAAGGTAAAAAACCTAAAAAAAGAACGAGGCCATTGATTCACTTTTCTTGGCACATGCACAGACTGTGAAAACACTTTCCTTAAAGCGTCAAGCTCGAATAAAACTAAAAATAGCCGAATTAATAGCGCACGAAGAATTTGAACATATTGAAGAAATGTCTTCAGCGTCTACCCAGAGTTCTGCAAGTAAAGTAAATGTATGATAGTAGTATGTCGTCCTTCCCAAGCGGCACTGGGTTTACTCCAATAATATACCCAACAGAGGAGGCAAATTCTGCCTCGAATTATTTAGCAACATTTAATCCTAGTGGCAACATGTAGTCCAATTATTACAATAAAATATTTATTTCACGATCCCTGAAGTTTTCGTATTCGATAAGCCTACTAATTTTAATACATATAATTTTTTTACCTGAGTGTAATAGCAAGTCGTTCTTCTGGCGAAATGGCTTCACGATAATTTGTGTCAGATTTTCGTATTTCATTTTTCACCAAGTTCAATATTTCATCGAAACACTCTGGAGTCATTCTAAAATATACGTAAAAGCGCTGTTCATCCAGCCGAAGTTGTGGCATCAAGGTATGGTATTCCCCAAATTTATTTCGTTCCAAGTTAATATCATGTACCCACTTCCTTCGTTTCCTAAACAAAATTGAAAATATTTGTTTTATGTACTTCGTTAAACTTAATACATACCCAACTATCAAATGGCGTTAAATAAACATAACTTACCGTGCATTTTGTTCCTCTTCTAAAGCAAGAAATAGAAGTGCCTCCTCTTCTTCTGAAGACGAGCTCATTGCAAAAGGCAAAAATAAAATGTACGCAACCTGTCGAAACCTTCACGTTCGCGGAGCGAATAAGACGCTTTGGTATGAATAAACAGGCGAAACAGATTGCGAATTTCGCTCTGAATTTCGTTGCGAATACTTCGCCGCGATTATTTCGCGCCGGTTTGTGGGATGTAATTCAGAATTTCCTGAAAATCCCAGAAACAATTTGAGCGAAATGAAAAAACATTTTTAGGAATTTGTTTAAAAACATTTTTGGGCACAAATTTGGGACTGGTAACGTGCAGATTCAAGGAGCTCTTTTTAAATAATATTATGCAAGAAATCCAAATCAAAATATGTTACCCAGCAGATGTCACGAAATGCACGTAGTTAACGACGCGACGTAAAGGGTCAGTAGTACCGTGTTTGGCAAGCTATTCATAGATGGCAGCACCACCTCTGTATGCTTCTTAATGTTTTTATTTTGATAGCCATGAACGGAGGACGATGCAACTGGCCTCGCGGAAAGGTGCTGGGTGGATCTTCCGTTTTAAACTACATGCTGTACCTGCGAGGAAACAAAAAAGACTACGACACCTGGGAACAAATGGGAAACCCAGGTTGGGGCTATAGAGAAGTGCTGAGATACTTCAAGAAATCTGAAGATAACAAGAACCCGTACCTGGCCAAAACAGGATACCATGGAACTGGAGGGTATTTATTTAGAATAAACATATACTCGTACATTTACTAAATAATTTGATGCAGTCTTATCAAGGTCAAGCTATCTTTTTCTTAACTCTCCTTTTTTCCCAATCTTCCTTAACCAGGCTAATAAGTGAAACCACAGATAACGAAAAAAGTATTGAATTTGTTATTTGTTGTTTTATTTATTAGACGAGGTCTATCGGAGAGACCATGGGACATCAATGCAATCAAAATAATTTTACTTTGTTATGATATTCGCAATACTTCAGTTTTTCGAGCGAAACTGTTTTTTGCAATCAACTATCAGATACAACTGACCAAAAAATAAGGTATTTGAAGTAGAATATTCCAAACATCAAAAAGTATTTTTATGATTTATTTAAAATCAGGTTTTTGACGGTGTCGGAAGCTCCCTATCATACTCCCTTGGTAGCTGCTTTCGTCGAAGGAGGGAAACAGTTGGGTTACCAGAACAGAGACATCAACGGACAATATCAAACTGGATTCATGATGGCTCAAGGTATTTTTTTAAATTTTTCATATTCAAAGTGTTAGACAAATTGTTCAAGAAAATACATCTTGATGTAAAATGCTCTCAAGTTAATGATAACACTGATCAACAGCCAAAAAATATCCTAAATAAAATCAACAAAAATTACTATTTTTAATGTGCTAAAACCGGAATGAAACTTATTTTTTCAATATTAGTTCAAGTTTTAGAGATACGGTAATTATATGTGTTCCTGCTGTGACAGTGTTAATATACTGTAATTCACAAGAATGCACGTGCTACATTTCTATATTCGGCAAGGAAAAATAATGTAATCGGGATGATTGTGTTACGTTATACATACGTGTACATTATATTGTTTTATATTAGCCATTTTTTCCTCAGTTGGCTGACAGCGTTCATGCAAGATGTCTCGAAAGTGTGTAAACAATCCAGATCAGTTTTGTTACGTGTGTGGTGATGTGACTTTTGCGTCTCAGAGACGGTCTATTACTCCACTAATAACAAAGGCATATCAGCTTTATTTCGGTTGTAAACTAGGTGATCAAGACAAACAGTGGGCACCCCACATCTGCTGTAATACATGTGCTTCAAGTCTGAGGAGCTGGTTAAATGGCAAAAAACGGTCTATGCGCTTTGCTGTCCCAATGGTTTGGAGAGAGCCTACAAATCATATGAATGATTGTTACTTTTGCATGGTACCTTGTGTTGGACAAGCCACAGGTATGTCCAAGAAAAAAAAATCGGTTATTAACTACCCAAACATACCATCTGCGATGAGACCTGTGCCTCACAGTGACGAAAATCCTATTCCAAAACCCCCAGAATCCTACACTTGCGAATCAGAAAACGAATCAGATCATGGCGATCGAGTGATTCGTCAGGAAGAAGATATGCCATCAACGGCAAGAGATCCTGATTTTATACCAAGCACGTCATGCCACCAACCGCACAAAATAACACAGTCAGAATTAAATGATCTTGTAAGAGATTTAGAACTTCCAAAATGTAAGGCAGTTACTTGGATCAAGACTGCAGCAGTGGAACTTGTTAGAAGACGATGTTTCGGTATGTGTTTTTCGTAAACGCCACAAAGACAGAACCATTTTTCAATATGGAGAATAAGTTGGTTTTCTGCAGTAACATTGACGGCTTACTGGCGGCTTTAAATATAAACTATAACCCAGAAGATGGAGATTGTTTATAGACAGTTCAACATTGAGTTTAAAGGCAGTGTTATTGCATATTGGAAATATTTTACCATCTCTTCCTGTAGGGTATGCAGTTCACATGAAAGAATCATATGACAATATGAAGTACCTATTGACATGCATAAAACACGATGAGCACCAATGGCATATTTGTGGCGATTTGAAAGTTGTTGCACTTTTACTTGGGCTGCAGCTAGGCTACACAAAGTTTTGCTGTTTTTTGTGTGAATGGGACAGTCGGGCAAAGGCACTTCATTACACCAGACAAAACTGGCCTGTTTGTCAGTTCCTAGAGCCAGGTCAAAAAAATGTACAGCATATGCCATTAGTAGATTCGAAAAAAAATTTATTACCACCACTGCATATCAAGTTGGGCCTAATGAAAAACTTTGTCAAGGCATTAGATAGAGATGGGTCAGCTTTTCAATACCTGCGTCAGAAATTTCCAAGACTAAGTGAGGCAAAGGTTAAAGAAGGTATTTTTGTTGGGCCCCAGATTCGAAATATTTTGAAAGATACACAGTTTGAAAACACTTTAACAGGTATTGAAAAAACTGCTTGGAATGATTTCCGTCCGGTGGTCACTAATTTCTTGGGAAATAGGAAAGCTGACAACTATAAAACCCTTGTCAAAAATATGCTGTCATCGTATCAAAAGATGGGCTGTAATATGTCTCTTAAGATACATTTCCTACACTCACACCTGGACTTTTTTCCTGACAATTGCGGAGCCGTAAGTGATTAGCACGGCGAACGTTTTCATCAGGATATTTCAACAATGGAAAAAAGGTACCAGGGAAAGTGGAATCCTTCCATGCTTGCAGACTACTGTTGGACTCTTGGTAGAGATGCTCCAGAAACGATGCATAAAAGAACAGCAAAAAGACAGCGCATATAGTGATTCTTATAAGTATATGAATCTTGTTACTTTTTTTAATATATCCTTAAAAATAAAAAGTTTTTTTCTAAACCGCAACTAATTTTTTTATTTCATTGTCATTTTTGGATTCAGCGCCCCAAAATTAACAAAGAAGTGCACTTTTCCCACAAGATACAATTAAAAAACTAAAATTTGTTGTCCAGTGAATCAATTATACATAAATATTTAGTTGTTGTTTTTTAGGAGTATCTAGATATTGTAACAACCACTTGTTTCAGGAACTTTAAGAAGAGGCTCTAGATGTTCCACTGCAAAGGCATTCTTGAGACCAGTCAGATTACGTGACAATCTACACATTTCAATGAATTCTCATGTTACTAGGATTCTTATAGACCCGGTTACAAAGGTAGCGTTTGGTGTGGAGTTCCAAAGAGATGGCAAAGTATACAGGTAAAACATCCCATGATGTTTGGGTAAATCCAACGGTTTTCACTGATAGCAAATATGCAGCGTTTACAGCATCATGCCCTTACAACCCCCAATCCCCATTTTTCAACGCCTACAAGAATGTTCCTGATAATAATGAGGAGCCTCTGAAACATCAGTAAACGAAGTTATAACAATTTTTATTTTTTAGTTTTTTGCCCCTATCTTTTATCTTTTTCGTCTTTAGCATAGTCATAACCTTGTGTTAAATCGGACCGATGCTCTACAAGACATACGAGTATACGAGGTTTGTAAGTTAAGTGATGTGATTTTGTAAAAACGTTTTAATCAAATATACTCAGTGATATTAAAAGTGTTACACCCAGAATTTCTTCAGCTTAAATTTTTGGCAATGAGGTAGCCTTACATCAAGAATGAAACGATACCATTCTCACGAATTTCCTTCAAAATTAAAATGTTCTACAATTACTCCTGTTTCAAAAGTGCAAAATTCTGAGTTATATACAAATATGCAGCCAATTAATGTACTGCTAGATGAAAAAACGTTTACAGTAACATTGTTCTTAGATTTCAAGAGTGCATTTGAGACTACTGACAGGGTGAAATTGTTAACGAAATTGCATTGCTATGGATTTCAAGGTTCAGTAGTCAACTTATTACAAAATTATTTAATCAATAGAGGTCAAAGAACTAAAATTGGTAATACATTATCAAACATTAAAAACATTTTGGTAGGTGTGCCACAGGGTAGCAAATTAGGTCCATTACTATTTATTTTATATATTAACGATATCCCTGATATTTTATAACCCTGCAAAATTCAACTATTTGCTGATGATACATTAATATATATATATATATATATATATACTTTGAAGTTGAGTCATTAATTTTCAGATAATGATTGTAGAAGGAAGATAAACCAGAATATGTGTGTAAAAATAAAAAAAAAATTAAAAAAAATTTTTTACCTTGTTTTATAAAGTAGGCTCCCATATGAAATGGAATATATTTTCAGAATTCGAGCGTCTAAGGAAGTGATCGTGTCTGCAGGATCGGTGAATACTCCGCAGATTTTGATGTTATCTGGGATCGGTCCAAAAGATGAACTTGCACGACACGGGATACCGCTAATAAAAGACGCAAAAGTTGGGCACAATTTGCAAGATCACATAGGAGCTGGAGGAATCACATTCGTAATAAACAAGACCGATTCTATAACACTGGATAGAATTTACTCTCCAAGTAAGCATAACGAATATTTTCCAATAAGAAACGTTGAAACGCGACAACGCGAATTGTGCTTCAGGTATCAAACACATGGAATATAAGAGTGGTCGCCACGGATTAACGTATGTCCTAGAGGTTTTGGCTCAAAATTCATTGGTTTTTATTTTAACGAACACAAAATAATATCAAGTTGCCTTTGGAAACAAAAGTTTGTTTACTTACTTTACCGTCAGTTGAAATTTATGCTAAAAACCCATTTTTAAAATCGATGACATGGAAGCGAAGCTTTGCTCAATGAGGTAATTTGGGGCGCGGAATATGAATATCATAGTGAAAAAATTCTAAAGTGTTATCAGACTGGATTTAGGGTGAAAAGTTGACAGGAAACTATTTTTGTATCGACATCGAACTTGGAATCTGCGCACCCGATTTACCTAGAAAACAAGATTCCATCTCGATCATAGACGGGCAACAGTTTTTAGATATTTTTTATTAATCGTTTTTTGACAAAGTCGAATTCTTGCCAGTATCTCGAAAACGAGGCATTTTCGGACTGAATGGACTATGGATTCGGTTTCAGCGACCCAAATATTTTCCAATAAGAATCGTTGAAACGCGACCACGCGAGTAGTGTATGAGATATTAATGAAATTGCTTTTTATTTGAGAAGCCTATACAGGGCGACAGGTAAATAGGTGTAAAACATTTTAGGAGGTGATAGTACAGCTCCTTTGCTATCAAAATTAGTATATAATACCATACCCTATATTCAACGGTTAAAAAGTTATTGGAGATTTAATTTTTTTAAAAAAACAACCCAGATTACAGAGTAAAATAGTTGAGATAAAAAAAAGTTGGTGATTAAACATTCTTTTTTAGGTGGTTTCAGGTTATTTAAATAAATAATTTCTCATAAATTAGAAACATATGAAAACACTACTGAAAACGTATTTATTTTCATTTAAATGTTAAATGAAAATTTTTATTTTCAACTTTCACATTATGAAGTCTTTTTTTTCAAAAAAAATCATAATAAAGAAAATGTACATATAACTGCAAAAACTTCCTCGTTTCATTAGGTTTCTAAAATGGTATAATAACATATCAGTAAGTAAACCATTTAACAAAACAATATTACTTTGCTAGAAAGGACGGCTAAGCGCATTTCATTGTACTCAGCAGGTAAACCGAGCCTTCATGGTTCGAGCCTTTTTGTTATTTTTTGTGCCCTGTGCCGTTATTCGGGTTTAAGTATTCGGAATTTGTCGTCGCTCCTCGGAAGCAAGCTCTGCCTGTGTTATGAATTGACACAGCTGACGGATCAAGGAAAGGGAACTAACGCTTAGGTCAGTTAGTAGAATATTAACCTTTAACGCGGTAGGACGTACTTTTACTTTTTTGATCAGTTTTAATAATGGCGAGTTACCGTAACGAAGAATACGCTGATATTCTGTTTTGTTATGGTTTAAGTGATGGAAATTCCGTTGAAGCCAGGCGAGAATACGAAAACCGTTTTCCGAATCGGCGAATACCGAGTCATCGAGTATTTGCCTCTGTGTACCAACGCGTCAAGGAAAGTGGACAGGTTCATGAGAGACGTCATGATGCTGGTAGACCTCGGTTGTTTGACGACGAAGATCGAGAGGCAATACTGGAATGCTACGGCAGAGACCCGACGACGTCTACACGAGTTATAGCAAAGCAGCTTGGTTTAACTCAGTGGAAAGTTTGGTTCGTTTTGCATTCGGCGAGACTTTACCCTTTCCATTACACACCGGATCAAGTATTAGAAGAAGGAGATCCCGCAAGAAGAATTGATTTTTGTCGATACATGCTTCATCGGGATCAAGAAGAAAACGACTATTTAACTAAAATATTGTGGACCGACGAGTCTAAGTTTGACAGAGTGGGGACAACAAATTATCACAACTTACATTATTGGGCCCCACGAGAGGCAAATCCCCACATGGCAAAGCCAAGAGCCCATCAAAGAAGATTTTCGGCAAACGTGTGGATGGGAATCATTCATACGTATCTAATTGGACCAGTTTTTTTGCCTGACAACCTGAATGGCGAATCCTATGAAAACTTTTTGAGATCCGAACCCTGGGAGTATCTCGAAGACCTGCCTCTGAATCTCAGGATGCAGATGATCTACCAACACGATGGCTGTCCCGCGAATTTCCGTCTGGGTGTTAGACAGTGGCTGGACGAGAAATATCCTTGTCGCTGGATTGGCCGAGGTGGACCGACACCGTGGCCAGCGAGGAGCCCAGATTTAAGACCGTGTGACTATTATTTATGGGGGCGCATGAAGTCACTGGTGTACGCTGAGCCCATAGACACTCTTGCACAGTTGAAAGAAAGAATTATTGCTGCTGCTGACACTATCAGAGGACAACTAACTGGCCGCATCACGCGTACCAACATGAGAAAAAGACTACGGGCTTGCATAAGAAACGGCGGGCGTCAGTTCTAACAACAATTGCAATGAAAATTTTACCTTCATTTCATTATTGTATTTTACTTACCAATTGTAGTAACTTTTAGTCAGTTTTTATTATTCTGTAGTACAATTACAAGTGTGTAAATAATCTAATCGTGTAACTTAACCGTAGTTTAAAATAATAACTATCCCGTAGCTTACAGTTACATTATTTTCACAAAAACACTTTCTTATCAATCAGAGAGTTGTGAAAATAGGAGGCAAGCCATTGGTAAATTTACTCCCTATTGTTGTATTACAATACATTATGTTTAGTTTCACACAGTTTTTGTGCACTTATCATACCAATTTAGATTCCTTATGAAACAAGGATATTATTTAAATTGTTTGTACATTTTTTTGTATACTGATTTTTTTGTAAAACACCTTACTTACTGTAAAACGTTATTTGTTTTTCTTAGTTAAAAATTTTTGAATGAAAATAAATACGTTGTTTGGTATTGTTTTCGAATCTTTTTTAATTTATAATAGTTAATTATTGAAATAATAACCCAAAACCACAAAAAACAAATGTTTAATCGCCAACTTTTTTCTCTCTCGACTTTTTTAATCTGAAATATGGATTGTTTTTAAAAAAATCTTAAATCTTCAAAAACTTTTCAACCTTTGAATATAGGGTATGGTATTATATACTAATTTCGATAGCAAAGGGGCTGTACTATCACCTCCTAAAATGTTTTACACCTATTTACCTGTCACCCTGTATATAGAAATACACATGGAATATAACATGGGTCAAGTGGTCGCCACATTAACGTATGTCCTAGAGGTTTTGGCACAAAATTCACCCGTTTTAATTTTAACGAACAAAAAATAATATCAAGTTGCCTTTGGAAACAAAAGTTTGCTTACTTACTTTACTGTCAGTTGACATTTATGCTAAAAACGCATTTTTACTATCGATGGCTACGTGGAAGCGAAGCTTCGCTCCATGAGGTAATTTGGGCGGTGAATATGAATATCATAGTGAAGAATCTAAGGTGTCATCACACCGGATTTAGGGTGATAAGTTGACAGGAAACTATTTTTCCGGGCTAGCCGTAATTTCTAGCACTGCATCGATATCGAATTTGGAATCTACGGACCGAACCTGTCTGAGAGAGGCTATAAAAGCTTTCCCTTGTCTTCTGTATTATTGAATTGAAATCCCCTTCTCCTCATAGGTCCACTTCTCCAGTACGCTTTGTTCGGTGGAGGTCCCTTAACAATAATGGGCGGCGTGGAAGGTTACGCATTCGTAAACACGAAGTATGCGAACGTATCGGACGACTTTCCCGACATCGAGTTTCATTTCGTGAGCGGTTCGACCCATTCCGATAAAGGGCAGCAGCTGAAGAAAGCGCATGGGCTCACGGACGCTTTCTACAGCAGAGTGTTTGAATCTATACATGACCAAGACGCGTGGAGTGTCATACCGATGTTGCTCAGGCCGCAAAGTAAAGGTAAGGAGTGCCACTGTTTTTTGTAATTTCTTGAAACACATTACGCGTCACTTAGGAGCTTGTTTTTGATATTTGAAGTATTTCAGAAACCATATTACTTGTAGCAGCTGCCTCTTCCAAGCCACATTTTTTATAGATACATGGTTTTTAGTATGTTGTAAAAATTTAAGAGTAGTTTTCACCTCGAATAAATGTTCCTCTTTTCCATGATTTATGGTATATACGAGGGCGGTTCATTAAGTAGCCGTGTTCGACGACAGAGGGCGTTCCTGAGGGAAGTTAATGTTATCACAGCCGACGTCAACTACGAGCCGTGATGAAAGAAAGGCAACACCGCGCTCGGACGGCATGGTAGTGCTACCTGTGAACGTCGGCCGCCAGCGGCTGTGTGCTCCGTCTCCGAGTAACGTTCAAGAACTAAATTTAATTTTGGAAAAGAGGACAGTTCGATTCTATACAAATCGTCTGAATATGAAATAGCTCTAAAAAATTTAAAAATACGAAATAATCGTGGTATATATGAGTCGCTAATGCAGTTAACCTAATTAAAATTTAGTTTACGTTTTTTGGTGTCAGCACACTGTGTTCCAACAGGCCCAGCTTGGAAATGTGGAGTTACCTGTTTGTTTTTAATACATTTACTTTCAGTTTTACTGTTATTTTTCAATTTTACATAATCATTCAAAATTATGTTTGAAAAAATAGACAAAAGCTTAGATAAAATATCTGCATAATTGCGGCCACAGATGCAAGTTAAAGAAAATTCACTGTATATAAAGTCAGACTGAATGCTGAGCAAGGTTAACTGACACAAAATAAATATTTGATTGTTGCTTTTCAAGAAGAAAATTTCCAATCTATCTACATCAATAATAGATTCAAAAATGGAATACATATGGTATAATATGATTGGTACATAACTGGTTGGAATTGACAGTCCTCCTCTTTGCAAATGATCAAAATAAACATTTGTTGTTAATGAACCTTTTTCTTTAACTATTAGCGATTTGCATATCTCGCAGTTTATGTTTTTAGAGATAGCGTGTGAAGCATATCCAGATATATAAGTCTTAGTACTATCCTCTATGTCATAATTGGCTAAGTAATTTGTCTCAAATACTTCATTGAATATATCCAAAACTTCAGGATTTTGTTTGGTATCCAAGAAATCAAAATTTTCTTGAGTTTCTAAGCAGTTTTGGAACCTTGTTTTAATTTCTGCTAAAGAAAATTACGATTTCTTTTCATTGAAAATATGCTTCAGCCGTATTTTCTTTTCAGCATTTAAAATTTCATCATATGACACATTGTAATTGCAGCCACATAAAAGTCTATAATTGCCAAATCGTTTTTCTAAATTATCAGTGGTGAATTTTCCAGGCAATACGTACTCAATGTCAAATTGATTAAATGAATATTCAATTATATTAGGTAGACTCAGCGTGCTTTGATATAGAGCTGTATACGTTTCTGGTGTCAGGTGTCCATTATTATCCTCTAGATTATGCCATTTTTCTAACCATATCAGGAATTTTTTTAAAAATTTTACTCTATAATCATATTTATTGGTAATAGGCTTACAAAATTCGTTTCGCTTCAATTCTCCTTTTATTACACTTGTATTACTGACAACATCCCACCAATTCCTGATTATTTCCAAAAAGTGTGCAGCATCATTAAACTTTAATTCTTTCATAGCAGCTATTGTTGAGTGATGAAATAAATTATCTACAAAATTTACATTTTGCCTTTCAAATGAATTTGGACGCAATGTTTTATAATTTAATTTATATGCTTGCTTAACTACAGCTTCTTTTTCCAATTGATATACAGCACGAATGTTTTCAAATTTAGCATACTGAATAATATCATTATTGTCAAAATTAGGATATACAAAAGTTTTGTCTAGGTTTTTTAAATTAATCCAATTATTTCTGATACTTGAAAATATGCACAACATCATAAGTTAAATATATGTTCTTAGCAGGATTATGTGGATTTGGAATAGAATAATTTTCTGATGAATCCTTTGCTAATTTCCTGAACATTGCTCTATTAATTCGGTGATTATCAGTAACAACACAATAAACATTTTTGAACTAAATTTATCACATGTTCAACCAAAGGTGTCATTTCATCAGATGTTAGATTTGAAACTGGTAGTAATTTGATAATTTCTGTTATGTTTCCAAATGGTGAAGATAGCATGAAGGCTAAAACAGTTTTAGCCATGTCATTTTTATTTGAGGCATACCCAACAATGTTTTGTGAGCGATAGTCCAGCCTAGATGTTATATAAATTTCATCGATCATCAAAATTACAATTTTTTCTCTTGGAGCTAATTTAATTGCTATATTCGAAACGTAGTGTTCATTATTCCTATCATTTTTTGGAGATATCCATACTTGAGGAGATATGTTGTAAGTATCGCTTACTTGGCAAAATAAAAAATCTTTTATTTAAATTATATGTTGACGATGAGTGGTTATAAAACGTAAAAGCCATTATTATTGAAAGTGATGCATATCTGTTTTTCCTGTTTTGAATTTGTCTCAGCTGATCAGCAATAATCTCTAGATTTTTTGTATATATGGAAACATAACTGAGTCATTATTAATTATGGAAATCGGTGTGTCAAGTTGTTCCAATGCATTCATGATGCAAACTTCAACAAAGTTTTTGTGTTGGTTCTCAGAAAAATAGAAAAAATACCTATTTAGCAGGTTTTTTAATTGGGACCCTCTGGTAATTTTGAGATCATATGGCAAAACCCACTTCAAGTCACTAAAAGAAAGCTTACATCCTTTATGAACAACCTGAACTTCCATCTGACCATCAACTATAATCTGTGTATTCAAAGTTAAGATATCATTTTCAAAATCCAATTTATAAAAATATAGCTTTCCATCAGATAATTTATTATTCCATTTCTGTGAGGCTTTAATTTTTGAAAATGAAGAATGTAATTCTTGAAAGTCTTTGATCTTATCCATATCATCGAAATTCTGGATAGCTTTTTCATGTTTCTCAATTAATTTTTGTTTTCTTTGCATTGGGTCAGTTCTTTTGGGTGCTTCAGTTTTTGAAAGATATGATGGCAAGTTTGGGAAAATGGAGGGAACAGCATTTTCTTTCAATTTTGGATATTTCAAAGGTATATTATTTTGGACTGTTCCATCCGCCAAAACTATATTTTCTGTCCTGATGATATCCGATTCTCTAAAATGACGACTGCACACAGCTGAATATTTTGAAGGTGTCCAATTTTTTCTGGGAATTGCCATAAGCCATTTGTTTTTCAGACTTTCGGTTCTTGGGAAGCGAAAAGTTGAAACATAGCTTTCTGTTTTCAAAGCAGAATTATAGGTTGCATTGCATAAAGGAACACAGCAACAACGAGGCATATTGTCTGCGTCAAATACTTGATAAATGAAAAAAGAAAAATACAACCTGAATTTGCACGTTTTCAATAGTTGAAATCCTTAGCGTCCTGAGGCGCGAACAGCCACAGTCACACTTCTTAGTTTATTTTTAAACCACAGAAGCACTACAACTGGAGTCTATTTCTCATATATTATAGTCACCGATCACTTTGAACACATACACACACTTTGAAGCTTAGAAAACAAGCTTATCTCTTAATTACAGCCTCTGGGATTCCCAAATCACAAATTGAAAAGGTTATGTTTTCTCAGCGTTTTGAGCACGAGTTGCGTCGATGCAGCAAGCAGCGGCGGGAGTAACACTACCACCTACGTTGCCAGATTTCTTTGTTCACGGCTCGTAGTTGACGTCGGCTGTGATGTTATCATCGTGTGCTGCCATCTATCAAACGACAGCACAACAAATTTCAGACTGATTGATAGGTTAGTTTGGATTTGGCAGCCACGTGTTTCGTGATTTTCGCTAAGATGGAAAAAGAGCTGTATCGTTCGGTAATTCGCTTTTTGTTTTTGGATGGGAAAAATGCGAGGAGATAAAAGCAAAGTTGGATGCTGTTTATGGGGGCACTTTGCCATCTATGACCACAGTTAGATATAGGTTCAACGAATTTAAACGTGGGCGAACATCCGTTTTTATTGAGGATCGACCAGAACGCCCGGCAGACGTGGTTACCGAGGAAATCATTCAAAAAGTCCAAGACATGATCCTCGCTGATCGACGAACGAAAGTGCGCGAAGTAGCAGAGGCCGTAGGTGTGTCGACCGGAATGGAATCAATATTTTACATGATAAGTTGGCTATGAAAAAATTGTCGGCCCGATGGGTGCGACGATTGCTCCCGGTGGACAACAATCGGTTGCGGCTGTTAACTTTGAAGCAGCGTTTGGAGCCATTTAAGCGAAATCTGAAGGAGTTTTTGCATCGAGTTGTCACCGCCGATGAAACCTGGATTCATCATTACATACCAGAAACTAAGCAACAATGAAAACAATGGATTTCTCCCGGTGAATCTGCTCCAAAGAAGGCGAAGACGGTCCCATCGGCCGGAAAGGTCATGGCGCAGATTTTTTGGGATGCGAACGGCGTCATCCTTGTGGATTTATTAGAAAAAGGAAGAACGGTCACTGGACAATACTATAGTGAGTTATTGGACCGCTTCGACAAAAAGGAGACACGGCCACATTTGACGACAACGCACCAGCACATTCATCCGGAGTTGTCGCCGCCAAACTGCATGAAGTGCTGGCCCCCTGCGACTTTTTCTTTTTCCCTGACATGAAGAAATGGCTCGCTCAAACGAAGAAGTCATCGCCGAGAGGCGTATTTTGGACAGTTCGACAAACTCTATTTTTTGGGGCAGAAACTTTGGGAAAAGTGAATCTTTCTAAAAGGGGATCATGTTGAAAAATAAAAAGATTTTTTTTGGAAAAAATGGCGTCTTCATTTCTAGCAAGGCTACTTATTGAACCGCCCTTGTATGTCGAGTGCGTATTGTACGGGTTTTCTCAAAGCCATGCTGATTCCGGTTGAAAAGAAATTGTCGTTGTGTTCGTTAGTAAAATTGCTAATCTAATTGTGAAATAAAAAATACGACGACCGATTTAAAAATGCAACTTTGTTGTGTGGCTCTGTATAATTGCAAATATTTTAAAAATGCTTCTTCTTGTCTGGGTATTTGTTTGTTTGTTGTAGATTTGTTCAGCATTAATGCTACAATATCACTGTTACACAGTATATCACATAATAATATTTTATGTCTTAAAGTTTACATATTAAACAAAGTTGCTCTGGTTTTCCATGAAATATTTTTTCAATTTCCCTTTGAACAATTTGAAACTGGCACACGTCTTGATATCATTAATTAATTTATTAAATTCGTACAATACTTTTTGTAATACTGATTGGTTTGTTATACTGCTACTACAATTTTGTGAATGGAAATCTATTCTTCCTCTAGTAGAATAACTACATTTATTCTAGTATATTTATTTTCATTTAAGCTTTATTTTGTGATATTTGTAATTTTGAAAACACAGTTTCATTTGCAATGAACAAAATAGTCGAACAATACAACAAATGAGGAAGAATAGATAGTGTTGTACACAATTTTTTTAGAATAAACGTAATTTATTTTCTTGGATATTTTTGAAATAATATATTCATAGTGCTCTTCAAATTTTAATTTACTGTCTACGTATATGTCCAAATATTGAAATGATTCGATTGACACAATTTTTTCATGATTAATTGTAAGACTTATCGTGTTAGCATATATTTTGTTTTGTTTGTGTTTAGTTAAGTTTATTTACATTTAACCAATTTATTACGTTTTTCATATCATTATTTAACAGCATTAAACAATGTCTTTATTTGATACATATATATATATATATATATATATATATATATATATATATATATATATATATATATATATATATATATATATATATAGGTGAAAAATTAAAGCTTCCGCCTTTTGTTGGGTACTTCGACAAAATTTAAGCAAAGAGGACTCTTTATACTTTTTTAATTCTCTCTAGCTTTCAATGGACTTTGCCATCATCATCAGGAGCTGCAATTACAATGATAACAGTAGCAACAAAAGTGTAAAATGAATTTAAATTGACTCAACTTACAGTAGTATGTGAGGATGTTGCTAATTGTTGTTTACGTATAGGATGAGGGAAACGTCCAGTAACATGGTGAGAGCTGGATACATGGTACAATGGTCAAAATTATATAAAATATGACAAGAACAAGTTAAAAACAGATTAAAAATTATTTAAAAACATTAGAGCATTACATCGTGAAGCCACTTGATGATTGCACAAAATGGTGGTCATGGAATAATGAGTGAGATGAACCTTTGACAGAAGGCCGAAGGTTGTCAATGTCTGTGTTGAAAGATACATACACTAAACAGTGATTCACTAGCAATAACCTCTTCAATAATGTTGAAACATTATTGTATAGCCATAAATAGTTTTCTCCAAAAGTCTTAATTTGAGGTGAAGCGTTCAACATTACGACAGAACATTGTCGATTTTTACGGCTCAGATAGAGTATAACAAATTTGAAACATATGTTTTAAAATATTTTCTAAATTTACAGGTTTTATAAAATTGAGAAGCAAGGACCCATTCGATCCGCCGCTGATATACCCAAACTATTTTTATGAAGATCAAGACATGAGGACGTTGATAGAAGGAGTGAAGATAGCTGTGGCGCTGAGTCAGACTCCTGCCTTCCAGTCTTACGGCAGCAGATTGCTGGAGTTTCCAGATTGTAATCATATTGAAAAATTCTCAGATCCATATTGGGAATGCATGATTAGGTTGTACTCGTGTACGATCTATCATCCAATAGGTGAGGATTACTTTTTTCAAAAAACGTACTTTTCGAGGTGCTCGGGTTATCATTAGTAACTGACTCAAAATAAGTTGACACGACGATAGTCACTGTACTGTAAAGTCTCGTACGCCCCTGTTAACTTTGGACTTTTAGATAAAAAAAGTTATATGCAACAGCTGTAGGGTCAAATATAAATTTTTTAGAGATAATATCCTTTTTTGCCTCAAGAATGTTCTATGGAATTAGGTTGTATTGCTTTTAAATGGAACACACTGTATATTTTTAGTGAAAATGATCGACCATTATTTCGAGTTAAAATTTTAATCACTTTCTATTTATCAGTAGACCTGACACTTGTCAAAGTATGCTCAAAATTACAGCATTCCTAATCGGTGTTGCAATTTAGTATACAGTTTGTCCCAGATTCGCTTTTCTATACAGGGATCTCGGCTCGTACTGCAAAGGGTAAATAGGGAAAGTTTTAGAGGAAGCTTAGTGCTTTCGACAGCCGGCTCCAGATTTACGATCATTCAGTTGGTTCTGAAAATATCAGCGAAAAACCGAAAATGGTAGAGTTTGTTTTTTGCCAGTAAATCCAAAACGTTTAATTTGACAGCTGTTTATGTGACATTATCGGATATTTTTTCAAGAAAAATAAGATAGCATGTATGACACGTCTCGATCGTCTTTTGTTTTCCAGCAACCCACCTCAACTTCCATTTTTTGATGGCCGCCATATTGGATTTTTTGATTTTTGAAAAATGTTGTATAATTTTGTAAAATTTCCAGTCTAGTGATGTCTCACAAGTGCATACAAGATTGGAGTATCACCGAAATATCATCACACGTAATGCAATGTATTAGTTTCTTTCTAAGGAGGCCATTATTTATTTGTCAGGAAATAACATTAATGAATATTAATGTTGATATCGAATTCCCAACAAGTCAAATGTTTTGGGACAAATTCCCAACTATGAATGTGTTAAAAAAATTCGAAAAAAAAATCATTTTAAAAAAAAAACGTGTTTTTTGCAACACTAAATACGTTCTACCTCTAAATAAAAATCGACGAGTTCAAGCGAATTTTTTCCAGAGCACTTATCGGCAGAAAGACTTAGTCACTCAGAAATGGCTGATTTGTAACTAATACGATTATTGTTTGCAAAATATAGCTCCAAAAAGCAAACGAATCAAAAACATACTAACTCCACCAATACAAATCGAAGAGTTTATTTCTGCCCACTTCTCTAGCAAAACAGAAAAAACTCATTGGAACGCTCTTATCAGTAAACAGAAATAGTCCCACAAAAAATGTTTGACGCTGATTGGTCAACCAATATGATTATCGCCTGCAGAATATTCTACGGACACTGCTAGGTGAATGGCTTGTAGGCGGGTCTTTCGTGGTTTTTTATCTCTCACAGGATATCATTGGTTATTTAGAATTCCCTTTGTTTGCTATCATGTGGGAAACGTTGCCATGGGATTTTCAAAATACGGTGTCGGTGGGAATTTTGGTACTTGTCGCGACAGTTGATTATCAATTAGTATTACACATTTTTTCTTCGTTCTGTATTGTGGTTCATACGCGATGCTGAGAGACTGGACATATATTCACATTCGTATTCAAAATTTAACAAAACTATTTGATTGACAAGTCAAAAAAACAAAATTTTATCTACATTATCAAGATCAAAAAATATTTCTGTTGGTATACCACAAGGTAGTAAACTAGGTCCACTACTATTTATTTTATGCATTAATGACATTTGCAATATTTTAGATTATTGTAAACTTCAGATATTTGCAGATGACACATTAATATACATATCAGATGAAAATGTCACTTTGGAAATGCTAAATTCTGACTTGGCAAAAGTCGTAAATTGATTAAATGTGAATTAACTAAAATTGAATACCTCTAGAACAAAATGTATGCTAATAGGGAAATACCTAAATGAAAATACTATCACAGTTAGGATAAATGGAGAAATAATTGAAAATGTTGATTCAATTAAATATTTAGGTGTATATACAGGGTGTCCGCAAAGTTGGGGTTTTCCTTTTCAGAAACAACTACCCTTGAAATAACAAAGGTAATGTGTAGTGAAACGAGGGCAACCAAGTAAAAAAAAATAAAGCAAAAAGTACTCACTCTCCAGTTGACGAGAAGGGCTAAGTACGTCTCTGCCCGAAATCATACCGCTCCAACAGAAAATGAAATCAGATGATGCGCTACCGAGCAGACGCCGGTGGTGGTGCAGACCACGAACAGAGGTAACAAATAAGACGGCGTTGCCGCGTTTTCAGTTTTTAGGTAAACGTACTTTATAGGTATTGTTCGAAGTTATCGCCGTTTGATTCAAAAACACAGGTGCGTGCACGACGTAGTCAAGCATCGGTGCAGGCTTTGAGAATGGAGTCCCTCCCCCGAATGAAAGCACCAGCTTGTTCAATTCTGAGACGAAGTTCGTCAACCGTATGCACTTCAGTTTTGTACACTAAGCGTTTCATTTCTCTCCAAAGAAAAAAATCACATGGTGTTAAGTCTGGAGATCGCGGAGGCCACGCTACGGGTCCATTACGTCCGATCCACCTATTCGGAAATAATTCATTCAAAAACTCACGCACTTCGCGTCTAAAATGGGGCGGTGCACCATCGTGCAGAAACCACATTGATTGTCTTACACTTAATGGCACATCTTCTAACAAGGAAGGCAAAATGTTGCGTAAACAGTCTAGGTATTGCATCCCGTCCAATCGATTTATGAGAATAAATGGTCCAATGAGCATACCGTTCACCATGCCAGCCCAAACATTCACCGAAAATATTTGTTGAAAATGTGCCCGACGAACAGCGTGCGGATTTTCTACTGACCAAACATGAGTGTTGCGAAAGTTATTCACCCTATTACGCGTGAACGTAGATTCGTCTGTCACCAATATGCACTTCAAAGAGTCCGGATTATTGTCATGTTGATGCAACAACCACTCACAAAACTGCACTCTTGCTGGAAAATCGTCAGGTTGAAGGACTTGTACACGTTGGACGTGAAACGGATACAGCCCCTCTTCACGCAGCGTTTGCCACACTTTAGTTTTTGATACTTGCACTTCTCTAGCCACGTCTCTAGTGCTTGTTGAGGGATTCTCGTCCACGCGATTCAGTAGTTCTTCCTCAACTTGCACCATTCGTGGTTGTCTAGGCCTCCCACTGTGCCCACCTCGAAATTCCTCCAAATGGCCCGTATCCCTGACTCTCTGGACCAGGTACACAAATCTGCGGGGCCTTGGATGATGTCATCTAGGGAAACGATCTGCATACACTCGCGACGCCTCTGTAGCATTTTGAAGACATTCGCCATAAATTAACAACATATCAACGAGTTCATTATTGATGTATGAGTGTGCCATTATTATTTTTTTTTTGAAACGCAATCGATTATACGGAATCGTTTACCTCTACACGCGTGACCGTAACCGTCGGTTGAAGGTTGCATACTGACCTGACACACTGACCCCGACCCAGTTCTGTCGTCGGGTTGAGCTAGTGTCCTAGTACCACTCGGGGATGTCGCGGCTACAGGACGGTATTCAGATATTTTTGATGTTGCAGAGCCCTTTATCTCGGTTCCCTTAAGACATTAGTGTATATGGTACAAAGAAAAATTGCTTATGCTTTCAAGATCTACACGTCGTGTAAAGGAAAACCCCAACTTTGCGGACACCCTGTATTGATAGTACACTAAAGTCTGAGGATCACTATGAATACATTATTTCAAAAATTGCCAAAAAAACAAATTACTTTTATAGGGCTTCTCATAGTCTGGGTACCTATTCCAAGAAAATAGTTTATAATACAATTATTTACCGCATTTACTATATTGTTCAACTATCTTGTTCACTGCCAATGAAGCTGTATTCTCAAAATTACAAGTCTTGCAAAATAAAGCTATGAGAATAATTTTGAATAAAAATAAGTACACCAAAATAAAACCTATGTTACAAGAATTGCAGTGGTCGAATATAAAAAATTTCATATCATATTTGGTTCTTATCTTTATATTTAAAATAAAAAATCATCTTTTGCCAGAACATTTAGAACACTACATAAAATTGAATAATCATTACCAAAATTATTATACAAGAGGAAATATAGATTTTCATTTACAAAATTGCAATAGTATTATAACTATCAAATTAATATTTCAGAAAGGATTACCTGAATTTAATAAACTAAATAATGATATAAAGTCTACTTGTAATTTACAGATATTTAAAAGCAAATTAAAGGAATATTTTATGGACAATGAAAATTCTTAGAGATGCAAATTTTGTTTTTTTCTGATCGTCTGTATGTTATGTAACTGTTTAGTTTTTTGGAAGAATTGTAGCAATCATGCTAAATAAATCTTAAACAAACAAAAAGTTTCAAAATGCGTACGCTCAAAATAAAACCATTGTTTAGGCGTAGAGAATAAACTAATCTTAATTCACGGAACGATGTAAGATGTTGACAACGCGGCAGAGTGTCGCGTCAACATTGCTAGGCAACGCGGTGATGGCCTTTGCTACTTAGCCGGCTTCTACCAGCGCCACCTTCAACTAACGAGCCATGAACAGTAGATATGGCAACGCAGCTTTGGGGTCTTCCACAGACAGGTGTTTGCCGGGCTTTTCGTTTGTTTATATTCCTAACCTCCGACTTTTTGGTGCAATTTTGTTGGAAATCTCTGGGAACAGTGCAATTCATACAAACCAGAGTAATCTACTTAGTTTTGCTCTTCAAACCGTGCAGAAAGTATTTATTTTAGGTAGTATAAAATCGTGTTTTGATGTGTTTAAAATGTGTGTGAATCGGTGCTTGTTAGAAACGTCTGTATAGTGTGTAGATTCGAGTGGGTACATCTTTTCTTTTAATTAATATGCCTAAGCGTTGCTGTGTACCAGGCTGCAAGGGAAACTACGAGGCAGAATTGAGATCGACACCCTATAGGTCAGTGTTTCGATTTCCAAAAAATGTGGAGTTGAAAAGTAAGTGGCTAGCTTCAATACCAAGAAAGGACTGGTCGCCTTCTAAAGATTCTGTTGTTTGTGATGCACATTTTCAACAAGCAGAAATTGTCCGTACGGAAACTTATGTTCTGCAGGATGGATCAGTCACACTGAGTCGTCCAAAACTTTCAGAAGGTGCTGTTCCATCAGTCTTTCCAAATGTGCCATGTTATCTAAGTAAGCGTCAAGTTTCTAGTAGAACAGATCCTGCCATCAGACAAGATAAGATCCTTCAAAGGCATGAGAATTTGGTTTCAGAATTTCAGGAAAAAGACAAAATTACAGGATTCTCAGATTTATTGGAAAACTATTCTAAAATGATTAAAATCCCTGAACATTGGTTGGTGAAGAAGACTAATGACAAAATTTATTTTTATAAATTAGAAACAATCAGTGAAATTTTAGTTTTGAATACGCAAATTATTATTTTGTTACAATTATTTTATTTTCTCTTATTATTTAATTTTCAGTTATCGTTGTTTTTAGTTTGTACACTGTTTTTTGTTTTGTTTCCAGTTATGTATTTTATTTATTTCTTATCTTTATTCTGAATATAATTTTTTTAGTAATTCCAATTTTTTTTTTAAATTTTAAGCTCCTCCTTAAAAAAATAACATTAATTTAGAGTGTTACGGAAATTTTATAAATTATATCGGGTCTTGCCATAGAATACTTCGTCATTTGGTGTACATATTGACATTAAAAACAAAAAATCAATATTTTTTGACATATTGGGTTTTGCCTTAGTACCACAGATATATGGCTCTTGGCAAAACCTCCCGATATAAATTGGTAACTTGGTGTGGTAATGCAATACCTCATTTATACATCTCAAGTACGATTCTACTCCTGTATACGTCTGCCAGCAAACAACTTAGTTATAAGAAGCACTACATAATTAGTATTCTTGTGAATTTCCCTCTCTAGGGTTCGCATAGAGTATTCACATTCTGTAATTTCGATTTTGAACTTATGTTTAGTGAAATTGTTTTGTACTTTGTACTCGTAAATTTGAGATTCATCAAAAAAATGCTCGAATCGAAGTTTCTGTAAAAGCGCGTTTTCACGGGTCGATCTAAGTTGAACCACCTGGGTTATTCGACCATGGTTCGATCTGAGTTGAAAGCAAAAAGGTTTACACGATAGGCGATGTATGTTGACCAAAAATAAAAACGACACCACTTTGCTTTCGATTCAATGTTCGACACAAATTGTTCGACTCAGATCGACCCGTGAAAACGCGCCTTAATAACGGCACACACCAGCTGGACGGCCGGACCCCAAAATGCCATGATGCGGTGTTGCCTTTTTCTCTTCATGGCTCGTTAGTTGAAGGTGGCGCTGCTTCTACCTATCTCTGTCTAACATACTCGAATGTGTCTATATACACCTCTCTCTCGTACACATCGAACTCAAGCCGTCAGACAAGTTTGGTTCTCCTTGTATATGTCATGAAACATCCAAAAAACAAATATCCCATTTTCGAAATTTTTCGTGACTGAACTCCCTCACCAGTTGGCGCGGGAAATAAAATGGACTCAGGTAACTCGGAAGACAACGCAGAGCAAAGTTGGAACTGTTAGGGATCTCAGCTAACGTTTAATAGCCCAGTCACCTGGTGACCGCTAGATAGTAGTAATAGTAGTAGAAAGATTTATTTAGGACATTTGGCTACATAAACAGAATAATTATAAACAACTTAGAACTAGTAAATTCAAGCCATATGGTGTATGATGTAAATGCTGGGCAACCTATAACACTGGACAACAAATTTTAGTTTTTTAATTGTATCTTGTGGGAAAAGTGCACTTCTTTGTTAATTTTGGGGCGCTGAATCCAAAAATGACAATGAAATAAAAAAAATAGTTGCGGTTTAGAAAAAAAACTTTTTATTTTTAAGGATATATTAAAAAAAGTAACAAGATTCATATACTTATAAGAATCACTATCTTCTTTTTGCTGTTCTTTTATGGATCGTTTCTGGAGCATCTCTACCAAGAGTCCAACAGGAGTCTGCAAGCATGGAAGGATTCCACTTTCCCTGGTACCTTTTTTCCATTGTTGAAATATCCTGATGAAAACGTTCGCCGGGCTCATCACTTACGGCTCCGCAATTGTCAGGAAAAAAGTCCAGGTGTGAGTGTAGGAAATGTATCTTAAGAGACATATTACAGCCCATCTTTTGATACGATGACAGTATATTTTTGACAAGGGTTTTATAGTTGTCAGCTTTTCTATTTCCCAAGAAATTAGTGACCACCAGACGGAAATCATTCCAAGCAGTTTTTTCAATACCTGTTAAAGTGTTTTCAAACTGAGTATCATTCAAAATATTTCGAATCTGTGGCCCAACAAAAATACCTTCTTTAACCTTTGCCTCACTTAGTCTTGGACATTTCTGACGCAGGTATTGAAAAGCTGACCCATCTCTATCTTATGCCTTGACAAAGTTTTTCATTAGGCCCAACTTGGTATGCAGTGGTGGTAATAAAATTTTTTTCGAATCTACTAATGGCATATGCTGTACATTTTTTTGACCTGGCTCTAGGAATTGACGAACAGGCCAGTTTTGTCTGGTGTCTTTGGCCGACTGTCCCATTCACACAAAAAACAGCAAAACTTTGTGTAGCCTAGCTGCAGCCCAAGTAAAAGTGCAACAACTTTCAAATCGCCACAAATATGCCATTGGTGCTCATCGTATTTTATGCATGTCAATAGGTACTTGATATTGTCATATGATTCTTTCATGTGAACTGCATACCCTACAGGAAGAGATGGTAAAATATTTCCAATATGCAATAACACTGCCTTTAAACTCAATGTTGAACTGTCTATAAACAATCTCCATTCTTCTGGGTTATATTTTATATTTAAAGCCGCCAGTAAGCCGTTAATGTTACTGCAGAAAACCAAGTTATTCTCCATATTGAAAAATGGTTCTAAGTCTTTGTGGCGTTTACGAAAAACACATACCGAAACATCGTCTTCTAACAAGTTCCGATTTTTTTTTCTTGGACATACCTGTGGCTTGTCCAACACAAGGTACCATGCAAAAGTAACAATCATTAATATGATTTGTAGGCTCTCTCCAAACCATTGGGACAGCAAAGCGCATAGACCGTTTTTTGCCATTTAACCAGCTCCTCAGACTTGAAGCACATGTATTACAGCAGATGTGGGGTGCCCACAGTTTGTCTTGATCACCTAGTTTACAACCGAAATAAAGCTGATATGTCTTTGTTATTAGTGGAGTAATAGACCGTCTCTGAGACGCAAAAGTCACATCACCACACACGTAACAAAACTGATCTGGATTGTTTACACACTTTCGAGACATCTTGCATCAACGCTGTCAGCCAACTGAGGAAAAAATGGCTAATATAAAACAATATAATGTACACGTATGTATAACGTAACACAATCATGCCGATTACATCATCTTTCCTTGCCGAATATAAAAATGTAGCACGTGCATTTTTGTGAATTACAGTATATTAACACTGTCACAGCAGGAACATATATAATTACCGTATCTCTAAAACTTGAACTAATAGTGCAAAAATAAGTTTCATTCCGGTTTTAGCACATTAAAAATAGTAATATTTTGTTGATTTTATTTAGGATATTTTTTGGCTGTTGATCAGTGTAATTGTAGATTTAACAAGTGATTTCTCATTTTTACTTTAAATTTTGTCAAAGTTTCCTGGTCTTTTATCTCTGAGTATAATTTATTATATTCAATCAACCCTTGATGGAATACAGATTTGTAGCATATGTTATACTTTTTGGGCATAAAATGGAAGTCATCTTTATTTCTGGTATTATGTAAATGATGGTCGACATTTGATGATGTTAAATTAGTTAGACTTGATGGAAATATATTATTTTATACTTTATAAATGAATATCATTATAAGATATTTGATAAAAATTTTTACATTGAGCCATTTTAATTTGCTAAGCATTTGCCTAATTGGAGTATGTATATTTATTTAGTATTATTCTCATGCACTTATTTGTAAAATTTGCAGGCTTTCAAAAATGGAATTATTTGCTAAATATAGAATAGTCGATCAGTACAAGAAATTTGGAAGAATGATGGTATTATAGATAATTCTTCTGCTATATGAACTCAGACATCTAGAAACTCTCGATAAATATCCCACTTTACTACTAATCTCATTTATAACTTTTTCATAATGAATATCAAAATTAATCGAGAGTCAACAAAAACTCCCAGGTATTTAAAATTTTCTACGAATTCAATATCTTCACCATCAATATTCACTTGAACATTCGTACATTGTTTTTTTCCGATTAACAAGGCTTTCGTTTTACTTGTATTTAATTTTAGTCTGTAAGATGCTAACCATTTTGAGACAAGTTTCAAGTCTTCATTTATATAAGAGATACCAGACTGAATATTTTTAGTACTTCTATAAATCATAGTGTCATCGGCGAAAATCTGAATTTTGCATTTTTTGACTATGGCAGGTAAATCATTTATGTATAAAATAAAAAGAAGTGGTCCCAGGATACTGCACTGTGGAACACCCAAACTATTTTCAATTTTTGATGAAATAGAGTCATTAACTTTTGTAACTTGCATCCTTTTAGACAAATAATTTCTAAACCAATCTAAAACACTTCCTGTTATACCATATGCCTTCAATTTACCTAACAAAATATCTCTATCAATCGTTTCAAATGCCCTCTTCAAATCCAAAAATACTGCTATGACAACTTCTTCTGAGTCTATGGCTCTTCTCCAATTCTCAGTTACCAACTGGAAAGCCGTTTCTGTGGAATATTTAATATCAGAGGGCTGACGATTCTGACTGTAAAGCAGATGCCTACTTGTTATTGAGTCAATTCTCAACTACCTTAGGTGTTAAAATAACGTTTAATGATACTTTGGTATCTTCAATACTAATTAACAACCGCTCTATCTTTAATATGTTCCAGGAACTTGCAAAATGGGTCCTCCTACGGACAAAGATGCCGTGGTAGATCCAGAGCTCAAAGTGTATGGTATCACAGGTCTTAGGGTGATAGATGGCTCAATAATGCCAAAAATGGTGAGTGGTAACACGAACGCGCCGATCATCATGATTGGCGAAAAAGGAGCGGATATGGTCAAGCAGTATTGGAGAAAGAGAAGAACGAGTTTTAGGAGGTCAAATTTAATTCGTCGTGAAAGAAGGCATGCTTGAAACCTGTCAATTCATGTTCCGTTGTTGATAAAATATAAATTACGAGGTCTTCGAATTAATGCTACGTTGCCAGTATCATTACTTAATATACAGACCTCGTATGTGTATTTTTAGCTTCGCGTTTTGATAATAACATCAGAAGCAATAACGTTTTGTTGTGTGTGAAGCACATAAATCTTAATATTTCATATGAAAGTAAAACTTCTGCAACAAAACGTGATTATCATATTATTTTTGTGTATAAAAATAGTTCACTGGTTGTTCTGATATTGGTGTTGAAAAATGAATGTCGAAACTTTCGGTGTTGGTAGTCGTACAAATATAGCATCGGTTTGGAAACACCACATAAACCTTAACGGTGTATATCAAGTTAAATAGTACATTTTGTTAGTTGGTTAAGTAATCAATCTTATTAATTTGGACTTCTGACCATATATAATACGTTAAATGTCATTCATTTTATAAACGCACTTTTAATGATCTGGTATATGGGGCATTCAACCAGTGAGGTATTTTGATTTTTTTTTTTTTTATTTGTAAATACAGAAGCCGCATCGACCCAATTGGCCATTAGCGGCGGATTTAATAAATTACAGTTTACTTAGATATTTGCATTTTTGTAGAAATTTCAGGAGGTTTGTGAGATTGCTACTTGGTCCTAGTATAACTGATAGTTCTTTATCAAGGTTACATGATATTCTGTGATGTTCTAACATTGGGCACTCCACTAAAATATGTTCAACAGTTAAAGTCACGTCACAAAACACACAATAGGGTTCCGGTTGCTGCATGATTAGGTATTCATGTGTTAATCTGGTGTGGCCCAGACGAAGACGGCTTAAGATTGTCTGCTGCCTTCTATTGGAGGTGATGGTCTGCCATGGACTTAGATGGTGTTTTACCTTCAATAGTTTGGCTGATTTATTTTGCCATGCATTGTTCCAGTAATCAATGGTTCGATTTTGGTAAAATAGTTTCACATCTGATGTAGGAACTTTCTTGTTTGTCACTGTGTCCATGTTCGCAGCCATTTTTGCGTTCTCGTCAGCTATTTGGTTGCCCTGTATATTTTTGTGTGATGGCACCCATATTATGGTTACTTCTTTATTTTGGAGTGCAAGGCTATGTATTTCCATTTTTATAATATTGACCAGTGGATTATTGTTATATATTTTTGTGATCAGTGTAACTGAGTTAAGGGAGTCGGTAATGATGACCCACTTCCGACTGGAGCTTAGTTTGATGTATTGCATAGCTTCTCTAATTGCATACAATTCGCCAGTTAGTATTGAGGCTGTTTCGGGTAGCTTGAATTTCATTGGACCTGAAGGAGTAACTACAGCGGCACCTATGTTTTGTCCAATCTTCGAGGCATCTGTGTATAATTGTTGAGCTTCTGTAAATTCTCCAATAATACTTCGGAAATGTTGATTTACTACTTCGTTTGGTGTATTGGTTTTGTCGAATTTTGTAAGAGTTGTGATACTGGCTGGCTTGTATAGTGTCCATGGTGGAATAGTTACTGGGAAGATGGGAAGTGTGGATGGTGGATTTTGTATGTTGAGTTTTCTTAGGTAAATTTTAATTCTATTCTGGAAAGGGGTACCCCACAGCGTATCTCTATAATTTCTTTTAGTGGATAGATATTTTTGAGCCGACATATTAAGATTGCTGATTTTCTTGTTGAAGTAGGAAATACTTAGTATCTGACGTCTGGTATGTAGTGGCGCTTCTCCCGATTCGCAGTACAGGCTATCGACTGGAGTTGTTCTGTATGCTCCCAGGATCAATCGCAAGGCGGTGTTGTGTAAAACATCTAGGGGTTTTAGAGTTGAGGGCTTAGCTGAGTTGTAAGCAACACATCCGTAATCCATTTTTGATCTTATTAATGCTCTATAAATCATAAGTAGCAATTTACCTTCTGCGCCCCAATGTCTATTAGATAAATATCTTAACATATTCATTCCTGCCTGGCATGATTTAATGACATTTGCGATGTGTTTCTTCCAGTTTAATCTGTTATCGAAGGTTACCCCAAGAAATTTGATTTCACTGGTATATTCCAAGGATTTCTTGCATAACTTCAATGGGGGTTCTTCGTGAATCGGTTTTCTAGAGAATATAATGCATTTGGTTTTCTCTGGGGAAAACACAAATCCTGTTTGATTGGACCAGTAATCAAGCTTGTCAAGATACTTTTGCAGTAGTGTTATATTTGTTGTTAAGTTCTTGCCTCTGACATAAACAATCATATCATCTGCGTACAGACGTGCTTGCAAAGGTTTCTCAATATCTTGTAACACATCATTGATTGCTATTAGGAAAAGGGTTGGACTAATAACAGAGCCTTGAGGTAATTCGTTCGTTTGCTGTTTTGGTTCTGATAGCACTCCATTTGACCGTACTTGAAAGATTCTGTTTTGTAGGAAGTTAGAGACAAAGGATAATATGTTACCATTGTACCCCCATTTATGAAGTTTCGAGATGATATTGTATTTCCAGGTAGTATCGAATGCTTTATTAATGTCGAAATAGATTGCTACACAGTGTTGGCTGTCCGAGAAGGCTTCGTGTATATGGGTTTCCAAATCTATTATGTTGTCTGTGGTGCTTCTGTTTGATCTGAATCCAGCTTGTTCAGATATTAGCAGGTTCCTGTGTTCTAAGCTCCATAACAGTCTTCGATTTACTATCTTTTCAAGCAGCTTACACATACAACAGGTTAAAGATATCGGTCTATATGATTCAGGGAGTTGTGGAGATTTGTTAGGCTTGAGCACGGGAATAGTTATGGCTTGTCTCCAGACCTCAGGGAATATATGGTTGGTCCAAATATTATTGAATAAATCTAGTAAAAGTTTCCTAGCAGACAACGGAAGATGTTTCAAAAATATGGCTGGTATGTCATCGGGACCGGGGGCCGTATCTTTGAGATCGTTTAGTGCTTCCGTAAATTCAGATTCTGATATGGGCGTATTAATTGGTTCACTGTCATCTTCTATTATAATTTGTTTTGATTCTGAAATTGCCTTATAGCTTAGAAATCCGGCCGGATAGTTCTCTACACTATAATGGGAATAGTACGTTTTAGACAATACTTCTGAGATTTGTTGGCTACCTGTAACATTTCGGTTTCCCTCTTTCAGACATTTTATAGCTGAGTAAGTCTTGCCCCCGGATATGTTTTTCACTTTTTTCCACACCTTTGAAATGGGTGTATCGCTAGTAATGCTACTGACGTATGATTGCCATGATAATTTTTGGCTTTTTCTTGTTGTGAGCTTCAAATAAGCCTGTCTGCTGCGTAACTCCATCAACGTGTTGATATTTTTATGCCTCTTGTGTCTGTTGATAGCTCGTTTACTGGATTGAAGTGCTGCTTCGCATTCATTGTTCCACCAAGGGACTGGATTTCTTTTCCTGATGTGGTTAGTTTTCCCCATACTGCGATGTGCGGCATCTGTGATGACCTTGCTGAATTGTTCAATTATGGAATTAATGTCATCCTCGGGGAATATTTCTTGTCTTAGATTATTTTCTATATGAGTCGCAAATTGGTTCCAGTCTGCATTTTGCAATCTCCATTTAAGGGGTGGCATTGTCTCATTGTTATTGCAGAACTTTGAGTTAGTAATAACTATTGGAAAATGGTCACTTCCATATAAGTCTTCTTGTGTATTCCATTGTAGGTGGCTAAGGAGCCTGGGAGAACATATGCTAAGATCGATAGCGGAGAATCTGCCCGTAGCAGCATCAAATCTGGTACTATTGCCGTCATTCAGTAAAGCTAAGCCAAATGAATCTAGTAGGTCGTTTACTAGGTTTCCCCTTGAGTCATTTTTGAATGAGCCCCATGTGTAGTTATGTGCATTGAAGTCACCTAGAACTATCCTTGGGGAAGGTATTTGTTGCAAAAGTGATTCTAGTTCTTGGTCATCTATGTGGTAATTCGGTGGAATGTATACGTTACAGATAGTTAGCTTTTCAGGAGCATCCAAAGTTACTGCAATCGCTTCCAGATTGGTGGTAAGATTAAGTGGGTTAGCAGGAGTGTCGCAACTTACGTAAATAGCTACTCCTCCACTGGCTGTTGCACTATTGTGATTTTTGAAAAATCCATTATATCCTTTAGGTGAATTTGTTTTAGATTCATGGAAGTGAGTTTCCTGAAGACATATGATATCAGGTGCAAAGTCAGATATAAGTTTACGTAGCATGTTTAAGCGTGGGTAGTAACCATTTAGATTCCACTGCAATATGGATTTGAACGCCATTGTAAATTATTAAAAGAAACTAGAATCTACAGAAGAGGTTTCGCTGTCGATATTGTCATTTTCGATGTGCCGTTCTAGTTTTTTGCGCAACCTGGTTAACCTGTTCTTCAGGGCTCGGTCCGATAAATGAGGGTATATGAGCAGTATTGTTTCAATCAAGCTTTTTATATCTACGGTGTATTCGTTTACTACTGATATAACGTTCTGGGTTCCGTGCACATTTTCTAAGAGACTTTTCATCTGGATAGAATTTAATACTAAAAGGTCTTGGTTTGTATCTATAAAACGTTTGGCTGGTTCGTAGGCTTGATCTGAAATAACTGCTTGCTGGGAGTCTATTTTTGGTTTTTTCACTGATGCTTTAGCTGGCTTTATAAAGGTCGGTCCGGAGGTTGGAGTTGATGAGGTTTCAAAATCTGATGTTGGGGTAACAATTGTTGAAAAACTTCTTTTGCCTGTGTTGCTGGCATCGTCGGTGGTTGCTACGGATGGAGTAGGTGGCATTTCTATGTTAAGTTCTTTGCTTTGACTCAATATTGGTTGTGGAGTGGATATGGTCTGTCTGTTAGGAGATTCTTCAGTTAAGATTGGCAGTTGTGTCTGTCGAACTTCGGCTGCCTGTGTGATAGTGGGTTCCAGTTGAATACTGCTAGACATGTTATTATTGGGTTTTACTGAGGATGAGGGAAGGACGGTATCATCCATGTTTGAGGTCGATGGTTGGGGTGTAGATCTGCAATTGTTGGCTATGTGTCCTGATTGGTTGCACTTGAAACATTTTTGGCTGTCCAATGATAAGAATATGCGATATGACAACCCTTCATGACTAATCACCAAGGATTCTGGTATGGCACTTTCGGTGGGAGCTATGTATACTTGACGTCTGAAGCTGAGTATATGACTATACTCTGGAATAGTGGCCCCAATCCTTAGGAATGACATGGGAGATTGTAACTGGAGACCTAACTGCTCCAAGCAGTTTTGAATAATATTGTGTGGAATAGTAGGGGACACATTTGATATGACCAAACGATCCGATGGTGTGACTAATCTCCTCGCCTTAATAGTTTCACCATGAACAACGATTTTCCCATGGTTGTCCAAAAATGCATCGACTGCGTTTTTGCTGGATAAGTAAACACATATTCTGTTATTTGCTACTCTAGAACAGAATATGATATTTTTTGGCTCAACTAGAGGACCTAATTCGATGATATAATCTTGTATTCGGGCTCCATCTATTGTATTAAATATTATAGCCTGCTCCTTGTTAGGGTATTTGGATATCTGGCGGTTGAGAGCTCGGGAGTAATTTAGTGGTGAGTTGCTGTTTTGAGTTTCTGTAGGAATATTAACGCCTTCCATATTATTAGTATACGTATTCTTCTGACTCAAACCTTCCTTGCACCATTTCCAGTACGGACCTGTCCCCGACTGTGAACAGACGTGGAATTCCTTGGAATTTCGTAGCAAACGGATGGTTCTAGTTTGTAGCGATTTGTTTATGCACGTACTTTATGTTGAAAACAAATTATTTCAGGATTCTGTAATGCAGTACTTACAGTCTGATGCTAGCTGTTAATGTCTACGTAGAAATCGAAACGAAAAATTAACTAAATTCACTATAAAATCCTATAGATTTACGGAGCACAGATCAGTAGCTGCTGAGCTAAACTGGGCAGGTACGGACTCCGAGGTATTTTGATGGTACAAATCAAGAAGTATTTATCACATATGTCTAAATAAAATTGATATTGATATACTGACAGTATTATTTGATATGTATTATACGTGCATTGATATAAATCAATATAATTCAATTAATGACAATATGCTTCGTATAGAACAATCGAACTAAAATAACTGTACCAAATTTGTTATACCTTATTCTGAATGTGATATAATATAATTATATATAGTAAGTTACCATTCCACGCGGTATTTTTGAATATCGGTTAGTTGAACACAGATATCAAATGAACTACAGTATATTCAGATAAGAGATAGACCGGACATAAACAAGACCACGTGATCATCGAACGCTGTAACATTCGGCAGGGACGTATTAAGAGTCACGCAGTACATATTTTAGATAGTAGATGCTGCTTTGCGTAACTTTGTAGTAAATTAGCACAATTCGATGTGTATACGATTGGTAATGGATATAGGATCATGTGGAGGTGGGGTAAGAAATATATAATGATGTAAATATACATAAGGGTTTCAAAATTTTCGCTTCGATTTCCAGCTTCGGATGCCGCCTGATGTTTGGTGAAATACAGTCGAATATAATCTCAAAATGGCGTTTAAATTAGCCTAAATTAAAAATAATCGTATATCTCTTAAAATTGCTTTTAGAATATTGATTAGTATATTTTTTGATTTCTAGGTAAATATGTAACCAAATTAAAACGTTCAAAACGTAAAAAAATGTGCATGGTAGATTCTTGAATAGGTTTTGCCAAAATGGGTTCAAAAATGTCAATAATTAATTAAAAAATACAGTAGCTTTATAATTACTTATAACTTACCGAATATGATGAACGACATCTTTTATTGGAAAGATGAGCTTGATGAGCTTTCATCATCGCTACTGCCTGAAGCACTAACGTCAATAATGAATGGCTCGACTTGTTCCTCTAAAATATTGTCCAGTTCCCACATTCTCTTTTCAAGTTTGTCTTTCACGTGCTTAATACAGTTTTCCCATTTTTGCGCTGTTATTAATTCTAGTGCTTCTTTGAAAAGTCCTTTGAGGTCACAAAATTTAAAAGTTGTATTGTGCTTAGCTATATAATTTTTAACCTCTGCCCATATGAGCTCAATGGGGTTGAGCTCGCAATGGTATGGAGGTAAACGGAGCACAGTTTTATTTTGACTTGCTGCCATTTCGTCAATGGCGTATTTTTGATATTTCGCCTTGTGATCCTTGACAATTCTTAATAATTGTACTTTCAGCATTGCTTCTTCAAAGTTGATATTTTTCGAGCGGAGCCAATTTTGAACATCAACTTTCCTTGAAGCCGTTGTTGGGACCTTCTCCATTCTTCGAGAATGATAAGGCGCATTATCCAACACAATTACTGCGTTTTCCTCTAAGTTCGGTAAAATTTTGGAAAACCACTGTTCAAACGATTCGCCATTCATTTCCTCGTGGTAATCTCCAGTTTTCTTAGACTCAAAGCACCACAGACCGTCAACAACAAATCCATCCTCACAGCTAATATGGCAGATAATGAGCCTTTTCCCTTTACCTGGAAATCGAAGTACTAACTGGTGTAGATTTATTTCAATAAGCGAACCTTTTTCAAATGTTTTCATCACATTCAGCGAAAAAACATTGAGACATGAGTATCAGATTGCTATAATTGGGATTATTTAGTCATATTGAAAGAAAGAATATTGAACGTCGTATGATTACTCAGCGCTTCACAATTTAATTTAAAGTTATAAACCTTTAAAAAATGAATGATCAGGAACCTGAAATACGCGCAAATATTAATATTAACAAATTATAACTTTATAAAGCTTAAAGTATGAATTAAAATGATTAGAAATATTAGGAACGGTACACAATATAAAACTTAGTAACTTTTTTTAATTTTATAATATTCGACATATTTTAAGATTATATTAAAAAATTATTGAAATATCGAAAACACATAAAAACATGGCTTAAAAAAGTTCTAACAAATGAAAATGACAATAAAACATCCACGCATTTTATCGAAAGTTTTAAAAGTTTTGTTACTTGTAATATGTTTTATCTGCCCCCTGGAATTAATGTTTAGAACCTTGTTTCCAAGGTTTTAAAAACATACGATTGTTGTCTATTACTCGTATTTACCTGCTGGATTTTTTAATCCGGTGGACAGTCCATCTAGAAAGGCCCTCCTGGATGAAGTTACAGAATCATCAACCCATACTTTACTTGTAGTGTGTCCTGCGTTTACCCACGTTTCATCAAGGTAATAAATCTTCCTGTTTTGATTTCGATATTTCCCAATTTTTGTTAAATAATCCCTCCTCCATAGCACAATTTCTTCTCTATCCAGTAGTAAACTATTACGACCCCGTTTTTTCCATTTGAAATTTAAATGCTTCAGTAACGCATGGAAAGTTGATCGTTTGAAATTTGGCAACGTTGTATCTCCATTTACCTCCTGCAGTACTTTATCTATAGTAGGTATTTCATTCCTAAAGAAGAATTCATGCACTTTCCTCCTAATCGCATGCTTATCAGCTTCATCCAATGATTTAACAATACTTTTGCGATGTTTACTGGTCATTGGCTCAGAAAAGGTGTGCTTTTTTTTGTATTGTCTTAACACATTAAACACTGATGCGCGACACACCCCAACTTTGTGAGAAACCTTCACAACAATTTCTTTGATGGTTGATGCCTCGTTCTCCTCGCGCTCGATCTTATATATATTCAAAATGACCTCTTTCATTTCTGCACTCAGGTGTCTTTTTTTAGAGCGTTTCCTAGGTGGACTACAGGAGTTTACAACTTCATCGGCAGTATCTGTACTACTGGGCATTTTGCGCAAGCAGTTGATAACAATAACAATCAATAACAAGGTATAACAATAACAACGACAAACTCGACAACTTAATAAGATAACAAACGAAAACGTCCAAAGAAATATCAAATTGCAATGATGCACACGACATACCTAACACGTCTGAACCTGAATGTGACTCTGCCTTGATACGACTGCTCTGCCGCTCGGCATAGGCATTTAATTGCGAATTGACCAATGAGGGCTCCTGTTTTACGTCGAGACGGCGGCGTTAGCGTGAAAATCACCCGAACCTTTTGTTTACATCCGGTCTATCTCTTATCTGAATATACTGTAATAAATAAAACCGCATGTAGCATTTAAAAAAATGGCGAGATTTACTGCTTGATTGTGACGTACGCTTTATAGTAAAATTAATATTATATAAAGAACAAAACGAATGTTACGAATAATAAAAATTGGAAAATTTTTTGTTGGATCACATATAAGACAATCTTTTGTGTATTTGCAATTATTATTTATTGCTTTAGTTTGAAGTATAACTCTTTATCAGGTACAACGTTAGAAATAGTTAAGATTACTGCTAAGGTTAAGAGTTATTTATTGTACAGTATAAATATAATGTTCTAATAAAATTTCATTAAATTCCCTGACTGCAGCCTTTTTTTTGATTTTACAAAACTATTTAATTGACAGAAGTCAAAAAAACAAAATTGGATCGACATCATCAAGATCAAAAAATATTTCTGTTGGTATACCACACAAACTAGGTCCACTACTATTTATTTTATAATTTAATGACATTTGTGATATTTTAGATAATTGTAAACGTCAGATATTTGCAGATGATACATTAATAAGACACTGCTTTAAAAATGCTAAATTCTGACTTATCAAAAATCATAAATTGGTTAAATGTAAATAAACTAAAATTGAATACTTCTAAAACAAAATGTATGCTAATAATAATAAATGAAAATACTATCACAGTTAGGATAAATGGAGTAATAATATTGAAAACGTTGAATCAGTTAAATATTTAGGTACATATATTGATAGTAAACTAAAGTTTGAGGATCACTATGAATACATTATTTCAAAAATTGACAAAAAAAACAAATTACTTTTATATTATTCTACCGCATTGTTCAACTATCTTGTTCACTGCCAATGAAGCTGTATTCTCAAAATTACAAGTCTTGCAAAATAAAGCTATGAGAATAATATTGAATAAAAATATGTACACCAAAATAAAATCTATGTTACAAGAATTGCAGTGGCTGAATATAAAAAAATTCATATCATATTTGGTTCTTAATTTTATATTTAAAATAAAAAATCATCTTTTGCCAGAACATTTAGAACACTACATAGAATTGAATAGTCATTACCACAGTTATTAAACAAGATTAAATATAGATTTTCATTTACCAAATTGCAATAGTAGAATAACTAGCAAATCAATATTTCAGAAAGGATTACTTCTATTTAATAAACTAAGTAATGATATAAAAGTCTACTTGAAATTTAAAGATATTTAAAAGAAAATTAATGGAATATTTCATGGATAATGAAAATTCTTAGAGATGCAAATTTTGGTTTTATTTCTGAATGTTATGTAATTGTTTAGTTATTTAGAAGAATGTACGAATGTCCGAACGATTGCTACGTTCTAAATAAATCTTAAACAAACAAATAAATTTCCATTTCTCTCCATCGGAAGGCGATGGGAATCAGCTTAATCTGAATGACATGATTATAAGTGTAGAACAAGGCTTGATCAGAGTTTTTAAAGAATATCGAATTTTTTTTTTCAAAATCAAAATAAAGTTCATTTACACCAACATATGTTCTTGGGAGATGTCAATATAAATATTTTGGACGATGATCCCATCACTAATGAATACTTGAAAATCCTATCAAGTAACGGATTTCTGTCCTATATAAACCTACCTACAAGGTCCATCAGTGGCACATGTATAGATCACTCTTTGTGAAAGACCTATCCAACAAAATTACTTGTATACCAATAATCCTAGAAAGCGATATTACTGACCACTTCTCCACTATTTTACTGATATCTTCAAATGAAAAACATTCTAACATCCCTACCGTTAGTAACAACCAGGAAAATTACAAATTTTTTGTCGACAATTCAAAACTAATATCAAATGTCAAACAAGAATCCTGGGAACAATTATACTCTATAAATAATATAGACAAAGCAACGGGACTGTTCATAGAGAAAATAAAAAAAACTAATAGATATTAGTACCAATAAAGTAATAATTAGTCACAAAGAGAAAAGCAGAAATACCTGGATTACCAAAGGATTAATAACATCGGCAATAGAAAAAGAAAGACTATATAATGTAATGAAACTAACGCCAACTACAGAGAATACCGACTGCTACAACCAATATAAAAATAAATTTATAGAGCTTGTAAGGCAAACCAAACGAAAACATTACCTAAATAAATTGAATAATAACTTAAATGATCCTAAGCAGCTTTGGACAACTATTGATGAGATTACTGGGAAAACAAAAGTTAAAGAGTGTGTCACTGAGTTAAATACAACATCGGGAACAGTATTAAAAAATACTCAACAGATATGCGATGAATTTGTACAATTCTTTACTGACATAGGCGAAAATTTAGCAAGTAATATACAAGCAAATGTACAAAATACTCAGCCTCCAAAAAGAACTTTGAACTCATTTATTTTGGATAAAGTCGAGCAATGTGAAGTATACACCACTGTTATGTCCTTAAAAAATCGGAAAAGTCCTGGGTTCGATGGTATTAAAAGCGAGCATTTGAAAATTATAGCCGAGGACATAACAGAACCACTCACTTACCTAATCAACAAATGCTTTGAATCTGGCATATATCCCTCAATTTTAAAAAAAGGTAATATAATACCGATACATAAATCAGGAACAAAGACAGATGTTAACAACTATAGACCAATATCAATAATATCCAGTGCAGCAAAGGTTTTTGAAAAAGTTTTATCTACTAGAATGATTCGATACCTCACAAAATTCAAAATTTTAAGTGAAAATCAATATGGATTTACAGAAGGGAAGGCTACATCGGACGCAATAACTAAAATTGTAAATCAAATACATCAAAATATTGATAACAGAATCCCTTCAATCTGCATTTTTGTTGATTTAAAGAAAGCTTTCGACACAGTTAATCACAAATTATTATTAGAAGCATTGGAGAGAATTGGTTTCAGAGGAAACGCGTACTCACTGATCGAAAGTTATTTGTCAAATCGCCCACAATCTGTGCAGATATCAGGATCATTTAGTAAAGAAATGTATATTAAGTGTGGTGTCCCACAAGGAACTGTCTTAGGTCCGCTGTTATTCAATATATATTTAAATGATATTTTCCAAATTAATTGTGTTGGCAAAATAACTAGTTTTGCAGATGATACTGCAATATTATATGAAGGCACTGACTGGTCTGATCTGAAAAATGTAATTGAAAATGATTTTATCAAAATTATTCGGTGGTTTAACAGTAGAAAATTAAGCATTAACTACTCTAAAACACATTTTTTACCATTTGGATCTTATGCTAGACATCTGCCAAATTACACAAATTTCTCCTTCAATATTAATGATCAAAAAATGCAAATTAATAGAGTGCAAAACATAAAATACCTTGGAGTGGTCTTGGATCCTCACTTACGATGGGACATCCATGTCAATTATATTTTAAAGAAAGTTAGATTTGTATCCTACAAAATTAAATACCTTGGGAATATATTGACAGAAAAATATCCTCGAACATTATACCATGCACTGATTGAGCCTCATCTCACATATGGTATATTAGCATGGGGAGCTGCATGTTCCTCACATTCTATAATTTAGAAGTTTTTAAAAAAGTATTCTAAAAATAATATTTAAAAAACCGAAACTTTATCCCACTGAAAAATTATACGGAGATGTTCGAATTTATGATATAAGACAGCTGTATTTCTTACACAGTATCACTCACTACCATAAATTTGTAAACACCGACCAAAAAATTAAACATAATCATTAAACCAGGTACAAAATTCGTGGCACAGTAGTTCCTCAACCGCATAAATCTATAATGCAGCGAGCATATCTCTATTTAGCGCCTAAAGTTGATGAAATTATATCTAAAGACTTAAAAGATTTACGTTTCGGAAATTGTTTCAAAAGAAATTTAAAAAAGTGGCTACATTCTATATCTAGGACTGAAATTCATAAACTCATAAATACGAACATCAACTAAATACATAATCTACTGTAACTAATTTTTGTCCTTTTTTGTCATTTGCATTCTACAGTTTCAACTTAAATTTATTGGTCCATGTACAGGCGATGCCTTCTATTGGGCCTGTTTTGATTTTATATTTATTTACTCATATTGTTTGTTATCTTTGTACATTGAGTGAATAAATATTATTATTATAATGTGTGAAAATAAATGTCTGCCCAAATAATGCACAAGTGCTGCAAATTGGGAACAAAGTTGGATTCATACTATTTATTATGTGATTTCAGAAACCAAACAGTAAGGATTTTATCTGCAAATTACGCTTTATGTTTATATCGAACATTTTCAGGGCATTCCACTACGCTGTTCGTATAAAATCCGTCGTGTCCCTTCAGTTCATAATTACACAAAGTGAAATACTTTTCGTCATCTAAAATAATGATAATACGTTTTCTTATTTCTAATTTATACGACATTTTAAAGCGAAAACTTCAAAATAAATGAATGTCAACTGACAGTAAATTCAGTCAAACTTTTGTTTCCAAAGCCAACTTGATATTATTTTGTGTTTGTTAAAATTAAAGCCAATGAATTTTATGCCAAAACTTTTTGGACATACGATCAGCTTTCTTAGGCATAGACTAGGAATGTACGTTGGAATTACGACGAAATAAAAATATTTTTTTTATATTTACGATTCTAACTCATGAGTAAATCTGATCAAGAAATATTAATTATTCTATTTTGTTTTTTATCAGTTCTGGCAAAACTTCTTGCCATTCTTTGTATTAAATGTAATCGAACAGAAAACCAAACACATGTACGTTATCTTATTAAAACAACAATCTCAGTAATTTTCGAGATTTTTGATGAGCCTGCATTTCTGGACAGATAAACTGTACATCTGCAATCTATAGTCAGTACATTTTAATGAGCAATCCCAGTCATTTCGTTATTTATGGTAAGTAGTTGCATGCTTTTTATTTACCCTATGGCATATACACACTAAATATAAGGGTGGTTAAGAAGAAAGTGGCAATATTTATAGGGCATAACGTGTATCAAATCAACACGAAAAGTTTGCATAAACATGGGTCCCAAAATGTTCCTTTACAGGGTGTGGAAATTATAATTTCGAAATCGAAAATAAATTATATCTTCAGGGTAGAGACTATTGACTTCATTTGTACTTGTCGTACTGAAATCACAGTAAATACATACAAAATACAAACATTTTCACGCCTGAGACTATACCAGTGCCGTAGAAATTATGAATTTTGACCTCTACAGAAGAATAGAAGAAACACTTTTTTTAGGTCACTGATCTCTTTAAAACATTATTTGCATTTTATAATAAAATATTCAATCCTAAACGAATCGCCTCTCTTGAGGAGCTTTTTCATACTACTTCTTTTGGAAAAAAATTCGTTTGAATGGTTGAAGCTAAATCTATATAAAAAAATTCAACCCGATCTATTTTGAAAATACGAGCCCCTTCCCACTTCAGTTGGTCCACTTCAAGATTTGTACCAAAATATGTCTTTATAAACTAAACATGACGAAACTATTTACTTCTAAAATAATTTATTTCTCAAAAACATTTTAGATACACTCTAGTCGTAAAAAATACATATTTGAAATCACTTAGACCTATAACTAATAGAACATCTGAACAAATAAACAATGCGCGAATAAATGCGCGAAGTTAACAAAGCAACAATTGAAAGATTACCATTGGGTAACATCACCTTTATTTTTTATTACGGCTGAAATTCTTTGGGGCATAGTGTTAACCAAGTTTTGGCAAAAATTTAGTGTAAAACAATCTCATATTTCTTGAAGCTTTTGTCTTAGTTCGGTGATTGTACGAGCAGGATGATGTCGTAGAAAATTTTCATCTTGTGCCACAAAGTTTCAATAGGTGACAGATCTGGACTGCTAGAAACCCATTTCAAAAGTGGTACATTATTTTCTTCCATCCATTTTATAGCCTTTTTCGATGTATGGCACGCTGCACCATCTTGCTGAAACACGAAATCTTGGCCGGATGTCAAACATTCTTCCATCACTGGTAAAAGCGATTCTTCTAAAATTGCCAAATATTTGTTTGTATCCACATTTTCATCAATAAAATGAAGTTTTCCTACTCCTTTTGATGACATACTGCCCAGACCATAATGGATGCTGGAAATTTCACTTTTCTTTATCTATGTTCTTTAGCCCATATAAGCCAATTTTTCTTTTGCAGTGGAGTTAATAGTGGCTTTTCTTTGGCCTATAAACAAGTTGTGCAACTTTAAGGTTTTTACTTCACTTTTTTTATAAGAAAACTTACCTTGCAAGTGCTAAATCCCAGTTTGTGGGCCTCTCTATGAGTTGTGGAGCTCGAAATTCTCCTTCCAACAGCGTCACTCCACAGAGCACTTATTTGTAAATAATTGCCACGCCTGTTTTTCACGATTATTCTTCTTAATGCTCTTCGGTCGGCAGTTGTGGTATTACTTTTTTTCACATATCGTGGCTTGATATTAACTGGACTAGTTACCTTATATCTTCTAACAATATTTCTCACACTGTACCGCGATAAGTCTAACAAAGTTGCAATTTCTGAGTTTGATTTCCCAGAATTAAAAAATTTAATTATAAGTAACCCAATTTTTGTCACTAATAACCTTTCCTCTACCCATTTTGAAAACCTTTACTACCCACAACCCTTTTAAACGTATTCAGACAGCTGTGATTAATAAAAACAATTGTCATGGATTTTATTTTTCACAGCCAAATGCTGCAAATTTATATATATTATATAACACCCTGCTACATTTTTATTATTTGTGTTTGATAAGAAAAAAACAGATTTCAATAGTTGGGTCGACTGAAGTGGGAAAGAGCTCGTACAAGTCAGTGAATTTTGATGTTGAACATTGTATATAATAATAATAATAATAATAATAATATTTATTCACTCAATGTACAAAGATAACAAACAATATGAGTAAATAAATATAAAATCAAAACAGGCCCAATAGAAGGCATCGCCTGTACATGGACCAATAAATTTAAGTTGAAACTGTAGAATGCAAATGACAAAAAAGGACAAAAATTAGCTACAGTAGATTATGTATTTAGTTGATGTTCGCATTTATGTGTTTATGAATTTCAGTCCTAGATACAGAATGTAGCCACTTTTTTAAATTTCTTTTGAAACAATTTCCGAAACGTAAATCTTTTAAGTCTTTAGGTATAATTTCATAAAATTTAGGCGCTAAATAGAGATATGATCGCTGCATTATAGATTTATGCGGTTGAGGAACTACTGTGCCACGAATTTTGTACCTGGTATAATGATTATGTTTAATTTTTTGGTCGGTGTTTACAAATTTATGGTAGTGAGTGATACTGTGTAAGAAATAAAGCTGTCTTATATCATACATTCGAACATCTGCGTATAATTTTTCAGTGGGATATAGTTTCGGTTTTTTAAATATCATTTTTAGAATACTTTTTTGGAAAACATCTAAATTATAGATATGTGAGGAACATGCAGCTCCCCATGCTAATATACCATATGTGAGATGAGGCTCAATCAGTGCATGGTATAATGTTCGAAGATATTTTTCTGTCAATATATTCCCAAGGTATTTAATTTTGTAGGATACAAATCTAACTTTCTTTAAAATATAATTGACATGGATGTCCCATCGTAAGTGAGGATCCAAGACCACTCCAAGGTATTTTATGTTGGGCACTCTATTAATTTGCATTTTTTGATCATTAATATTAAAGGAGAAATTTGTGTAATTTGGCAGATGTCTAGCATAAGATCCAAATGGTAAAAAATGTGTTTTAGAGTAGTTAATGCTTAATTTTCTACTGTTAAACCACCGAATAATCTTGATAAAATCATTTTCAATTATATTTTTTAGATCAGACCAGTCAGTGCCTTCATATAATATTGCAGTATCATCTGCAAAACTAGTTATTTTGCCAACACAATTAATTTGGAAAATATCATTTAAATATATATTGAATAACAGCGGACCTAAGACAGTTCTTTGTGGGACACCACACTTAATATACATTTCTTTACTAAATGATCCTGATATCTGCACAGATTGTGGGCGATTTGACAAATAAGTTTCGATCAGTGAGTACCCGTTACCTCTGAAACCAATTCTCTCCAATGCTTCTAATAATAATTTGTGATTAACTGTGTCGAAAGCGTTCTTTATATCAACAAAAATGCAGATTGAAGGGATTCTGTTATCAATATTTTGATGTATTTGATTTACAATTTTAGTTATTGCGTCCGATGTAGCCTTCCCTTCTGTAAATCCATATTGATTTTCACTTAAAATTTTGAATTTTGTGAGGTAATTTTGAGAGGTATCGAATCATTCTAGTAGATAAAACTTTTTCAAAAACCTTTGCTACACTGGATATTATTGATATTGGTCTATAGTTGTTAACATCTGTTTTTGTTCCTGATTTATGTATCGGTATTATATTACCTTTTTTTAAAATTGAGGGATATATGCCAGATTCAAAGCATTTGTTGATTAGATAAGTGAGTGGTTCTGTTATGTCCTCGGCTATAATTTTCAAATGCTCGCCTTTAATACCATCGAACCCAGGACTTTTCCGATTTTTTAAGGACATAACAGTGGTGTATACTTCACATTGCTCGACTTTATCCAAAATAAATGAGTTCAAAGTTCTTTTTGGAGGCTGTGTACTTGAAGAATAATCCTAACTAACCATAGCGTTGTTTGAACAATATTAATGTTTTGCGCTTATTTAGTCTCATCAGTGACATAAAAATTACAACAACCTGTACCTTCGTAATGGGACATTTTAGGACCTATGTTTGTTGAAACTCATTTTTAAGATATTCATGAACTTCTTGTCCAAAATGTGGTGAAGCTCCATCATGTAGGAACCACATATTCTGCCTCACATTTAGACGAAGAAAATCTAAATAAATTTCACCGCGGTGGAAACGAGTAGGGTGCAATAAGCATGCCATTTACCATTTAATGAAAATCTATGTTGTGAATGAGTTCTTTTTACAGCATGCGGATTTTCTACTGCCCAAACATGATTGTTGTGGAAATTGTGCACTCCATTTCGTGTAAATGTGGCCCCGTTTGTACATAAAATTAATTTCGTATAATCTTCGTTTCTGCCGTCGGCAAAATGCATGATGGATGATCTTCAGGTTGTAAAATGACTCAACCTTGAAAACACCCTGTATAAGTTACATTGAATTCCAACTTTTTATCTTTTTAAATTGCGTATTATGACATCGCTTGTTCTGCAATGTTTTCTATCGACAGATCTTCAACGTATAGGCACCACAGGTAGGGGCTTAGCATAGATCCCTGTGGTACTCCGTATCGTTGGTGGTATATTGTTTTTGAAGTGTATTTGTCGGATGATCAAATAGTTTTCTATAATCTTGATAACATTGTTAGGGATCTCTGTTTGTTGTAACTTATAAATCAGAGCACTATGAGTGATGCCACGCGATGTCGCTATCCAAGTGCAGCTGTAATGACTTTACCTGTTCGGAAAAGTTACGTTTGTATTCTCTTGCCGTTGATATTCTGGAATGATTTTACTGAGTAAATGGAGCTCAACTTTTCCGGCCAATTTACAAATTATATTGACCAAAGTGGTTGGCCTATATGATTCTGGAAGTCTACTTCCCACTTCAGTTAGCCCAACTATTGAAATCTTAGTTTTTTTCTTATCAAAAACAAATAATAAAAATGTAGCATGGTGTTATAGGTTTAAAATATTAACAATGAATATTTTGATAATATATAGTAGAAGACACCAACTTTATCACTCCCTAATCAAATTTGCAGAATAAAAATAACACATGTTGCAATTACAGCATATCGACCTATTTTCATTTCAATGCAAAATAAGTCTACAGGTATAACGCATACGTGGCTGTGAAAAATAAAAGCCATGACAATTGTTTTTATCAATCACAGCTGTCCGAATACGTTTAAAATAGTTTTGGGTAGTTAAGATTTTCAAGAAGGGTAGAGGAAGGGCCATTAGTGAGAAAATTCGGTTACTGATAATTAAATTTTTTAATTCTGGGAAATCAAACTCAGAAACTGTAACTTTGTTAGACTTATCGCGGTACAGTGAGAGAAATATTGTTAGAAGATATAACGTAACTGGATCAGTTAATATTAAGCCACGATATGTGAAAAAAGTAATATCACAAATGCCGACCGAAGAGTATTAAGAAGAATAATCGTGAAAAACAAGCGTGGCAATTATTTACAATTGAGTGCTCTGTGGAGTGACGCTGTTGGAAGGAGAATTTCGAGGTCCACAACTCATACAGAGGCCCACAAAACTGGGATTTAGCACTTGTAAGGTAAGTTTTCTTATAAGAAAAAGTGAAGTAAAAACCCTAAAGTTGCACAACTTGTTTATAGGCCACTATTAACTCCACTGCAAAAGAAAAATCGGCTTAGATGGGCTAAAGAACATAGAAATGGACATCCCAACAATGGTGTGCAATACAATGGAGTGATGAGGCTCGATTCGAAGTTTGTGTTGGTGACAGTCGCAGTAGAGTTATTCGCAAATTCTGAAGAGCAAAGTGAAATTTCCAGCATCCATTATCGTCTGGGGCAGAATATCATCAAAACGAGTAGGAAAACTTCGTTTTATTGATGGAAATGTGGATACAAACAAATATTTGACAATTTTAGAAGAATCGCTTTTACCAGTGATGGAAGAATGTTTGACATCCAGCCAAGATTTTGTATTTCAGCAAGATGGTGCAGCGTGACATACCTCAAACAAAGCTATAAAATGGATGGAAGTTAATAATGTACCTTTTTTAAATGGGTTTCTAGCAGTCCAGATCTGTCACTTATTGAAACTTTGTGGCATGAGATGAAAAAGTTTCTACGACAACATCCTGCTCGTACAATCACCGAACTGAGACAAAAGCTTCAAGAAATATGGGATTGTTTTACACCAAATTTTTTCCTAAACTTGGTTAACACCATGCCCCAAAGAATTTCAGCCGTAATAAAAAATAAAGGTGATGTTACCCAATGGTAATCTTTCAATTGTTGCTTTGTTAACTTCGCGCATTTATTAGCACATTGTTTATTTGTTCTACTAGTTATAGGTCTAAGTATTTTAAAAATTTATTTTTTACGACTAGAGTGTATCTAAACTGTTTTTGAGAAAATAAATTGTTTTAGAAGTAAATAGTTTCGTCATGTTCAGTTTATAAAGGCATATTTTGGTACAAATCTTGAAGTGGGCCAACTGAAGTAGGATATTTACCACCTGTATTCATACTCAACAACGAAACGAGCACTCTCCTTTCCAGAGCAGATGACAGAACTCTACCGAAATGTCCGGACTTGCTACCCAAATGAACATCTTCTCGGTAACGAGAACGATGTTGACGTTGGGCCCAGCTCTGGGATTTCTTGTCTACATGTATTCGAGTATCTTGACTATGAGGCAAGATATCGTCGACAGAGACAACAGGGTCAAAGATGTTCCACTAATCGAGCTACGGAAGTCCTACGACTTTATCGTAGTAGGCGCGGGGAGTGCCGGAGCTGTTGTAGCTAATAGGTAGGTTTATTGTCTGTCTATATTTACAATAAGTCATGTAACGGGTGATTTTTTAAGGTATAGGATTTGATTTAAAAACGATTAAATCTTTATTTGAGTCGATAGAACGGTCGGATATAATTTAATGTTTAAAGATTATTTCATGTAAATGTTGGCCGCGGCTCCGTTTTAGATGGCCCATGCGCAAGGTGCAATTTTGGCACACTCTCTCCAACATATCGGCCGGTTTCTCACGAATAAATGCTTCAATATTGGCTGCCAGTACGTCAATCGTTGCTGGTTTAAGCCTGTAGACATTAGCCTTAACATGGTCCCACAAGAAATAGTCCAACGGCGTTAAATCACACGATCTAGGCGGCCAATTGACGGGCCCCAAACGTGACACCGAACTCGCCTCTCAATAGGGCCATTGTTTCGTGTGCGGTGTGGCATGTGGCACCGTCTTGTTGAAACCACATGTCAGCCAAGTCCAGCTCTTCCATTTTGGGCAAAAAAAAGTTTGTTATCATCGCACGGTAGCGCTCGCCATTCACAGTTACGTTCCGGCCATTGTCGTCTTTGAAGAAGTACGGCCCGATGATGCCACCGGCCCATAAATCCACACCAAACAGTGATTTTTTCGGGATGCATCGGTAGCTCTTGCAATGCTTCCGGCTGGTCTTCACTCCAGATGCGGCAATTTTGCTTGTTAACGTACCCATTCAACCATAAATGAGCTTCGTCGCTGAACACAATTTTTCGATAAAAATGTGGATCTTCCTCCAACTTTGCCAGCGCCCATTCACCAAATTGGAAACGTTGTGGGAGGTCGTGTGGCTTCAATTCTTGCACCAGCTGTATCTTATAAGGTTTTACACCCAAATCCTGTCGCAAAATTTTCAACGTAGTGGAGTAACAGAGGCCCAATTGCTGCGAACGGCGGCGAATCGACATTTCACGGTCATCACTAACACTGGCGGATACAGCCGCAATATTTTCTTCAGTCCTCACTCTACGTCTGCGTGTTGGTGGTTTAATGTCCAATAATGTAAACTGGGTTCGAAATTTAGTCACAAGCTTCCGAACAGCTCCCTCAGTAGGCCGACCAAATTGCCCATGAATTGGAAGCAGTGCTCGATGCACTTTCTTAACCGAGCATGAATTTTGATAGTAAAATTCAATAATTTGCAAGCGTTGTTCGTTCGTAAGTCGATTCATGGTTAAATTATAGACCAAACTGAACAAGTTTGACAATGACACAAGACACGATTCACGCGTCATCTGTCAAAAACAGTGTTGCCAAAACAAAAAATGACAGTTAATTGCAATTGCTTGTGCCTGTCGTAGACTGCCTGTTTTTTTGGTTTTAGTACATTTGTGCAATTTTTATGATTTTGTACTGATAGCTGCAAATAAATCCTATCATTACTATCATTTAGAAGAAATGTAAAATTATACAGGTGGTTTCTATTCCAGGCTGAGTGAAAACCCATACTGGAATGTTCTGCTGATAGAAGCAGGGCCAGATGAAGTCACGCTAACAGACTTACCTCTGTTGTTTCCGACTTTGCAATTAACGTTCCTCGACTGGCAATATAAGACAGAACCTGGCGCGAACTATTGTCTCGGCCTAACGAACAAGCGTTGCAACTGGCCAAGGGGCAAAGTCCTGGGCGGTTCCTCGGTGCTAAATGCTATGTTGTACATCAGAGGAAATAAAAAGGATTACGACAGGTAGGTAATCACATAGGGCTATCTATGTACTCAGGAGAGTGGTAAAGTCTCCGATTTGTGGGCAATTTCACCAACATTAATATTATGGACCAATGGGAAAATACCTTATCGAAATGCAATTTGACAGAAGCTGTCAAAGGTCTCTGAATATTAGTGATTTCTATTGAAATATTGAATAAAATCGTGAAAATTCGAGTGTATTATAAACAAGACCACTTTTGATTCCAACATGATGCTTTTGTACAGAAAAAACAGGACAACTTTCATGTATTTTGATATATGTTATAGGTTTACATTTAACAATCCGTTATCCCCTCAGCGAATTGGAATGCGGCAAATAATAGGTCGATTTTCTAGCTGTTAAATTTGACAGCAGATTTGGACGTTTGTTAATGCATGGCACTCTCGAATTTACCAACTTCAATATACTGAAAGTTATCATTACATACCTGTTGAGTAGTGTGGATTTGTCTGTATTTTGCAAGAAAATAGAATATAAAATACATTCCATCCAATTCCTCATCTTCATTTACGTCATAATAGTAATCATTTATAAATGTATGGGTTAATGAATTTCTTTAAAGCAATAAAAACATTATGGCCTCTCCATCCTAAAACACAGATAATATGTGTAAGACGTGTCAATCCCTACATCTCCCTGATGCATTATGCAATTACTATGGACATAGACAAAAAATTATGAAAAATGTTTCACAAATAATGTCTTTTAAGTCCAAAATCATAAAAACTAGTAATGTTTAATGTTTGTCTTTTTGACTGGCGAGGATATCTACTGTCAAGATGTATAGCCCAAGGTACCGACGGAGCTATTTTGCGGCGTCATGGAACTAATTTTAAATTTTCATTTGCATTTTTTCAAGTGTTGTGCAATGATTTTGGGAAAAATGTCACGAATAGTCTTATAAAGCATAGTATACGTAGAGTACAGTTCAACAGTTGGCGGAACTTACTCCACTGGGACCAGGAGGGTGAAACGGGATATTAATGCACAATCTGGCAACCCTGTCGCACCCTCACAAAATGGCCGCTGACAACCACACAAGTCACCGTGTTGTCATTGAATAGCATGGAATCAAACCTTCAGAGTATATGTTTTGCGACTGGTACTAAGGGTTGACAGATCCCACACATGTGTCACTCCTTGAAATGCAATAATCATGTCTAATATAAATATAACCTAGAATGTGTACTCGTGAAAAAAGAAAAATATGGCAAATTTGTAGTTTTTTTTGCAGGTTTTTGCTGGTAGCTTTTAAGGCATATATTTGGGAATTTCTTAATCGCTGTGAATATAGTGTGGATGTTTGTTCACTTCCTGAACAACGAAAAATATTCAACTTTATGGATGTATGAATATCAAAAAACCTGAATGGTTTTGTGGGAATATCAATCTAAGGTGCCATAATGGTTCTGATGAACGGCAAGTAAATGAATGAATGTTTGGAAACGAGCAATATCTTTTGGTAGAGCGTGTCATCAAGTAGGTGCTTAATGGCTATCTGCAAGAGGTTTATAGGAAAAAACACCCAGTATCGCATATCAATCGAAGAAAATAATATAAACATGAATAAAAAATCAACAATAGTAATTAAAACATGAATTTAATTAAAAAATCAAACATTTCTTAAAATTTTGACTGAATTATATGTAATTTCTTAATATTCAATAAGCTGGTGATATTTCAATGACAAGTTGTCATCTCATATTTTGACAGTATTTTGTTTTCAACATTTCATAGCTATTGGTTGCTAAAATTTATTGATTGGAACTTGAAGCTCTTTCGCAGTATCTGACGGTCTGTTACCCTATAGGTGGAGAATAACGTTGGTGAAATTGGCTAATTTTGGCGTATTTGGGAATCACATATACTTTCAAAAATAAATTTTGCTGTTGAACGTTTCAGATGGGAGCAACTTGGAAATCCCGGATGGCGCTACGAAGATGTTTTGCCATATTTCAAGAAGTCAGAAGATATGAGAATTCCAGAATTACGCGATGACCCCTACCACGGCAAAGGTGGATACTTGTCAGTTGAAAATTTTAGGTAAGCATGGAACAGCAGAACAACCGTTCAGAGATAGAGTGCCAAGATTACATGAAACTAATTTGTGACAATTTCCAATATCCCGCCTACAAAAAAAAAAAGAATTCTGAGAGATATAATAAACTCCTGTATTTTAGATAGAGAATTTTCACTCATGGAAAATTGCCAAAATTATACCAATATCATAGAAGTCTGAAATTAACGACTACAATGATCTACGCCCCATAAGTATTTTACCAGTGCTATCAAAACTAATGGAGATTATATTGGACCAACAAATAAGATATTACCACAGCCGACGTCAACTACGAGCCGTGAACAAAGAAATCTGGCAACGTAGGTGGTAGTGTTACTCCCGCCGCTGCTTGCTGCATCGACGCAACTCGTGCTCAAAACGCTGAGAAAACATAACCTTTTCAATTTGTGATTTTGGAATCCCAGAGACTGTAATTAAGAGATAAGCTTGTTTTCTAAGCTTCAAAGTGTGTGTATGTGTTCAAAGTGATCGGTGACTATAATATATGAGAAATAGACTCCAGTTGTAGTGCTTCTGTGCTTTAAAAATAAACTAAGAAGTATGACTGTGGCTGTTCGCGCCTCAGGACGCTAAGGATTTCAACTATTGAAAACGTGCAAATTCAGGTTGTATTTTTCTTTTTTCATTTATCAAGTATTTGACGCAGACAATATGCCTCGTTGTTGCTGTGTTCCTTTATGCAATGCAAACTAAAATTCTGCTTTGAAAACAGAAAGCTATGTTTCAACTTTTCGCTTCCCAAGTACCGAAAGTCTGAAAAACAAATGGCTTATGGCAATTCCCAGAAAAAATTGGACACCTTCAAAATATTCAGCTGTGTGCAGTCGTCGTTTTAGAGAATCGGATATCATCAGGACAGAAAATATAGTTTTGGCGGATGGAACAGTCCAAAATAATATACCTTTGAAATATCCAAAATTGAAAGAAAATGCTGTTCCCTCCATTTTCCCAAACTTGCCATCATATCTTTCAAAAACTGAAGCACCCAAAAGAACTGACCCAATGCAAAGAAAACAAAAATTAATTGAGAAACATGAAAAAGCTATCCAGAATTTCGATGATATGGACAAGATCAAAGATAAATTTAGTTCAAAAATGTGGATTTGAAGTTATTTGTGTTGTTACTGATAATCACCGAATTAATAGAGCAATGTTCAGGAAATTAGCAAAGAATTCATCAGAAAAATATTTTATCCCAAATCCACATAATCCTGATAAGAACATATATTTAACTTATGATGTTGTGCATATTTTCAAGAGTATCAGAAATAATTGGATTAATTTAAAAAACCTAGACAACACTTTTGTATATCCTAATTTTGACAATAATGATATTATTCAGTATGCTAAATTTGAAAACATTCGCGCTGTATATCAATTGGAAAAAGAAGCGGTAGTTAAGAAAGTATATAAATTAAATTATAAAACATTGCATCCAAATTCATTTGAAAGGCAAAATGTAAATTTTGTAGATAATTTATTCCATCACTCAACAATAGCTGCTATGAAAGAATTAAAGTTTAATGATGCTGCACACTTTTTGGAAATAATCAGGAATTGGTGGGATATTGTCAGTAATACAAGTGTAATAAAAGGAGAATTGAAACGAAACGAATTTTGTAAGCCTATTACCAATAAATATGATTATAGAGTACACTTTTAAAAAAAATCCTGATATGGTTTGAAAAATGGCATAATCTAGAGAATAATAATGGACACCTGACACCAGAAACGTATACAGATCTATATCAAAGCACGCTGACTCTACTTAATATAATTGAATATTCATTTAATCAATTTGACATTGAGTATGTATTTCCTGGAAAATTCACCACTGATAATTTAGAAAAACGATTTGGCAATTATAGACTTTTATGTGGCTGCAATTACAATGTGTCATATGATGAAATTTTAAATGCTGAAAAGAAAATACGGCTGAAGCATATTTTCAATGAAAAGAAATCGTCATTTCTTTAGCAGAAATTAAAACAAGGTTCCAAAACTGCTTAGAAACTCAAGAAAATTTTGATTTCTTGGATACCAAACAAAATCCTGAAGTTTTGGATATATTCAATGAAGTATTTGAGACAAATTACTTAGCCAATTGTGACATAGAGAATAGTACTAAGACATATATCTGGATATGCTTCACACGCTATCTCTAAAAACCTAAACTGCGAGATATACAAATCGCTAATAGTTAAAGAAAAAGGTTCATTAACAACAAATGTTTATTTTGATCATTTGCAAAGAGGAGGACTGTCAATTCCAACCAGTTATGTACCAATCATATTCTACCATATGTATGCCATTTTTGAATCTATTATTAATGTAGATAGATTGGAAATTTTCTTCTTGAAAAGCAATAATCAAAAATTTATTTTGTGTCAGTTAACCTTGCTCAGCATTCAGTCTGACTTTATATACAGTGAATTTTCTTTAACTTGCATCTGTGGCCGCAATTATGCAGATATTTTATCTAAGCTTTTGTCTATTTTTTCAAACATAATTTTGAATGATTAAGTAAAATTGAAAAATAACAGTAAAACTGAAAGTAAATGTATTAAAAACAAACAGGTAACTCCACATTTCCAAGCTGGGCCTGTTGGAACACAGTGTGCTGACACCAAAAAACGTAAACTAAATACTTTTAATTAGGTTAACTGCATTAGCGACTCATATATATCACGATTATTTCGTATTTTTAAATTTTTTAGAGCTATTTCATATTCAGACGATTTGTATCGAATCGAACTGTCCTCTTTTCCAAAATTAAATTTAGTTCTTGAACGATACACGGAGACGGAGCACACAGCCGCTGGCGGCCGACGTTCACAGGTAGCACTACCATGCCGTCCGAGCGCGGTGTTGCCTTTCTTTCATCACGTCTCGTAGTTGACGTCGGCTGTGATATTATATATTATAACTAATTTGTTACCAGACCATCAATCGGGATTTAGGAAAGGATTCAGCTGCGCACTGTTAAATATAACTGACGACATCTTCAAAGCAACAGATTCCGGAAAAACCTCCGCTCTCGTGCTCTTGGACTACTCCAAGGCATTTGATAAGCTAAATCACGAAATGCTGTTTGGTATTTTACACTATATAGGGTTTTTCGAATCTGCTAGCACGCTTATGTGCCACTATTTAACTAACAGAACACAATATGTAGAAACAGATAAAGGTATGTCCTCCAAAGATGTCATCCCATCGGGTATTCCACAAGGCTCCATTTTAGGACCTCTGATTTTTAGTATTTATACCTCAAACCTTTCCCAATGTCTCCGAAGTTGTCAGGTACATTTGTATGCTGACGATACTCAGCTTTATTTTTCTCCCAATCCTAACGAGAAACGTGATCCATTATTAGTCTAGATATTGAAATATTAGTTGTATTTTCGGAAAATCATGGTCTACAGATTAATGCAAGCAAATCACAACTCATGTTATTTGGCAGATTGAAATACAATATTGAGCCCGCTTTTCATGTCAAAATAAAAAGTGAATCTATACCTTGTCCTGCCACTGTGAGAAATTTGGGAGTAGAATTTGACTCATATCTAAGATTTAAGCCTCATATTAATAAATGTATCCAGAAAGCTGCTCATCGATATGTCCTCCATGTTAAACTTAAAATATTGCTTTGCAAAACAATTTTTTTTATGTTTTTCGCCATCTATATGTTGCTGTATGCTAAAGAATCCTCTGGAAATGTGAACCACTTTAAGACAAACATTGCAAAGAAGTTCAGTTTCACTGTGCTTTATGACCCAATGTGAAATCAAATAATTATTGCTGTCTTTCTTCTTCAACCATTCTTCTTAGAAATTAAGACATTTTGTCACCATTCTACTAAAATCAGTCATATTTTCCCATGTAATAGCTAAACCAAGTACCTATTTGAGAGCATCCAGAAATAATTCCTAAATTACAATTTTTCCGATTTTTGGTTACTAAATTTGATTTTTCTGTTACAATGGAGTAAAAATACAACACTTAATATGTAATTTTAAACTGTGTAGTCATCATTATAAACTCTATATAAACAAGGTTTACAATGATGACCACTTCCTGAAAAAAATGTTGCTAACACAGCCAAAAAATCGGTCATATTTCCCATGTAATAGCTAAACCAAGTACCTATTTGATAGCAGCCAGAAATAATTCCTAAATTACAATTTTTCCGATTTTTGGTTACTAAATTTGATTTTTCTGTTACAATGGAGTAAAAATACAACACTTAATATGTAATTTTAAACTGTGTAGTGATCATTATAAACCCTATATAAACAAGGTTTACAATGATGACCACTTCCTGAAAAAAATGTTGCTAACACAGCCAAAAAATCGGCCGGAGCAACGTAAAATTCCCTCAGTTGATCTTCATTGGGAAAAAAAATTAAAAATATGACGATTTTTCTAAAAATATGAAGTTTTATGAAACTTAAAAAAAATATGACAAATATGAATCTGTTCCGGACCCTGAGCATTCCGCCGTTTGGTTCGTAAAATAATATCTGGGTTTTTATCTATGATGCCTGTACTATACTATCTATAAAAAACCAGTCCGAGAACGGTCCGAGTCGGAGCAGCTGTTCCGTTTCTCGGTTGCAGGCCCAATCTCCTTGAACATAGGCAACATTTATAACACTATGTTTTTATAATCTTTTTTCCAATTTGTCGATAGATATTGAAATGTAAGATCAACATATTATCAATATAACATCAATATTTGAGTATTCGGATATTATTGTATGATAGGACTATCAAATTATTACTTTTAAAAACGACTTGGCAAGTCACGTTTTTATACGTTGCTTCCACAAACTTTGTAGCGGTATGTATATATACCGCACGAGCGTAGAGTGAGGTGGGGAGGTACGAAGTCTCTGGGGAAAACAATATAAAAACAACACAAAAACCAACATCTGTCTGTAATTCTTTCACGAAAAATCGTATTTCACCCCGGGGATGACTATAACCTTCCTTTTTTGCAAACAAAATAACGTATAGAAGAAAAATACATAAAATTATAACCTTCCTTTTTTGCAAACAAAATAACGTATAGAAGAAAAATACATAAAATGTTCTAAGGCAGCAAAGGAATGTAACTTTTTATCTTCCCAAGACATGACCAAGGAAGAAGGGAAGTATTACCAAGGGCGTACCCAGCTCAAAACGGAAGGGGGCACCTTAAAAAAAATTTTTAGTGTTTGTTTTCTGTTTGCATTGCATTTATACAGAGTTTCTACTAGGATAATTCAAGCAAAAATTTGGCGAGATGCTTATTTAATAATTTAGTCGTTTTCAATACCTTTGAGCAGCATTTGAAGTAATACGTGACAAATGATTGCTATACTGCCAATTTGGAATATCTATTTTTTGGGCGTAGATATCCCTCAAAATTCAAACATTTTTTCAGTCAAGTCAATAGGCCAGGAAAGTTCGCGAAAAATCTTTAAATGTTTGTTTGTTTATTTTGTTTGATTGCTATAATTACATTCTTCTAAAAAAACTAAACAATTATATGACATACAGACATTCAGGAAAAAAAGCAAAATTTGCATCTCTAAGAATTTTCATTGTCCATGAAATATTCCTCTTTTAAATATCTTTAAATTACAAACAGACTGAAATATTGATTTGCTAGTTAAATTACTATTGTAATTTTGTAAATGAAAATCTATATTTCCTCTTGTATAATAATTGTGGTAATGATTATTCAATTCTATGATGAACATATGAAATCTTTTATATTCAACCACTGCAATTCTTGTAAAATAGATTTTATGTTGGTGTACTTATTTTTATTCAATATTATTCTCATAGCCTTATTTCGCAAGACTTGTAATTTTGAGAATACAGCTTCATTGGCAGTGAACAAGATAGTTGAACAATATAGTAAATGCGGTAGAATAATTGTATTATAAACTATTTTCTTGGAATAGATTCCAAGACTATGAGAAGCCATATAATAGTAATTTGTTTTTTGACAATTTTTGATATAATTTTCATGTGATCCTCAAACTTTAGTTTACTATCAATATATATACATACTAAGTGACATATAAATCCGAACACCCAGTTTAAATGGTTTTATTTTAATAAATGTTGGTGAATGTATTTATCTTACTGTAAATAACAGGTGAAAAAATTTTCAGGCTTATCAGTTGGATATTCCGGTTTTTATACTGCTTATTTTTAATTCACTAACGCTCTAAAAATGAATATTTCAGCCGCAGTAAAGAATCAACGTTGCCTAGAGTACGGAGACCTGTACGATTTCGTCAACTTAGTGAGTTTGATAGGGGCCGTATAGTGGGACTTCGGGAAGCTGGACTTTCTTTTCGGACAATTGCAGTTAAGAGTGCAAAGAAGTGTAGACACTATAGTTAGGTGTTGTCAGGCATGGCTTCGAGAAGGCCGTACGCAAAGAGCAAGGGGCACTGGACGCCGCCGTAGAACAACAGACCGTGAAGATCGCCGTCTAAGATTATTGGCCTTAAGGGACCGTTTCTCCACTACCAGGTCCATTGCAAATGAATGGTTTGCAGAACACGGAAGACCTATTGGCATGCGAAGTGTTTACCGACGAATGAGAAGTTTTGGCTTGTTTTCATACCGGCCACACTGGGTCCTCCCTTTAACTCGAGAACACCGACGTAATCGCCTTGAGTGGTGCAGACAACGGTCACTCTGGGATCAGGAATGGAACAGTATTGTCTTTAGTGACGAGTCTCGATTTTGTTTAGGCATGCACGATGGTCGTGCCAGGGTTAGAAGGCGACGTGGTGAAAGGAGGAATCCACAGTTTTTTGTTGAAAGACATGCTCATCACACTGTTGGAGTTATGGTTTGGGGTGCTATAGCTTATGGTTCCAGGTCACCTTTAATCTTCATCAGAGGTAACATGAACGCGCAGCGTTATATCCACGAAGTTCTAGAACCCCATCTTTTACCCTATCTTGACACCCTGGCAGATCCAACTTTCCAACAAGATAATGCGCGACCACATGTTGCAAGAGTCACAATAGACTTTTTTCAACATAATGATGTCACATTGTTACCATGGCCACCAAGATCTCCCGACTTATCCCCAATTGAGCACGTGTGGGATATGATGGGTAGGAGATTGCTCAATTTGCAACGTCCTCCTCAGAAAGTGAATTCGAGCAGAAAATAGGATAGGTAACCCGAGCGATACGTATTTCTGCTGGTTGGCTTCATCAGGCCCAAAATGAATGCACATATGAAACTACAAAAGTAGATACACATGCCCACACATCCGGATACGGGTGTAACCTGAGGAAACGAAGTTGGAGGGGAAAAAAAAACGACACACGAAGTCCACAATAAGAGCCAACCTACACATTGTAGTATAAAATGGCTATACGACCTCGAATTTTCAGGTTACACCCGTATCCGGATGTGTGGGCATGTGTATCTACTTTTGTAGTTTCATATGTGCATTCATTTCGGGCCTGATGAAGCCAACCAGCAGAAATACGTATCGCTCGGGTTACCTATCCTATTTTCTGCTTGAATTCACTTTCCTCCTTTTTGCGGATTTTGCCCATTATTTTCCTACTTGTTGTTATATACTTTTCTCCGCATGATCATATTCTCTTTATATATATATATATATATATATATATATATATAAACCTAAATATTTAATTGATTCAACATTTTCAATTATCTCTCCATTTATCCTAACTGTATTTTCATTTAGGTATTTCCCTATTAGCATACATTTTGTTTTTATTTACATTTAACCGATTTACGAAGTAAGAATTTAGCATTTTTAACGCAGTGTCTATATTTTCATCTGATATGTATATAAATGCAGATATCTGAAGTTTACAATAATCTAAAATATTACAAATGTCATTAATGTATAAAATAAATAGTAGTGGACCTAGTTTACTACCTTGTGGTATACCAAATGGAAGAATGATTTTCCAATACAAATTATAGGCGGCCGAAAGATCAGCGGACAGACCGACAGACGGAAATGAGGACATAGTTTTTCATGTAAAAAAGTTAATCATAGAAATTGTAGCTAATAATTTGGAAAATAATAGTCCACACTAAAACTTACCCTACACGGGGCGGCCCAACGAAAATGTCGCACATCCATTTGTGACTTTCATGGTATATTTTGGGAAAAACATTCGGACATGTTAATTTTTGATTTCTAGGGAGACGTTTTTCATCTGTAGCAGAACAATACAGGATGATCAAAAAATGAGATATAGCGTTACACTTTAGATTTTTAAATGGAAACCCTTACTTTATTCAATTTTCAGATTTTCCATGAAGTTTTTGTTAACTTTTGTAGAATAAAGTTTACAGTTATCTTCAATTGTTGTGAAGCTATTTTAGTTTATGATAAAATTCGATAACTTAACACTGACAATAATGGGTACCAGCAAGAACATTCAGCATCAGTCAGTGTCATCGTATGTCATAGAGAAACTTTGTATTTCATTTCAAATTGTTAAGGTACCTACCTAGTTGTGATAAATATTGAACAGTGACTTATTCAATTTAAGGAAGGGTAGAAATAACAAAGCTGTATTACTCAAATAGGAGCATTGTAAGAGCTACTGCTCCGTTGTTTAATGCATTACATCCAGACAAAAATATTAACGCTAAGTATGTGGGAAAGTCGATACGAAAATTTGATGAAACTGGATCTGTGTCTAATATTCTCCGTAATCGCCATCGAGAAAATCCACCAGTTAGAAATGAAGCCGCAGAAATAGCAGTTTTGGAAAACGTAGCACTTGACAATACCCAGAGAACTGGTCGACTGGTTACTTCTTCAGGATTTACACGCTCAACACTACAAAGAATTCTGAAAGATCCATACAAGATAAAACTCGTCAATGAGCTTAATGAAGAAGAGTTTGAAAGAAGGTTGAAGTTTTTAATCAATAATACAAATCTGTTATTTGGTATTTGTTTCTCGAATGAGTGTACGTTCTAGAAAAAATAAATGGAAATTAATTAATATTTTCAGAACCGTTTCAGATATTTCACTGATATTTAGTACGTAGTGAAAGTTAATAAAGCTGCATATTTTTCAAAGCAAAAATAGTTTTTAGCTTTAACAGTGGCGTGCATAAGGGTACTGACTTCGATATTTTTTAAGAAAACAATGGTACGCCAATGGTTTTTTGAAAAATAAAAATTATTTTTGAATTCCCCGTTCAATTTAAAAAAAATGATCTCTCTTGAATTGTTTTCCTTTGAAGCGCCATTTTTGTGATAGAATAAAAAACACTACAGGGATATTTCAACGAGTGCGCAATTCCATGAGAAGGAGGGCGAAAGCAAGCATACTAAGCGAAGGGGGCCATTTTCAACAATATTTATAATCATTTCCTTGGTTTTAATGTTATGTTTATGCTGTCAGTTGTTGTTCATTACCCCTAATGTGTTTAATTTTTCCAATTAAATTAATAATAATTTTGCAAGTTAGACAATAGAACGTTTTTATTTTTTTACTCAAAAATGGCGCATCAAAGGAAAACAATTCGTGAGAGATCATTTGTTTTAAATTGAACGGGGACTTCAAAAATAATTTTTATTTGACAGAAAACCATTGGCGTACCATTTTTTTCTCAAAAAATATCGAAGTCAATACCCGAACGTACGCCACTGTTAAAGCTAAAAATCATTTTTGCATTGAAAAATATGCAACTTTATTAACTTTCACTATGTAATAAATGTCAGTGAAATATCTGAAGCGGTTGTGAAAAAATTAATTTACATTTTTCCCTAAAACTTCAACACCCCGAGTTTTTGTAAAGAAACATTTTTGGACCATAGTTTACAAAGCAAACTAACATTAATTTTTCATGTAGATCCACACCCTTACATATTTTCTAATCATTAAGGAACACGCAGTATAATTTTTTTATAAACTCAAATAGCTTTACAACGAATGCCGAGATTTCCATTTAAAAACGAAAAGTAGTATCTTATTTTTGGATCACCCTATATTGTACAGCTATATACGGAAAGACGTCCCTCTGGAAATCAAAATTGAAGTGTTCGAGCGTTTTTCTCAAAACATACCAGGAGAGTCTCAAATGGGACCTTTTCGTTGGGCCACCCTGTATATGAAGGATGTTTATCTTTACATGCATCTTTCCCTGAAATGCGTCCGTTTTCAAGCAGGCAAATATGCATCCGGTATTAGTTACATATTGTAATATTTACACACAAAAAATAACCTTTATAAACTGACGTAAGTCTAACAGCCCCAGGTTCCTAACCTATTAATTACATGTTGCTTTCACATACTTTCTAGTCATATGTATATATAGTTCATGAGCGAAGGTTGAGGATGGGAGGTCCGAAGTCTCCGGTGAAAAACAAAAAAAAAAAACAACACAAAAACGTATCTGAAAGAATTTATCCCTCTTTCACCAAAAATCATAATTAACACCGGGGACGACTATGACCTCCCTTTTTGGATTTTGCTTTTTTAATACTGTGATTCCATCACAGAGTTACATTTGAAAAAATACTTTTTAAAAAATCGTGCAGGAATTAGACATTTTTTTACCTTCCTAGAACATGGCAAGGAAGTATAGATCATTGACCACCAATTCTCGATGTACTATGAACATCACGGACATTTTGCACATCTGGGCTTTTTTGTCACTGAGTAATTTCAGTAACCAATTGAATGATATTGTCGACATTGTTATTACGAAAATTTGTGATAAGGTATCAGCAAGAAAAATAATAAATGAGCGCACTGAATAATTCTGAAGAGATCAACACCCAGTTCTTTCGCGTCTCTTCCAGATATCTGACACCTTCCCAAGAATTTGCTCATGTCCAACCTATCCCAAAAAAGGGATCTAAGATCGACCCTTACAACAACAGGCCTATAGCTCTGCTTTCTGTTATAAGTAAAGTGAAGAAGAATAAGAATGCACATACACATCCTGCTCCAATTCCAAGGAAGTCACATAAAATGATCCAGAAGAAATCGAGCTACCTTCCAGGAAACTGAATCTTCCAGGAGAAGCTTCATTCTAGGGGTGGAGGAGTTATAGGGCTACCCTGTAACAGCTAGAAAATAGAAAATGCAAGTCAGCACATCATCGCAGCGCCTAGCAACCGTTGAAATGCAACATGATATATTATGTTTCCTGTTTTACTCATGCTAAAGAACATTCTACTTGTATAATAAAAATTTAGTCTTAATCTAACTTTCGTACCATCCACTACTGTATTTTCGGAAATAAATATTTTTAAAAAGGCTCTTACGTTATCCCGAAATATTAGTGAGCTGCATAAATCGTGAGCTTCTGGACTACCTCGAACGTCACGGCTTGACTAACGAATTTTACGATTTACTAAAAGAACGTTATTTTCCAAATAAATCAACATTTCCCATGTTTTTAAAACAGGTGAGGTAACTTTGGTAATATGGGTATTTCGATATATACTAAGTGACATATAAATCCGAACACCCAGTTTAAATGGTTTTATTTTAATAACATTTTGTATAAGTATTTAATGAAGCATAATAAGTAAATGATAAAAATTTCAAAATGATTGCACTGCTTTAAAGCCCTTTGACCTTTAATAATGTGTGGATGCACCCTGATGTGCTACGCATTCTCCAACGCGCCTAGGCATGCTTCTGATCAGGTGGTCAATGTCCTCCTGTGGTATCTCATTCCAGGCAACCACCAACTCCTCTCGAAGTGCTTCTAGAGTCTGAGGAGGACGTTGCAAATTGATCAATCTCCTACCCATCATATCCCACACGTGCTCAATTGGGGATACGTCGGGAGATCTTGGTGGCCATGGTAACAATGTGACATCATTATGTTAAAAGAAGTCTATTGTGACTCTTGCAACATGTGGTCGGGCATTATCTTGTTGGAAAGTTGGATCTGCCAGGGTGTCAAGATAGGGCAAAAGATGGGGTTCTAGAACTTCGTGGATATAACGCTGTGCGTTCATGTTACCTCTGATGAAGATTAAAGGTGACCTGGAACCATAACCTATAGCACCCCAAACCATAACTCCAACAGTGTGATGAACATGTCTTTCAACAAAAAACTGTAGATTCCTCCTTTCACCACGTCGCCTTCTAACCCTGGCACGACCATCGTGCATGCCTAAACCAAATCGAGACTCGTCACTAAAGACAATAGTGTCTGCACCACTCAAGGCGATTACGTCGGTGTTCTCGAGTTAAAGGTAGGACCCAGTGTGGCCGGTATGAAAACAAGCCAAAACTTCTCATTCGTCGGTTAACACTTCGCATGCCAATAGGTCTTCCGTGTTCTGCAAACCATTCATTTGCAATGGTCCTGGTAGTGGAGAAACGGTCCCTTAGGGCCAATAATCTTAGGCGGCGATCTTCACGGTCTGTTGTTCTACGGCGGCGTCCAGTGCCCCTTGCTCTTTGCGTACGGCCTTCTCGAAGCCATGCCTGACAACACCTAACCACAGTGTCTACACTTCTTTGCACTCTAACTGCAATTGCCCGAAAAGAAAGTCCAGCTTCCCGAAGTCCCACTATACGGCCCCTATCAAACTCACTAAGTTGACGAAATCGTACAGGTCTCCGTACTCTAGGCATCGTAACCGATCGTAAAGGATGTCAAGAACCAAAATCCGCCAACGTTGATTCTTTACTGCGGCTGAAATATTCATTTTTAGAGCGTTAATGAATTAAAAAAAGCAGTACAAAAACCGGAATGTCCAACTGATAAGGCTGAAATTTTTTTCACTTGTTATTTACAGTAAGATAAATACATTCACCAACTTTTATCAAAATAAAACCATTTAAACTTGGTGTTCGGATTTATATGTCACTTAGTATATATTGCACTTACGAATTTGATCTTCCTAATGAATTTCAAATCGTGGCAAAAGTGGTTTTATAACCTCTTTGTATCATACACCACTAGGTGACCTGTCTCTGAAAATCTTACAAACGGTAGTCGATGCTACGTTAAAATGGAGTTGGTAGAATACGGCCTGTCACATTAAAATGAAGACGACAGGCATGTATTCAGAATATTTTCTCAAACGGGTAACATTACTGTTGGATGATGCGTTCATCTACTTTTACCAAATTAAACTAATTTCAGTTTTTTTTTTTCATCGGAAGACTATGTTACCACTTTCAATGCTAAAACAACTTGTGATTTATTTTTTGCGATAACAGTACGGTAGTTAATATTCTTGAATCCATATCAAGCAAAAACAGGAAATCTAATAGAAATTTTTATACTACAGATACCATTCTCCCATGGCACAATGGTACTTAGATGCGGCAAGGGAACTAGGCTACGATGTGTTAGATGTAAACGCTGCCCAACAGACTGGGTTCACTTTGTCACATGGTACCCTCAGGGATGGGCTACGGTGCAGCACTGCAAAGGCGTTCCTTAGACCAATCAAAGATCGCCCTAATTTGCATATAACCATGCATTCTACTGTAAGTACTCAAACCTTTAATTCATTTAATCAACGGGTAAAAAACAGTCTTGATTCAAAGAACTACATCGCTATGTTCTCAACACTTTGTTTAAGCTCATTAGCAAATACTTCTAAGTATTTTAATCTCCCTACCGTATACAAATAATGGTGGTATTAACAACTACCTTGTCTATGACCTTCAAGGTCAAGATGATATTTTTAAATCGAACTCTCCCTTTTTCACAATGGAATTGAGAAAAAGAGCAAATTTTACATGTGAAGATCACCTTGGCTGACGTTGCCTTCAAGGCCGTTGCAAGGTTAAACCAGAACATCTAAAACAATTTGCTGTAACAAAAATGTTCGGCAGAAGAGTTGTGAGGTTTGTGGGGACCACCCACGTTGATCGATGATGCCGAAAACCATACTGCCTGTCGCTAATCAATCAGTTAGATATACTGATAATAGCAAGCAGAGCGATAGGGTCTGTAGTTGTAAGGGTGAGTCTTAGCCCGTTTTATGGAGCAAATCTCCAACCCACTTTTGTTTTATAACCAAAATTATGGTAGGATGCAGTAAAGTTACATCAATGAAATGTTTCTGGTTAATAGGTGTTAAAATAAAAAGGTTTTAGGCATACTAATGAATGGGGAAATGGGGAAACGTTTTTCTAGTTTTAAATCCAGAGTTGTTGGATTTTGTTACTTTTTTGTTATACGTCATGCTTTATTCAATTTCAAGCCAAGCTTTTATTTCATTTATTTACAAAGTTCTGTCTGAAATAAGCTCAGAATTTGAAAATTACCGACAAATATAATAATATATACATCATAACTAAATTAATATATATATATATATATATATATATATATATATATAGGGTGTTTCAGTTTATTATTGCATAACTTTAAGATTCGATAGAACTTTTAAAATTAATGCATAAAGTCTATATAAACATGGGCCGAAAAATGCGTGGCTTCCGAAATACAGGGTGTTTAAATTTACTTTCTAAAATAGTTTTTTTTAAATATTTCGAACAATATTTGATCTATAACAGTGAAAATTCGTATACAAGGGTTTTTTGGTACGACAAAACGAACCATGGGCATAGTTTTACTGTAGCCGCTAGAGGGCGCTCTCTACTGTACCTGTAGTGTATTAAAATGACCGAAAATTTTTTCTTAGTGCAATTTTTTGCTTTTTGAATAAAAAAACTGACTCTTCGCACTTTTCAACACAAAAAAGCTCTCGTGTGAGTTTTCGTTATAGTTAGCCGTTTTTGAGATATTTCGATTTTTAAGGTTCGATGCATTTTTAATTATTTATGGGAAAATAATTTTTTTTACAATTTCCATTTGGGCATTACAAGTAATTAAGATGATCGTTTAGATTGTGTTTTTAAACACAGCAATAACTCCAAATAAACAAAAAAAACAGAATATTAATTTGTTTAATTTTCCAATATTATTTTTAACAAATTAAATTAATTATTTACAACTAAAATGCTATTGGATAGTTAGGACAAACATACAAAATCTAAAGTAGTTGCTCGAAATGTAAACCCAATTGTTCAATACACAATTCACATCTACGAATGATCGAACGTGGTATAGCATTATTCAAATAAGGCCTTATTTCATCACATGCATTCCTGATTCTGTCTATTAGCATATCTCTTGTGGTTTCGGGAGTCTGGTACACTTTTTCTTTTTTGAAATCCTCACACAAAGAAATCTAAAGGATTTAGGCCAGGGGATCGTGGAGGCCAGGCGACTGGTCCTCCACGGTCGATCCATCTTTCTGGATAATTTTCGTCCAGCCAGTTTCTAACTATTCTCGAATAATAACCTGGACAACCATCAAACTGGAACCAGGCCAATCTTCTTAAATCTAACATAACATCATCTCACATATTTGCATGTTCAGCCTTTAAAAATTCCAAGAAGGTCGCAGCATTTAATCTTGCAGGCAAAAGGTAGGGCCCAAATAGTCGATTACGGTAGATCCACACGTTCACACCGAATTCATGCTGAAAATTTCTTTCCCGAACTGCATGCGGATTTTCATGCGACCAAATATGTTGATTATGAAAATTTACCACTCCACGTCTAGTGAAGCATGACTCATCGGTCCATAAAACGTTACTTAAAAACTCCTTATTATTGTCAGTTCTATCAAGAATCCGCTGACAAAATGTGATTCTTCGTTCTCCGTCCCCTGGCTGTAGTCCTTGCACAGGTTGCAAATGGTAAGGATGTCTATGGACATTTCTAAGAACACGGTGAACATGGCTTGCTGAAATTCCCAAGGCACCAGAAACTCTCCTAACACTTGTGGTCGGATCTCTATCAAACTCACGCAGAATCATACGGGTAAATCTTTGCGGACGAACATTTATGTTTTGATCCCTTTGGATTTTTCCAAAACCATTTTCAATTATTTGGCGATGCAACTCTTACAAATACTGAGCGAGTTGGATGTCGTCTGTTTGGAAATCTTCGTGCGTATTCTCTGGCTGCTTCTGCTGCGTTTCCATTTACAAAGCCATACACAAAATGAATATCCGCTAACTCTTGATTGGAGAATAAAAATGGCATTTTTATAAAACCTACAAAAAAAAATAGGTAAAAGAAACTAAATTTCGTGCATTCACAATTGCAAAAAAACGTTTCAGGTTCAGACAACAAAACTAACTGTCAACTAATTGACGTTTAACCTTACTCTGCTTTCAATTTCAAAAATATTTTTCAGGCACAGCCTACTGCTAAAAATTATCGAGATACTGACTTTTTAACGTTATTTTATCATAAATAATTAAAAATAAATCGAACCTTAAAAATCGCGATATCTCAAAAACGGATAACTATAACCAAAACTCACAGGAGAGCTTTTTTATGTTGAAAATTTCGAGGTATCAGTTTTTTATTGAAAAAGCAAAAAATTGCACTAAGAAAAATTTTTCGGTCATTTTAATACACTACAGATACAGTAGAGAGCGCCCTCTAGCGGCTACAGTAAAACTATGGTTCGTTTTGTCGTACCAAAAAACCCTTGCATACCAATTTTCACTGTTATACATCAAATATTGTTCAAAATATTTAAAAAAAACTATTTTAGAAAGTAAATTTAAACACCCTGTATTTCGGAAGCCACGCATTTTTCGACCCATGTTTATATAGACTTTATGCATTAATTTTAAAGGTTCTATCGAATCTTAAAGTTATGCAACAATAAACTGAAACACCCTGTATATATACATATTTATATATGGGGATATTTCGGACACTACACAGGTTGCTTTCTCTACCATTATTTTTTGGGATACCCTGTATATACTTCCCTTGCCTATAGAGCAGGAAACGATGCCCACACTTTCAAACTTCAGTGCTAGCACTGCTTTTTTTGGAATTAATTCATGAAATTAAACAATTTATAGAAAAATGAACACAACTCTAGGTTTGATCGACCTTGAGAATTAGTACTCACTTTTTTATTCACTGTGCACATCTAATTACTTAATTTTCTATGAGTAGTAGAATTCACTTTTTTTTATTTATCTATCTCTTAGTTTTATTGTCTTTTTCCCGAAAAGGTAGAAAAGGTGCTCATCCACAACGACACAATGCAAGCATATGGAGTGGTATTCGACAAATTTGGTGTTAAACGAACAGTATATGCAGAAAGAGAAGTGATATTAAGTGCTGGTGCTTTGAGCTCCCCTCACTTACTCATGTTATCTGGTGTTGGACCTAAAATCCACTTGGAAGCACATGGAATTGACGTTCTGGTGGACTCACCAGGTGTTGGTCAGAACTTACAGGTGTGAATAACTTTTATCTATAAATAGTAAAGTCTACGTTTTCTAGTCCCACTCAGGGCGATAAAGTAACTTTAGAGCCCGCTATGTATAAATCGACGAAAGCTGAACAAAATATACAGGGTGTAAACGTTATGATAGTCATTATTTAAATGGGTGATAGAAGGGGTTAAAAGTAGCAAAAAGTTTCATATAACATATAACGCGACTTTAAAGTAAAATAAAATCTGACAAGGCCGCAATTCCAGTCGCAAATTACAACGGAACGCAGAGTAAATAAAGATGGAGTTTGTTATTTTTGGCTCTTAGGTAATATTTCATTATTTGATAATGTACTCGTAAAATGCAAACAATTACAAAAAAAACGGACTTATCACTAACTGTCTTAGCGCTTCACCTGGTGTGTGAAAGTTTACTGAACGTATTAAAAAAATCCACTTATAAATATATTGATACATATATTGTTTTTCTTTTCAAAACCCACACTGCACTTTTTTTGTATTTAAAGAAGGTGTTCAAAATGTCGTCCTCCACTTTCCACACAAACTTTTCATTACGACGAACCTAGTTTCTTCTTACTCTAGGTTCTCGAAGTTGTCCATTCATTATTACAGCCGCCTTAAAAAAATTTCGCGCAGTTGTGCTTCAGTTGTTATTGGACCAGCCCCATAAACCATCCCTTTAAGTTCTCGCCAATACCAGAAATCTATCGGATTGAGGTCAGGAGATCTTGCTGGCCATTTTCGAGGATTAGGAGGATCCAGCGATTTGGGTAATGCTCATTCAAATACTGAATGACGCCTCTAAAAATGTGTGGTGGTGCCCCGTCATGAAGAAACCACAAATTCTGGCTCCGTTGTAATCAACGAATTCGAATACGGGTAGAAGACGTAAACAAAGGATTATCAATCATCTGGAGTGAAACACAAACTCGAGTAGCTACCAGTTTTCTGCGGTGTTGCCACATTTTGTTCAAAATCAACAAATGATGATGCACTGATCAGTGCAAAAATAATCGTAAAATGTTATAGGTGGTGAAGTGAAGTCTTTGGTACAATTGCACAAATGTCCTTCTGCCTGGGTGTACCCGTTGGCGAAATCTGTCGCGATACATTTGAGCTGCAAGATTTGAAATCTGACGAGCTTCACCGTAAACTAACAACATATCGGCGAACTCATGATTCGAGAACATTGTAAATAAACACGACGACGTACGCGAACAAAAACAAAACAACACGCCCTATGATCTGCTCGACAAAACGATAAAGTAATTTATCTATGCAAAACGATAACTAACCACTGTTACCGTTTGCGATCGATTGCCGGTTCGATAATAGTGATGAAAGACAGACGCGCTGTTGTCATGTGTGACCCCCCTGTTACCCATTTCAATAATGAGTACCATAGCCATGTATATTAACTAATATGGAGGAAGGGATACCGTTTTCGAGTACGGAGAGCTATTGAGCTTTGGTGTTGTTCATAACGTTGGCTAGGCGTTTGATTCAAAGACCTGCTACTACTAATTTTCAATACATCTTTTCAGGATCATGTAGCAATGGGAGGCACAACATACTTGTTCGATCCGCACGATGAGAACAAGACCGCAATGTATAGTTTCCAACTGCCAGAGGTGTTCTCTACAGAAACAATAAATAAATTTGCACAGAATCATGAGGGGCCAATCTACTGGCTACCAGCAAGCGAGGTATATTCAAGCTAATAATACTGTTTCCCCCAAATCGCATCAACAATTGATAAATCATTCAAGAAGAATTAGCATCATTAGACAAATTTTAGTGGTAGACGCTACGTGTCTACTAATCAGTCGTCGTGAGAAGCTTCCCGATAGAATTTATCTCATGGATTGTCCGTAAGTGGCAGACGGTCTCGGACTGTCGTACGTGGAGGTACCACCCGGCGGATGTCTAAGGCAGGGCCAGACTATGTGCATGTCATATGTATACGTGTTTCCTCACTAGAGTCCTTGTGCCGTCCCCCTACGGGATACCGCGTAGTGTTTTTTACAATCTCAATGCTTGCTATTTGTAGCGCTCTCAACAGCTGAAAGAAGCTTTTCGAAATTTAAAGTAATTTCTGCGAGGCAACTTTGACTTTCAAGCATCGTCTTCACAGGCATGAATGATTTATTAAAAGAAAAAAACGGAAAATATAGCGTCAAGCAGATTGACTCGGTGAAGAAACAAAAAGTTTTAGTTCCGTAACGTTTTTTAGGTCATGGGTTTTGTAAATACGAAGTATCAAGACGAAAAAGAAGATTGGCCAGACATACAATACTTCATAACAGCGTATGCTGACAGTACAGACGGAGGCTTGTTCAGTAAGAGAGCAGTCGGACTCACAGATGAATATTACTCAGCAATTTACGAAGATATTATTTATAAAGAAGCATTTAATATCCTAACATTGCTTCTGAGGCCGAAAAGTAGAGGAAGGCTACGTTTGAAAGATAAGAATCCTCATTCGAAGATTTTGATTTATCCAAATTACTATGACGATCCTCGGGATATCAAGGTCATGGTGAGTGATAAATTATTTATAAAGAGGCATACTTTTTAAGCATCTCGACGTACTTCCCCAGGCTTGTGTTGCTTATTTAAGGTCAGTTAAGGTCTGAACACTGAGATCTGCGAAAAAACCTATAAAACAGTCATTCCACGTTTGCTCACTAGGATCGTTGTGAACGTCCATCTATGGAGAAATCACTCAACTAAACTGCACGCATTATTGGTTGCATATGTTTTGTGAGACCGAGTGGTACCATTGTCTGTATTTTTTATCTCTGGGAAGAAAGTTGGTTGAATAGCAAGATCGCATCTGGATGATTATGTCTTTTGGTCCGCATGTGTATAAAATCAGTGATATTTGCTGTGTGAGAGAATCATTACTGAATATGTTGCCAATGAAGTATATCTATTGGCTGTGCCCGACGGGTTATTTTCATGTTGCGCTTCATGAAAAGTTATAAATTATGAAAAAATGAGATTTACGTGCCCGCGTTGTGTGTAATTACTATTAGCATGTACATATATGGCTTGCAATTCGACAGTGTACAGTGAATATAATTATTTCTTATCTCTCTCATTTTTGAAATTCAGCAAGTTTGAATACGTAATTTCCAGAATGGATAAGTAAAAGTGGATGCGCAACTAATTTCTAGCTTCAATTTAGTGTATTTGCGATAAGAACTCAATGTAATTATCATCAATACATATACTAAGTGACATATAAATCCGACCACCCAGTTTAAATGGTTTTATTTTAATAAAATTTTGTATAAGTACTTAATGAAGCATAATAAGTAAATGATAAGAATTTCAAAATGATTGCACTGCTTTAAAGCCCTTTGACCTTTAATAATGTGTGGATGCACCCTGATGTGCTACGCATCCTCCAACGCGCCTAGGCATGCTTCTGATCAGGTGGTCGATGTCCTCCTGTGGTATCTCATTCCAGGCAACCACCAACTCCTCTCGCAGTGCTTCTAGAGTCTGAGGAGGACGTTGCAAATTGAGCAATCTCCTACCCATCATATCCCACAGGTGCTCAATTGGGTATAAGTCGGGAGATCTTGGTGGCCATGGTAACAATGTGACATCATTATGTTGAAAGAAGTCTATTGGGACTCTTGCAACATGTGGTCGGGCATTATCTTGTTGGAAAGTTGGATCTGCCAGGGTGTCAAGATAGGGTAAAAGATGGGGTTCTAGAACTTCGTGGATATAACGCTGCGCGTTCATGTTACCTCTGATGAAGATTAAAGGTGACCTGGAACCATAAGCTATAGCACCCCAAACCATAACTCCAACAGTGTGATGAACATGTCTTTCAACAAAAAACTGTGGATTCCTCCTTTCACCACGTCGCCTTCTAATCCTTACACCGACGTAATCGCCTTGAGTGGTGCAGACAACGGTCACTCTGGGATCAGGAATGGAACAGTATTGTCTTTAGTGACGAGTCTCGATTTTGTTTAGGCATGCACGATGGTCGTGCCAGGGTTAGAAGGCGACGTGGTGAAAGGAGGAATCCACAGTTTTTTTTGAAAGACATGTTCATCACACTGTTGGAGTTATGGTTTGGGGTTATGGTTCCAGGTCACCTTTAATCTTCATCAGAGGTAACATGAACGCGCAGCGTTATATCCACGAAGTTCTAGAACCCCATCTTTTACCCTATCTTGACACCCTGGCAGATCCAACTTTCCAACAAGATAATGCCCGACCACATGTTGCAAGAGTCACAATAGACTTCTTTCAACATAATGATGACACATTGTTACCATGGCCACCAAGATATCCCGACTTATCCCCAACTGAGCACGTGTGGGATATGATGGGTAGGAGATTGCTCAATTTGCAACGTCCTCCTCAGACTCTAGAAGCACTGCGAGAGAAGTTGGTGGTTGCCTGGAATGAGATACCACAGGAGGACATTGACCACCTGATCAGAAGCATGCCTAGGCGCGTTGGAGAATGCGTAGCACATCAGAGTGCATCCACACATTATTAAAGGTCAAAGGGCTTTAAAGCAGTGCAATCATTTTGAAATTTTTATCATTTACTTATTATGCTTCATTAAGTACTTATACAAAATTTTATTAAAATAAAACCATTTAAACTGGGTGTTCGGATTTATATGTCACTTAGTATACAACTTACAGTTAAGACCTCCAGTAATGCCATCTCAGAAGCAGACTTTACATCACATCAGAGCCAAAGATTGATAACATGCCTTATGACGTTTAGGCAACACGTACAACTAAGTGCTAAGTTAACATCTTGTAGAAAAACCTACATAATGTAAACAAAAACAGCATAATGTCAAAAAAAATGAAGACGACAAACATGTTGCCCAGACAAAATTTGTGATTCCGCCAGAAGCCGTCGAAAAACTACGTGAGTTTATCAAAAATGATCCAAAATCATCATTGAGATAAATATAAATGGAATTAAATATCTCTAAAGATTCAATCCATCGCATTTTGAGCAAGAATTTGGTCCGTGCAAATCGCTGTATTAACTCTGAGACTATTTTGAATAAAATAAATTCGATTTTCCCAAACAAAAAACGTTTGTTCATTTTTTGTTTGTCCTGTTTACTTTGCGACAGGCCTTGTAGATAATAATAATAACGTTTACTGGTCCAATTACAAAGTTTTCGTATACATAATAACGGCAATGTCCAATAAACATAATATACCCAAAAAAGTGTACACTTGGGCTTGGGTTTTAACCGAAGTTGAGTTATATTAATACAACAAATTTTCTTTAAGTATACTAGTCAAATGTATGAATTTGCATCATTTTATGATCAAATAATGGATTTGTAGCCTTGGTTGATTTAGGATCCATGATTTTAATTCAATTTTTAAAAGTTTCTTACATTTTATATGTTTAAAGGTTGCAGGAATAACATTATAAAATTTTGAGCATAGAAAATAGAATGATATTTGGCTGATAGTTTTCGCTTTTGATGGTTGTGGCTGATAGAAAGTAAAAATTTTGGATTTTTTGTTAAATATATTATTGTATGATAAAAATAAATTTGCCGGCAGTCGAGAAGCTGAGATTCATTGTAAAGATTTTTTGAGGGATAACATTTATTTTTGTTCAACATAACTTTCAAAATCCACTTCTGCGTAATTTCAATCCTTTTATAATAATTATTCATGATTCCCCCCATGCTAAGATTCCTTAAGGTAGTAATGATTGGACAAGGGCATGATATGTCATGTGTAGATATTTTTCGCATAAAAAACTGCTGAAATATTTGACTTTCGGAATAAGGTATCTGACTTTTCTTACTGAATTTTCAATACGTTTATTCCATCTTAGATGGTTATCTATGAATATCCCTAGGTCTTTAAAATTATCATGATTGTATGTTTCTACAGCTATTCAACGTTTTAATTTGGAGTTGATTAAAATTTGGGAAAGATCTGTTGTCGCAAGAAAATGTAATAAGGTATGTTTTGTTGAAATTGACTGTTAAAATCCTTTCCGTGAAAAAATTTGTAACCTTTTGAAAATCTAATACAATTTTGTTTTTTAAAGAAGTACAATCTTTGTCTGAGTAAATAATTGCCGTATCGTCTGCGAAACCAATAATTTCTCCATAAAGGTCATTAATATATAAATTAAACAGCATTGGTCCTAATACGGTTCCTTGTGGAACTCTGCATCTAACAATCATATTTTCACTCAGTGTACTGTTGATGTTCACACATTGTGTGCTGTTTTCCTATTAACGTTTCATGAGTTGATAAGTCACTCCACGAAATCTTAAATTTTCCAAGGTTCTTTATAATTTTTGATGCGTAATAGTATCGAATGCTTTCGTTAGGTCTACAAAAAGGCATCTTGTTTTTACTAGCAACGTACTTGTAAATTTTGGTTGTCAACTGAATAAGTGAATCTTGAGTTGATTTTGCTTCCTGGAATCCATATTGCTCTTCCGATATAGGGTTGTCTTTCGCAATAAAATCTGAAAGCGTTTTTTAAGAATTTTTTCGAAAATTTTTGAAAAGTTTGTCAATACTGAAATTGGGCGATAATTACAAGGTTTCTGTTTATCTCTAGATTGAAATACAGGTTTTATTATTGCCTTTTTTAATTGGGTCGGGAACATTCCTCTTTCCATGCAGGTTTTATATGCTAATACTTTAGAAATTTTATAATTTATTTGTTTCAGAGTGTTTGCGGTTATATTATCAAATCCCGGTGATTTCTTAACTTTCAGTCGCTTTATGATTTGTTCAATTTCGTATTGATCGGTCTGTGTCAGATACAGGGAATTTTGCAATATGGTTTTCATATATGAGTTGTGTTTCATTTGAAATGTCTTCTGTCAGATTCTCACCAATTTCAGAAAAATATTTACAAAATTCATTGCCTGTTTCAATATCGCTTTTTGTAAGTCCCCCATTTTCTTTTTGTTCAGCAGGAATTTCTTGGCATTTTTTGAGAATGTTGCATTTTTCTATGAAATGCCATTTTTCAAAAGTTTTAATTTAGCCTCTTTTATAATCGTGGTTAATTTATTTCTGTATAATTTAAATCCATTTAGAAATTCTTAATCGTGTGGAATTTTTTTTGTTTCTCTATCCAGCTTAATTTTTTTGTTAACGGATGTTATAATTCCATTCGACATCCATGGCTGCCTTTTAATATTCTTTCGTGGAATCTTTATCGGATTTTTACATGAATTTATATGTTGTTGAAGCTGTAAGGTAAAAAGATCAAATGCCTTTTCAGGATCGTCTTGATTATATATCTCTGACCAGTTTCCATCAGATTGTCAAAAAATATTTTCTTAGCTAGCAACAAGAATCCTGTATTGCAGTCGCGATAATGCAAACATATACAGGGCATTTAATCTCCTTCGCCAAAAAATCCATTTTGCGTTTTTAACCGCTTTGTATTGATCATTCAAAAGATTCGGAAAATGTGTGAATTAGGCTGAAATTGAGTATAATAAAAAACGGCACAAAACTGACGACTCCACCTGTCAACATAGCGGATATGCCGGTTGTCAAACTTTGATTTTTTGATATAGGGTGTTTCGAAAAGACGGGCCAATATTTTTTGGGTAGAAAGTACGTCCAAAAATAACAAAAAAAGCTTCTATCAGGGTTCAAAGACGGTCTTCTATCGAGATACGGGGTGATGAAGTTTTACTTATGAAATTAAAAAATATACAGGGTGTCCGCAAAGTTGGGGTTTTCCTTTACACGACGTGTAGATCTTGAAAACATAAGCAATTTTTCTTAGTACCATATACACCAATGTCTTAAGGGAACCGAGATAAAGGGCTCTGCAACATCAAAAATATCTGAATACCGTCCTGTAGCCGCGACATCACCGACTGGTACAAGGTCACTGACTCAACCCGACGACAGAACTGGGTCGGGGTCAGTGTGTCAGGTCAGTATGCAACCTTCAACCGACGGTTACGGTCACGCGTGTAGAGGTAATCGCGTAGACGAGAATCCCTCAACAAGCACTAGAGACGTGGCTAGAGAAGTGCAAGTATCAAAAACTAAAGTGTGGCAAACGCTGCGTGAAGAGGGGCTGTATCCGTTTCACGTCCAACGTGTACAAGCCCTTCAACCTGACGATTTTCCAGCAAGAGTGCGGTTTTGTGAGTGGTTGTTGCATCAACATGACAATAATCCGGACTTTTTGAAGTGCATATTGGTGACAGACGAATCTACGTTCACGCGTAATGGGGTGAATAACTTTCGCAACACTCATGTTTGGTCAGTAGAAAATCCACACGCTGTCCGTCGGGCACATTTTCAACAAACATTTTCGGTGAATGTTTGGGCTGGCATGGTGAACAGTATGCTCATTGGACCATTTATTCTCCCAAATCGATTGGACGGGATGCAATACCTAGACTTTTTACGCAACATTTTGCTTTCCTTGTTAGAAGATGTGCCATTAAGTGTAAGACAATCAATGTGGTTTCTGCGTCTGCTCGGTAGCGCATCTGTTGATTTCATTTTCTGTTGGAGCGGTATGATTTCGGGCAGAGACGTACTTAGCCCTTCTCGTCAACTGGAGAGTGAGTACTTTTTCCTTTATTTTTTTTTTACTTGGTCGCCCTCGTTTCACTACACATTACCTTTGTTATTTCAAGGGTAGTTGTTTCTGAAAAGGAAAACCCCAACTTTGCGGACACCCTGTATACATACAAAGTGCTAGGATTTTATACATCAGCAGTCAACACCAGAGACGTAGAAACTGGGGTACCTCTAATAGGAAATATTTTCTACGGCACTAGACTTTTAAGAGAAAACAAGTGCATTTTCTGAGATACCATTCAATTTTCCTAAATTTTGTCTCTTAAGGAATTTTCGACACATCACTCGTTTTGGAGGTATTTAGGTAATTGCTTACTCAAGGTAAAATCCTAAGATATTTGAGAAATATGCTCTCAGTTGCCAGATATAATAATTGAAGACACTTTGTTGCAAAAACACGATAATAACAAACTAATTAAATTTCAATAAAGTCCCAATAAAAAATGTTCAAAGTCAATTTGCTCCATACATCAATGATTTTTTTACATGACACCTTATCCACTTGTGTCTTAAATTTACAGATTTTTTTGAAAATGTTTTGCTTAGGATCAATACTACGTACTCGCTTAGTTGTACATACACACATTTTTATGAAAATATCTATTGCAGGTGGAAGGTGCAAAGATCGCCCATAACTTGACACAAATGCCAGCGTTGCAAAAATACAACACCACCATAAATGCTTTCAAGATGCCTGATTGCGTACATCTCGAGTTTCTTTCAGACGAATATTGGGAATGCCAGGCTAAGCATTACACCTTGACGATATATCATCCTATTGGAACCGCAAAAATGGGACCCGATGATGATCCTATGGCAGTTGTGGATCCACGGTTGAACGTCAGAGGTAATTTTTTGAGAGAGTGGGAGAAATTTTGATTCACGTATCCGAAATGATCTCATTCAGATAATTACATTACCAGTTACCTAAGCATTCAAATATTTTCCCAGTTTGGAACCGAAATAGGAAATAAATTATAGACTCTATTCCATAAATTCCAAAATCGAATATTATATTTTGTCTTCCAATGGACGAGAATTGACCATTTTAAAAATCGTTCAAACAGTATCTAGTACTAAAACCGAAAACTAAATAAGAATATTTTAACTGTACAATGATGTTTGTTTTCGTTTTGATATTCTTGTCACTGTCAACAGAAAATAACAAAACAAGTTTTTATCGCTGTTGCTGCGGATACGGCAGGGAATTACAATTATTTGTAGATATATGCATGTTAGTGGGTTTGTGTTCAAGTAATTATTAAATGTACCACCGTTTTGTAGTAGGAAAGTATTAGTCAGGAGCTTCAAAATGATGTGCCCAATCTTGACATTTTCATCTGTCAATTTTACTCTAAAATATGGTATACACGCATCAATTTCATTACGCCTTTCCTGCCATTTACACTTTCTATTATGGCCATGCTGTGTAATACTGGTAGTAACATACTGCATGGTTGTCACCCAGGAGGATATGCTCTTTCCAGGAGTCTAATGAGCACTTATGGTGTACCACTGTCAAATTATTTGATGGAATTCAGCAAAATAGCCTTAATTGTGTAAGTCCATGTGACTAAACCTGCTGTTTCCATCAGCTGGACTATTTTGTCAGATATCAATTGATTGCTGATAAAAATCCTAAATCATAGGCAACCAGAAATTATCGCAGTAAGATCAGAATACCAACTGGAGCCAAGTAAAAGTATGATCTGGTGGTTATCCCAGCACACCAGTAGGCTGCAAAGAGTTAAAGCCCTTTGACCTTTAATAATGTGTGGATGCACCCTGATGTGCTACGCATTCTCCAACGCGCCTAGGCATGCTTCTGATCAGGTGGTCAAAGGCCTCCTGTGGTATCTCATTCGAGGCAACCACCAACTCCTCTCGAAGTGCTTCTAGAGTCTGAGGAGGACGTTGCAAATTGAGCAATCTCCTACCCATCATATCCCACACGTGCTCAATTCGGGATAAGTCGGGAGATCTTGGTGGCCATGGTAACAATGTGTCATCATTATGTTGAAAGAAGTCTATTGTGACTCTTGCAACATGTGGTCGGGCATTATCTTGTTGGAAAGTTGGATCTGCCAGGGTGTCAAGATAGGGTAAAAGATGGGGTTCTAGAACTTCGTGGATATAACGCTGCGCGTTCATATTACCTCTGATGAAGATTAAAGGTGACCTGGAACCATAAGCTATAGCACCCCAAACCATAACTCCAACAGTGTGATGAACATGTTTTTCAACAAAAAACTGTGGATTCCTCCTTTCACCATGTCGCCTTCTAACCCTGGCACGACCATCGTGCATGCCTAAACAAAATCGAGACTCATCACTAAAGACAATACTGTTCCATTCCTGATCCCAGAGTGACCGTTGTCTGCACCACTCAAGGCGATTACGTCGGTGTTCTTGAGTTAAAGGGAGGACCCAGTGTGGCCGGTATGAAAACAAGCCAAAACTTCTCATTCGTCGGTAAACACTTCGCATGCCAATAGGTCTTCCGTGTTCTGCAAACTATTCATTTGCAATGGACCTGGAAGTGGAGAAACGGTCCCTTAAGGCCAATAATCTTAGGCGGCGATCTTCACGGTCTGTTGTTCTACGGCGGCGTCCAGTGCCCCTTGCTCTTTGCATACGGCCTTCTCGAAGCCATGCCTGACAACACCTAACCACAGTGTCTACACTTCTTTGCACTCTAACTGCAATTGCCCGAAAAGAAAGCCCAGCTTCCCGAAGTCCCACTATACGGCCCCTATCAAACTCACTAAGTTGACGAAATCGTACAGGTCTCCGTACTCTAGGCATCGTAACCGATCGTAAAGGATGTCAAGAACCAAAATCCGCCAACGTTGATTCTTTACTGCGGTTGAAATATTGATTTTTAGAGCGTTAGTGAATTAAAAAAAAGCAGTATAAAAACCGGAATGTCCAACTGATAAGGCTGAACATTTTTTCACTTGTTATTTATAGTAATATAAATACATTCACCAACTTTTATTAAAATAAAACCATTTAAACTGGGTGTTCGGATTTATATGTCACTTAGTATATTTTGAACATGTACTTCACGAAAAAAACACCCAGTTCCGTCGGTCGGTTTGTCTGTCTGTCCGCTAATCCGTGACTATAATTTGCAGAAGAGTTGATGAAATTCCCACTCCTGTGGTTATTTTTTTTTCTCCCAGAGACAGTCTAGTTTTCTTATTTCTAGGTGTGAAAAACCTAAGAGTGGTGGACTGCTCGATAATGCCGTACATCACAAGTGGCAATACGAATGCACCTGTAATAATGATAGCTGAAAAGGCTTCTGATATGATCAAGGAAGACTGGGGTGCACTTGACCGATATTATGATTCCGATGAAGAAAGTCCTGAGGATCAAGAACAAGGTGTTTTTGCTCAAGGTATCATCACAGCACTAACTCATTACAAAAGCTTGTATATCGAGATATCATCTCTTTACTTCTAGAGTAAGAGGGTCTTGCGAATGGAGTAAGTGTTTTGGAAAAGTTGTAAAATTTTTTTGGCAAGCTGATTCGGAACCGCTGTTTAATATATTTTTGTTCACACACATTCCTAATTAAGCTGTTACAATACAAGCTTATTTTAAATTCAGAGAAAAATTAGTTTTTTGTAATTTAATAGCAACTTAATAAACGATGTTTGTTAATTTGATTTCAGTAGTATAGAATGATTTCTATTCATTTATTGCAACTAACAACTCACTGAAGGTGACCTGAAATAGATTGACTTATATCTTTGAAAGTTGCAAATCGTATTGTGCATCCTTACTAAAAATAACTAGATCTAAAATTTATCCAAAATTCAATCTAATCTGGATGACTGTGTAACAAACATTTTTTTCAAAAATACATCGTTTTCACCATTTTCTGAAATAGCAAACAAAATAAAAGATGAAAAAGAGTATTGAAAACCAGTCAAAGCACAATGTTGAATACACGCGTTTCTCTGCACTTTGGAAACAAATGCAATCCATTGAAAACTATAGTCATGTTCAGAAGTAGACAAAAATACTCCATAGAAACTCAAAAAGTGCGGGAAATCTAGTGTGCCATCCCTCAACTAACTTTGACTGATTATAAACAATAGTTTTAAACGGGTTATGTTGCTTCCCAGAGATGGAATTAAAACGACGACTTTTAAAATGGTTTTCTCAGTTTTAGCCTTTTCCGTAGCCCTTAATTTGGGAGTCAATATCAAATCACTGATTACGTCAATATCATAAAAATTGTCATTATAAAAATTCAATCTATTCAGTTTTTTGGGATATACACATAAAGGCTATTTATGAAAAATATTTAATAATAATAATAGACGTCTTTATTTATCCACAATTACATTGTAGTATAGCTAAATGTCAGAGTTATATGGCGAAGTTTAGCATGCTGCTACTCTTACACTTAACCATATAGTCTCTAGCAGATGTTCAAAAGAATACACTATCCACAAACAGATTTGGTTCATTACATCGAAAGCAAAATTTAAAAAAAGAGAAAAAGGCATACTTTCCAAACCCAAATGCACCAAAAAATTATTAATCTGAATTAAAGATGGAATAAAAAAGAAATGAATGATTACGTAAATTATATCTTTGGAGGGTTGAGTAATAAAGTTTTAACTTTTTGTCGAAAGACAGGTAATGAAAATCCTTTATATACTTTAGGAAGGTCATTATAAATAATAGCAGCATTGTAAGAAAAACTGCGTTTAAAAAGTGTAGACGTATGCAGGGGTATTCTAATATTATTTTGATTAACATTAATAATACATTAATTTTTAACCAGTTTAGAACGGGATATTTCGCTGATCAAATTTACGTAAGCCAAAAATGAATCGTATACAATTGTTTTGAATAACTTGAATAACGTTTTTAGTGATATTGTCTAAACAAGTATAGTATACGATATTACAATAATTTAGTATAGATATGACCAATGCTTCACATAGTTTTTTACGCAACTTAAAATTTAGTAAATACCTGCTTGCTATAAGAGTGCGCAGCCGTAGGTAGGTTTTCTGAGATAGACTTTCAACATGTTCAATAAACCTTAATTTTGTATCAAAAACAACACCAAGAATTTTTGCAGAATCAGAAAATTGCAAAATTTGGTTATTTATCTGAATGTTCAAGAGCTGTGTTACATTGTATGTTTTTCTTTGTGCGCAAAATAATAACATTTTAGATTTTTGTGGATTAATAAGTAGATTCTGATCTAAAGAGTATTTAATTAATTTATTAACATCGTTTTGTAAAATTTGGGTAGTATTATTGACATTATCTGGGATAAAATAATGGAGCAATTGCGTATCGTCTGCAAATGACTGGACATGAGAATTATCAATACTTTTGCTTAAGTCGAACGTATATATGAGGAACAGAAGCGGCCCCAATACAGAGCCCTGAGGTACGCCTGAGGGAATTATTGTCACTTGAGACATTTCTTGATTGAGAAAAACACACTGAGTTCTTTGACGAAGGTAACTGTCGAAAAATGAAAGAGATACACTGTCAAGACCTATGTAATTTAATTTAGCAAGTAATAATTTATGATTGATGCTGTCAAAGGCTTTCGAATAGTCTATAGAGATTAAGGCAAGTGCCATTTTCTTATCTAAGGCACTTAAAATATTGTCTTGCAGATTAAGTAGGGCAGATTTTGTACTATGATTTTTTCTAAAACCGGATTGAGTGTCGGGAAGTATAAAGAATTTTTCTAGGTAAGCGGTCAATTGGAACTTTATAATTTTTTCTAAAATTTTGGATAAAATTGTTAATAAACTGATAGGTCTGAGATCATTATACTCAGTGGGTTTCATTTTTTTAGGAATTGGAATAATTAGAGCTTGTTTCCATGTGTTTGGAAAATAGCCTTTTTTCAAACAGTCGTTAAATATGTGGACGATGTGATGGAGAATAACTGGCAGGCAAAGCTGGATCATTGACAGGGATATAGCATCAATTTCCTTTGCATCAGATTTTAGGCTCCCTATTGCCTGTAATACGTCATTTGAACTAATCTTATTCAATGAAAAAATATATTCAGAGTTTAATTTAGTTTTGAAATAGTTTTCGCAAACTAGTGAATCAACAGGTCTACAGCTATAAACAGACATAAAATAATCATTAATTTTGGTAGCGTCATTAAAACTTGCCGGAAGGGTTGGTTTACTACTAAAATTTATATCAAGTTGTTTGAGAGACTTCCACAATTTTTTTGAATCATTTTCATTTGCCAAATGTTCGATATAGTATATCTTTTTGTCCCTCCTGATCATGTTAAGAGCACGGTTTCTAAGCGATTTGAAGTTATTATAGGCGTCCACGGTCTCATTAGTTTTATATAAAGCTTGTGCAGTATTCTTTTCATCAAGAACAGTGCGCAGTTCATTTGTTAACCAAGGTGATGGTGGCTTATTTACTCTCACAGTTTTAAAAGGTGCATGTTTATTATAGGTTCCCACGATAACGCTTGTAATGTGCATTATTAATATTAGATTTCGTAAATTATTAATCTATATATTTGTCACGACATTTTTACTACTGCTACTATTTATCACTAAATACCTGATTTATTATTAATTTTCAGATGAGGATTTGGGTATGAAATCTCCATCAAATGCAAGTGTTGTCAAACTACAAAAAACACCTCCCAGGCAAGATTTAGACTATTGGTAAATCAAGTGCTCTTGCCAATTCTTGTTATCTATTTTGGAAATAAATGGATTTTTCTGAACGTTACGTGTTACGTTATTTCAAGGAATCATAATAAAATGGCGACAAGTAGTTTGAGTCTATACCTCCTGCACCTTCTTTGGAGGCTTCAAAGAATAAAAGCTGAGTCAAATCGTTTTAAAAGGCGAAATCGAATCGTGATTAGCGTTCACTTAGGTAACGTATGCCTTAAAAGATTTGGCACAAAATATATATCTGATTTTTGCTTTAACCCTACCATGTACAACGAGTGCAGGCCTTGTTACCAGAAGACTATCCTCGCAGACTAACATTCTGTCAGTGGTTTTTGCACAAAAACATTGAAAATCCGGATTTTTTTAAAAACATTCTACAGTATATTCAGATAAGAGATAGACCGGATGTAAACAAAAGGTTCGGGTGATTTTCACGCTAACGACGCCGTCTCGACGTAAAACAGGAGCCCTCATTCGTCAATTCGCAATTAAATGCCTATGCCGAGCGGCAGAGCAGTCGTATCAAGGCAGAGTCACATTCAGGTTCAGACGTGTTACGTATGTTGTGTGCATCATTGCAATTTGATATTTCTTTGGACGTTTTCGTTTGTTATCTTATTAAGTTGTTGAGTTTGTCGTTGTTATTGTTATACCTTGTTATTGATTGTTATTGTTATCAACTGCTTGCGCAAAATGCCTAGTAGTACAGATACTGCCGATGAAGTTGTAAACTCCTGTAGTCCACCTAGGAAACGCTCTAAAAAAAGACACCTGAGTGCAGAAATGAAAGAGGTCATTTTGAATATATATAAGATCGAGCGCGAGGAAAACGAGGCATCAACCATCAAAGAAATTGTTGTGAAGGTTTCTCACAAAGTTGGAGTGTGTCGCGCATCAGTGTTTAATGTGTTAAGACAATACAAAAAAAATCACACCTTTTCTGAGCCAATGACCAGTAAACATCGCAAAAGTATTGTTAAATCATTGGATGAAGCTGATAAGCATGCGATTAGGAGGAAAGTGCATGCATTCTTCTTTAGGAATGAAATACCTACTATAGATAAAGTACTGCAGGAGGTAAATGGAGATACAACGTTGCCAAATTTCAAACGATCAACTTTCCATGCGTTACTGAAGCATTTAAATTTCAAATGGAAAAAACGGGGACGTAATAGTTTACTACTGGATAGAGAAGAAATTGTGCTATGGAGGAGGGATTATTTAACAAAAATTGGGAAATACAGAAATCAAAACAGGAAGATTTATTACCTTGATGAAACGTGGGTAAACGTAGGACACACTACAAGTAAAGTATGGGTTGATGATTCTGTAACTTCATCCAGGAGGGCCTTTCTAGATGGACTGTCCACCGGATTAAAAAATCCAGCAGGTAAATACGAGTAATAGACAACAATCGGATGTTTTTCAAACCTTGGGAACAAGGTTCTAAACATTAATTCCAGGGGGCAGATAAAACATATTACAAGTAACAAAACTTTTATAACTTTCGATAAAATGCGTGGAGTTTTCATTGTCATTTTCATTTGTTAGAACTTTTTTAAGCCATGTTTTTATGTGTTTTCGATATTTCAATAATTTTTTAATATAATCTTAAAATATGTCGAATATTATAAACTTAAAAAAAGTTACTAAGTTTTATATTGTGTACCGTTCCTAATATTTCTAATCATTTTAATTCATACTTTAAGCTTTATAAAGTTATAATTTGTTAATATTAATATTTGCGCGTATTTCAGGTTCCTGATCATTCATTTTTTAAAGGTTTATAACTTTAAATTAAATTGTGAAGCGCTGAGCAATCATACGACGTTCAATATTCTTTCTTTCAATATTACTAAATAATCCCAATTATAGCAATCTGATACTCATGTCTCAATGTTTTTTCGCTGAATGTGATGAAAACATTTGAAAAAGGTTCGCTTATTGAAATAAATCTACACCAGTTAGTACTTCGATTTCCAGGTAAAGGGAAAAGGCTCATTATCTGCCATATTGGCAGTGAGGATGGATTTGTTGTTGACGGTCTGTGGTGCTTTGAGTCTAAGAAAACTGGGGATTACCACGAGGAAATGAATGGGCAGAGCTCAGATGGGCAGAGGTTAAAAATTATATAGCTAAGCACAATACAACTTTAAAATTTTGTGACCTCAAAGGACTTTTCAAAGAAGCACTAGAATTAATAACAGCGCAAAAATGGGAAAACTGTATTAAGCACGTGAAAGACAAAGTTGAAAAGAGAATGTGGGAACTGGACAATATTTTAGAGGAACAAGTCGAGCCATTCATTATTGACGTTGGTGCTTCAGGCAGTAGCGATGATGAAAGCTCATCAAGCTCATCTTTCCGATAAAAGATGTCGTTCATCAAATTCGGTAAGTTATAAGTAATTATAAAGCTACTGTATTTTTTAATTAATTATTGACATTTTTGAACCCATTTTGGCAAAACCTATTCAAGAATCTACTTTCTGACAATGTTCAACCATGCACATTTTTTTACGTTTTGAACGTTTTAATTTGGTTACATATTTACCTAGAAATCAAAAAATATACTAATCAATATTCTAAAAGCAATTTTAAGAGATATACGATTATTTTTAATTTAGGCTAATTTAAACGCCATTTTGAGATTATATTCGACTGTATTTCACCAAACATCAGGCGGCATCCGAAGCTGGAAATCGAAGCGAAAAATTTGAAACCCTTATGTATATTTACATCATTATATATTTCTTACCCCACCCCCACATGATCCTATATCCATCACCAATCGTATACACATCGAATTGTGCTAATTTACTACAAAGTTACGCAAAGCAGCATCTACTATCTAAAATATGTACTGCGTGACTCTTAATACGTCCCTGCCGAATGTTACAGCGTTCGATGATCACGTGGTCTTGTTTATGTCCGGTCTATCTCTTATCTGAATATACTGTAGCGACGGACGAATGGATATTAAATTTCCATAATACGCACACGTGGACCCAAAAAAATCCTGATACCCTCGTGAAGGTCATTTCCAACAACGTTTTAAAATAAATATTTGGGCGGGTATTCTTGACGATCAGGTAATTGGCCCTTTCGAGTTACCCCCAAAGTTGTCAGGAGAAGGATACCTTAGGTTTCTAGCCAATAACCTACCAGAACTTTTGGAACAGACCTTAGACAACATGCCATTACAACCAACGAATTCGGACTAGGTTAGAAGAAGCTAAGCCCATATGATCTTAAACGATTGTTTGTTAGCAACATCAACAGATTATTGTTTACACAAAATTTGACCTTGAACGAAAATTCTATACTTTTCTCCGAGTAGACATCTGCTTTTATCGCGCTTAAACTGCTTTTTACATAACAGTAACACTTCACCATCTTCGAGAATAGTTCAAAATGCTACATATTGCACTGAAATGTTTCAAAATCCTCAAAACGCACGGAAACACACGTAAACATGACAACATGAGCAAAATAAAGCTTCCCCTCAATCACACAAAGTCTCAGCATAAAACACCAGAAATCAGCCCAGCTGTTCTCAATTTGCCAGCACAGCGTTGCCACGTTTAGTACGCAAATATTAGTTTTTCAGGAAATATCACCGGGATATAACAATTCATATTTCTTAATTGTCTTCGGTGCTTATTTCAGATGTGTTTTGAAATGCTGAGTACGGAATCAGAATAAGAATAGCTCAAGACGTTTGCGGAAATCGCTGTGATTTTTTTTTGAAAATTTATTTTTTTAAATTTTTGCGAGTTCCGTGAAGTTGGTAGGTTTTGAAGCTATGATGACACTGCATCAGTTAGTGGAAACGTTACAGTATGAAATATATTAGGGTACTGAACAAAAGACTTTCTTTTCGGTACAGGTGTTACAAACAATTTATAACTGTACATACGCATGAGTTGTTCTATTCGAAAATATAACATATTGGAGACAAATTAATACTCTTAATTTAGTTATCACCACGTATAACATTTTACGATTATTTTTGCACTGATCAGTGCATCATCAATCGATTGCGTGAAAGAAGTTGTTGATTTTGAACAAGATGTGGCAACACCGCAGAAAACTGGTAGCCACTCGAGTTTGTGTTTCGCTCCAGATGATTGATAAAAGCAAATCCTTCTTCTACCCGTATTCGAATTCGTTGATTACAACGGAGACAGAATTTGTGGTTTCTTCACGACGGGGCACCACCACACATTTTTACAGGCGTCATTCAGTATTTGAATAAACATTATCCAAATCGCTGGATCGGTTGAAATGCTTCTGATCGTCGAAAATGGCCAGCAAGATCTCCTGACCTCAATCCGATTTCTGGTATTGGGGAGAACTTAAAGGGATGGTTTATGGGACTGGTCCAATAACAACTGAAGCACAACTTCACAAAAAAAATTTGAATGCGGCTGAAATAATAAATGGACAACAGCGAGGACCTAGAGTAAGAAGAAACTGGGTTCGTCGTAACGAAAAGTTTGTGTGGAAAGTGGAGGACGACATTTTGAACACCTTTAAATACAAAAAAAGTACAGTGTGGGTTTTGAAAAGAAAAACAATGTATAGTCAACGCCAAACAAAGTGGCGTGCACGTCATCACGATAAAAATTCCCCGACCTAATGCCTAGGTTTCTATCACAAACAATTGCTCTATTGCAGTTTCATATTAATGTGATATATAAATTGTAAAATGGTCATTACTCTCTTATTATGGTTAATAGTCATATAAACATTGTTATTAAAATATCACATAAGTTGCTTTCTGATAAATTTAGACGCATTATGCGAAATAAAATGTTTTGCAAACACTCCAATCACTTATCGACATGTAAACGCACTAAACCGATTTCGCAGCGTTGACACATTGTCACCTTGAAACTTATTTAAACTGGGAACTGACATTTGTATTAATTTTGACACTGAATCAATTTGTGGCATTTCAAATCTTTATAAATCCTTTGGCCCCGCATACTGTAAATCAACAACTGTTTGTTTCAAAACAAAATTATTCATTTTACGAGTAGATAAAGGCAATTTTGGTATATAAAGATGCCCAAACAGTTAAATAGTCGGTGTAAGGAACTCGTGGCCTCGTTAATGCACTACTTTGAGCAAGAAAGGGACAACAACGGGCCTTTGTTGCCTTTAAATGCTGTTCAAGAGGTAGGTTACTAATAATTATATGTAATGTATATTAATAATAGTGAAATTTTATTTCATTTTTTGTAGCGTGTTGCTGCTGCTTTAAAAATTAGTTTAAGGACAGTTAGTCGTATTTCCGAGGGTGTGAAAAGTGATGCAAATTTAGAATCGCCCAAGAAAAAGCGGAGTTATATTAAACGTGTAACCAACACAGCGACATTGGATACAAGTGCCATTCGAGAAGTGATCTATAATATGCATCACAAAAGTAAGATCTTATTATAATAACTTATCAGAAATTTGCATTAATTTGTTAACTAAATTATAATGTCATATTACACATGGTTTCAGAAGAACAAGTTACGATACAAACTTTATGGTCTCGATTAAGAGATAGGGCATTATTTGATGGTAGTGCCACGTCTTTAAGGCGGTTGCTTAGAGATCTTGGATTTAAGTGGCTTAAGGACAATCCGCGACGAGGGCTCATGGAACTACCAAGTATAGCTTTGAAAAGGGTGGAATTTCTAAGGCAATACAATCAAGCCAAGGTTGAGGCCTTATACCAGTTTGTCTTCCTCGATGAAACTTGGATATTTCAAAATGGGACCATAGGTCGCTCTTGGCAAAATGGAAACCAAAAAAGCGTGAAAGCTATTAAAACAGATGGTAAAAGGTATGTACTTTTACACAATTTGCACTATAAAATTTAAAACTAATATATTTTAGATACATTATACTACATGCTGGAAATGAAAATGGGTTTATTGAGGGTAGTGAAGCGATATTTTCTTCGAAAACAAAATTGAGCGATTACCATGGAGAGATGAACCAGGACAATTTTTTGAAATGGTTTCAACATCAGTTATTAGAAAAATTGGAGAGTCCATCTATGATTATACTGGATAACGCCCCTTATCACAGCATGATATTGAACAAAGTGCCCAACAATGCATGGACAAAAAAAAATATCCAAGACTGGTTGACAAATCAAAACATACCATTTTTAAACACAATGTTTAAAACAGAGCTATTGAGTATTGTTGCTCGGTACATAATGCTTCTTAATTATATATATTTTGGTCGACAGTTTATATTTCTTTAGTTTATTCCTATTCTTAAAATAACTGCTTTTTTAGAAAAAAACCACCTAAAATATCCGTGATTGATGAATTGGCGGAACAACATGGGCACAAAGTTCTTCGTCTGCCTCCTTACCATTGTATATTTAACCCTATTGAGTTAATTTGGGGCATAGCAAAAGGTTACTATAACAGACATATTGGTAGAGATGGTAACAGTGAAAAAGACTGTTGGGATATGTGGAACGAGGCTCTACAAACGGTTACCCCAGACATGTGGAAAAATAGTGTTCGACATACTGAGCAAGAAATTTTTAAATGGTATGAAAGAGAACGAATTTTTGATCGACCAGACATCGAACCTTTAATAATCAACTTTGAGAGTGATGAAGATTCAGATTCAGACAGCGCTGAAGAAAGAAACTCCGACTAACTTTATTGTACAGAAAAAGCTTACACCAGTAGCTTACCTAATTTTAGAATGCATTTTTCTGTATGAATTCTGTAAAATAAATATCATGCATAAAATTTGGAGGACCCCATTTATATTTTTATTCAGTACCTTTAAGCTATCAATTAAATATGGTAGTTTCATAGTGTCATCTGATCAATAATTGTCATACTTAATGATTATGCAAGTACAGATCTATAATTTTATTATACTATTATTTTTGTTCTCATTTGAGGTTAATATTGCTTATAAACCTAGATATGTAAATAATAAATTTTATTATTTTACAAAAAGTTTGGCAACAATGTAAATTTTTCAACACACCCACCTTGATGACGTGCACGCCACTTTGTTTGGCGTTGACTATATGTATCAAAATCAATAAACTGTTTTTTTGTTTGCATTTTAAGAGTACATAATCAAATTATGAAATAATACCTAAGAGCCAAAAATAACAAACTCCATCTTCATTTACACTGCGTTCGGTCGTAATTTGCGTCTGACATTGCGGTGTTGTCAGATTTTATTTTACTTTAAAGTAGATTTTCTCTAAAAAAATACCGTTTTGACCCCCATGTTATATGAAACTTTTTGCTTCTTTCAACCCCCTCCATCACCCATTTAAAATAATTACTATCATACCGTTTACAACGTGTATAAAGCAAATCTATCATATTTCTGTCTCCAGTTGTAGAGAAAATAACCATATATATATATATATATATATATATATATATATAGGTGAAAAATTAAAGCTTCCGCCTTTTGTTGGGTACTTCGACAAAATTTAAGCAAAGAGGACTCTTTATACTTTTTTTAATTCTCTCTAGCTTTCAATGGACTTTGCCATCATCATCAGGAGCTGCAATTACAATGATAACAGTAGCAACAAAGGTGTAAAATGAATTTAAATTGACTCAACTTACAGTAGTATGTGAGGATGTTGCTAATTGTTGTTTACGTCTAGGATGAGGGAAACGTCCAGTAACATGGTGAGAGCTGGATAGATTGTACAATAGTCAAACTTATATAAAATATGACAAGAACAAGTTAAAACAGATTGAAAATTATTTAAAAAATTAGAGCACTACATCGTGAAGCCACTTGATAATTGCACAAATTAGTGGTCATGGAATGATGAGTGACATGAAACCCTTTGACAGAAGGCCGAAGGATGTCATAGCAACATCCTCACATACTACTGTAAGTTGAGTCAATTTAAATTCATTTTACACCTTTGTTGCTACTGTTATCATTGTAATTGCAGCTCCTGATGATGATGGCAAAGTCCATTGAAAGCTAGAGAGAATTAAAAAAAGTATAAAGAGTCCTCTTTGCTTAAATTTTGTCGAAGTACCCAACAAAAGGCGGAAGCTTTAATTTTTCACCTAACTGGTCTAGACGACAATGACCACGTCTCAAGTTATATATATATATATATATATATATCATATAGTACCAACTTAACCAGACTATAGATACTATGCACTTGCAAATGCACAAATCTGGCTCCGCAAATTCTTCTTGTTTACTGTAACCTGTTTGGTTTCATTCAGTTGGTACCGGTGACCGTGGTAGTAGCTTCCCCGTTATCGCCGCATGCTCTAGTATCAAAACAAACGAACATCATCACATCACCGTGACTTTCGGTATATGATGAAGAATTAATTAGTTGAGAAGATTCGCGTGACTGTACATCTTCGATTTCTTAGTGGTGAGTTGTCAGTTGTCAAATGTAGCTCACAATTTATTTTCTTCTTCGGATAATTGTTGCTTACAGATATGGGTAATAATTTTTCTGTGTACGAATTCATCGCTTATCTGGAGCTACAATTAGTTTTTATTGCGGATCCAGTTGCTTTTATAATTGAGTTTTCATTTAATACATTGAGCATTTTAAATGTATGTTAGGTAAACATAGAAAATAGTAGCCAGTTAGGCTCTAAGCATACAGGGTATTCCTTAATGATATGCGAATATTTAAGGGTGTGAATCTAATTGAAAAATTAATTTTAGTTTGCTTTATAAACCATGGTCCAAAAATGTTTCCTTAGAAAATCTCGGAGTGTTGAAGTTTTAGGAAAAAATGGAAATTAATTAATATTGTCAGAACCGCTTCAGATATTTCACTGATATTTAGTATGTAGTGAAAGTTAATAAAGTTGCATATTTTTCAATGCAAAAATAATTTTTATCTGTAACAGTGGCGTGCGTACGGGTATTGAATTAAAAAATGGTACGGCAATGGTTTTTTGCCAATTTTTTTTAATTCCCCATTCAATTTAAAACAAATGATCTCTTTTGAATTGTTTTCCTTCGATGCGCCATTTAAAACAAAAATAAAAACTGTTCTATTGTCTAACTTGAAAAATCGTTATTAATTTAATTGGAAAAATTAAACACATTATGGGTAATGAACAACAACATGACATTAAAACCAACGAAATGATTACAAAGATTGTTGAAAATGGAATCCTTCACTTAGTATGCATGCTTCCGCCCTCCTTCTCATGGAATTGCGCACTCGTTGAAATATCCGAATAATAAGCTGCAACTATTCTTTCTCTTAATTCCTCTACTGTGTTAATGGGACTTGAACGTGTACAGGGTTTGTCCGGAAAGTAATAGGAATGAGTCGATTTAAAAAAAATTATTGAGCCAATCGTTACAATTCTTTAAAAACTTTCAAAATAGGCACCTTCTGCGTCGATGCAGCGCTGCCAGCGCAATTTCCACATATAGTCAACGCCAAACAAAGTGGCGTGCACGTCATCACGCTAAAAATTCCCCGACCTAATGCCTAGGTTTCTATCACAAACAATTGCTCTATTGCAGTTTCATATTAATGTGATATATAAATTGTAAAATGGTCATTACTCTCTTATTATGGTTAATAGTCATATAAACATTGTTATTAAAATATCACATAAGTTGCTTTCTGATAAATTTAGACGCATTATGCGAAATAAAATGTTTTGCAAACGCTCCAATCACTTATCGACATGTAAACGCACTAAACCGATTTTGCAGCGTTGACACATTGTCACCTTGAAACTTATTTAAACTGGGAACTGACATTTGTATTAATTTTGACACTGAATCAATTTGTGGCATTTCAAATCTTTATAAATCCTTTGGCCCCGCATACTGTAAATCAACAACTGTTTGTTTCAAAACAAAATTATTCATTTTACGAGTAGATAAAGGCAATTTTGGTATATAAAGATGCCCAAACAGTTAAATAGTCGGTGTAAGGAACTCGTGGCCTCGTTAATGCACGACTTTGAGCAAGAAAGGGACAACAACGGGCCTTTGTTGCCTTTAAATGCTGTTCAAGAGGTAGGTTACTAATAATTATATGTAATGTATATTAATAATAGTGAAATTTTATTTCATTTTTGTAGCGTGTTGCTGCTGCTTTAAAAATTAGTTTAAGGACAGTTAGTCGTATTCCGAGGGTGTGAAAAGTGATGCAAATTTAGAATCGCCCAAGAAAAAGCGGAGTTATATTAAACGTGTAACCAACACAGCGACATTGGATACAAGTGCCATTCGAGAAGTGATCTATAATATGTATCACAAAAGTAAGATCTCATTATAATAACTTATCAGAAATTTGCATTAATTTGTTAACTAAATTATAATGTCATATTACACATGGTTTCAGAAGAACAAGTTACGATACAAACTTTATGGTCTCGATTAAGAGATAGGGCATTATTTGATGGTAGTGCCACGTCTTTAAGGCGGTTGCTTAGAGATCTTGGATTTAAGTGGCTTAAGGACAATCCGCGACGAGGGCTCATGGAACTACCAAGTATAGCTTTGAAAAGGGTGGAATTTCTAAGGCAATACAATCAAGCCAAGGTTGAGGCCTTATACCAGTTTGTCTTCCTCGATGAAACTTGGATATTTCAAAATGGGACCATAGGTCGCTCTTGGCAAAATGGAAACCAAAAAAGCGTGAAAGCTATTAAAACAGCTGGTAAAAGGTATGTACTTTTACACAATTTGCACTATAAAATTTAAAACTAATATATTTTAGATACATTATATTACATGCTGGAAATGAAAATGGGTTTATTGAGGGTAGTGAAGCGATATTTTCTTCGAAAACAAAATTGAGCGATTACCATGGAGAGATGAACCAGGACAATTTTTTGAAATGGTTTCAACATCAGTTATTAGAAAAATTGGAGAGTCCATCTATGATTATACTGGATAACGCCCCTTATCACAGCATGATATTGAACAAAGTGCCCAACAATGCATGGACAAAAAAAAATATCCAAGACTGGTTGACAAATCAAAACATACCATTTTTAAACACAATGTTTAAAACAGAGCTATTGAGTATTGTTGCTCGGTACATAATGCTTCTTAATTATATATATTTTGGTCGACAGTTTATATTTCTTTTGTTTATTCCTATTCTTAAAATAACTGCTTTTTTAGAAACAAACCACCTAAAATATACGTGATTGATGAATTGGCGGAACAACATGGGCACAAAGTTCTTCGTCTGCCTCCTTACCATTGTATATTTAACCCTATTGAGTTAATTTGGGGCATAGCAAAAGGTTACTATAACAGACATATTGGTAGAGATGGTAACAGTGAAAAAGACTGTTTGGATATGTGGAACGAGGCTCTACAAACGGTTACCCCAGACATGTGGAAAAATAGTGTTCGACATACTGAGCAAGAAATTTTTAAATGGTATGAAAGAGAACGAATTTTTGATCGACCAGACATCGAACCTTTAATAATCAACTTTGAGAGTGATGAAGATTCAGATTCAGACAGCGCTGAAGAAAGAAACTCCGACTAACTTTATTGTACAGAAAAAGCTTACACCAGTAGCTTACCTAATTTTAGAATGCATTTTTCTGTATGAATTCTGTAAAATAAATACCATGCATAAAATTTGGAGGACCCCATTTGGATTTTTATTCAGTACCTTTAAGCTATCAATTAAATATGGTAGTTTCATAGTGTCATCTGATCAATAATTGTCATACTTAATGATTATGCAAGTACAGATCTATAATTTTATTATACTATTATTTTTGTTCTCATTTGAGGTTAATATTGCTTATAAACCTAGATATGTAAATAATAAATTTTATTATTTTACAAAAAGTTTGGCAACAATGTAAATTTTTCAACACACCCACCTTGATGACGTGCACGCCACTTTGTTTGGCGTTGACTATATTGTTTCTTATTACTAAAGGAACATCATCAAGCAGCAAAGCCAACTGTTGTTAAAGAAAATTGAGGCAAGTCTGTCCGTCAAGTCGTCTTGGCAAGAAGAATTGGCCAATAAAGTTGTTGCCAATGATTCCTGCCCATACGTCAACCGAAAATCGGTGTTGGAAATGGGTTTCAGTTACGGCATAGGGATTTTCTTATGCCCACAAATGATTATTGTGGAAATTTTGATTGGCATTTCGAGAAAAATTAGCTTCATCCGTGAACAGAATCATTGATTCAAATTGCGGATTTTGTGTAATTTTTTGAAGATACCACTGACAAAAGGTCACACGCCTTCGAAAATAATTGGGAATTAACCCTTTCAGTACGGCTGACATATTTATACGTCAGTTATAGAATATACCCACCAGCCGGCTGACGTATACAGGGTGACTTCGAAGTTGAGTCATTTATTTTAACAGTGAGTAGATCTGATCAAAAGAAATGTTTTTTTCCTTTAACATTTTTGTGGTAAAGTTAAAGTAACAAAGTTATAGCCCTTTAGAAGTTTGAGTACCGCCCTGTCTCAATAATAATATTATGTGCTCGAGTTTGGCAACAACGGAGATAATCCGCGTTATCGGTTCATCGCATCGGAAACGAAAAAGCGAAAGAATTTGAAACGTTTATCACGATGTTTTTCGTCAGTCGGTAACGCGTGAGTGAATAGTGGTGTTTGTTGCGTGGCTCAAACGAAATAAAAAATGGCACATGTTTACGAAAATGCTGAACTTGTGGACATGATTCTTATTTACGGGGAGTCTTTACAAAATGCTGCCGCGGCATCACGGATTTGTGCGAATCGGTTTCCCAGTCGAGTGCAACCAACCCCTCGTGCCTTTGTTAATATAGGCTCGTGAATCAGGAGACTTGAGACCTTACGGGGGGGGGGGGGCTGCCGGTGCTCCAAGACCGCACGATCAAATACAGGTCCGCACTGAAATACTTGTCGGGAGGATACTTCATAAAACAAGGTAACATTTTTTTTATGTTTTTTTATTTTTACACACATATTTTGTTTTATCTTCCTTCTACAATCATTATCTGAAAATTAATGACTCAACTTCAAAGTCACCCTGTATATCCGATATCGATGAATTACATCCATTGGCATACTGCCTTACAGATGCGACACCTTCAGAAACTTGCATTTTACCACAGACGAGCGTCGGAATATTATGTCAACGTTTCGCTCACCGCTTAGCCGGAAGACCGGAAGCTTTTGGCTTTGCCGAAAATTTACGACATCCGGCTACACTGTTTAACGTCTGTATCACGCTTGCGATTTTTAAAACCGAGCATTAGACTGTGATTAGTCTTACATGAAATGGCTCTGAAAGGCCTACACGTGGCCAAAAGCGTAATAAACAACAACAGCAAAACCACTTCATTTTGAACAGGGAAGTGCAAGGCTGACGAAACGGCATTTTCCGGAATTGGTTCCAAGGAAAGAGGGAAAGAAAACTGTCACTAGAAGATGCAGAGTCTGTTCCCAGACGAAAGCAGGAACAAAGAAAAGAAAGGAGAGCAGCTACATGTGTAGAGAATGCGACGTTGGGCTATGTGTATTGCCCTGCTTTCGGATTTGTCATCAAGTAGCCGACTTTTAAAAATTAACTTGCCCAATGTTTTTTTTTTTCGTTCAGTCATGAGTTTTTTATTATACTTTCAGCATTTAAACGTTTGATTTTTATTGAGTAATAAAGTTTTCAGGCTGCATTGTTCCCTGTGTTACTGTACTTTAACCTTTATTATGGTGACGTATATACAGGGTGTCCGCAAAGTTGGGGTTTTCCTTTTAAGAAACAACTACCCTTGAAATAACAAAGGTGATGTGTAGTGAAACGAGGGCGACCAAGTAAAAAAAAGATAAAGGAAAAAGTACTCACTCTCCAGTTGACGAGAAGGGCTAAGTACGTCTCTGCCCGAAATCATACCGCTCCAACAGAAAATGAAATCAGCTGATGCGCTACCGAGCAGACGCAGGCAAACAAGGAAGGCAAAATGTTGCGTAAAAAGTCTAGGTATTGCATCCCGTCCAATCGATTTGGGAGAATAAATGGTCCAATGAGCATACCTGCCAGCCCAAACATTCACCGAAAATGTTTGTTGAAAATGTGCCCGACGGACAGCGTGCGGATTTTCTACTGACCAAACATGAGTGTTGCGAAAGTTATTCACCCCATTACGCGTGAACGTAGATTCGTCTGTCACCAATATGCACTTCAAAGAGTCCGGATTATTGTCATGTTGATGCAACAACCACTCACAAAACCGCACTCTTGCTGGAAAGTCGTCAGGTTGAAGGGCTTGTACACGTTGGACGTGAAACGGATACAGCTCCTCTTCACGCAGCGTTCGCCTCACTTTAGTTTTTGATACTTGCACTTCTCTAGCCACGTCTCTAGTGCTTGTTGAGGGATTCTCGTCTACGCGATTACCTCTAGACGCGTGACCGTAACCGTCGGTTGAAGGTTGCATACTGACCTAACACACTGACCCCGACCCAGTTCTGTCGTCGGGTTGAGCTAGTGTCCTAGTACCAGTCGCGGCTACAGGACGGTATTCAGATATTTTTGATGTTGCAGAGCCCTTTATCTCGGTTCCCTTAAGGCATTGGTGTATATGGTACTAAGAAAAATTGCTTATGTTTTCAAGATCTACACGTCGTGTAAAGGAAAACCCCTACTTTGCGGACACCCTGTATATGTCATCAGGCGCCCAGACAATGCAAAATGAGTCGGCGGTGGTGACAGTACAGTTAAAAAAGGTCCCGTACTGAAAGGGTTAATGTCTGTACTCTTAAGATATGGTAAGGATAATAATAATATTTATTTACTCAATGTACAAAGATAACAAACAATATGAGTAAATAAATATAAAATCAAAACAGGCCCAATAGAATTCATCGCCTGTACATGGACCAATAATTTAAGTTGAAACTGTAGAATGCAAATGTCAAAAAGGACAAAAATTAGCTACAGTAGATTATGTATTTAGTTGATGTTCGTATTTATGAGTTTATGAATTTCAGTCCTAGATATACAATGTAGCCACTTTTTTAAATTTCTTTTGAAACAATTTCCGAAACGTAAATTTTTTAAGTCTTTAGGTATAATTTCATAAAATTTAGGCGCTAAATAGAGATATGATCGCTGCATTATAGATTTATGCGGTTGAGGAACTACTGTGCCACGAATTTTGTACCTGGTATAATGATTATGTTTAATTTTTTGGTCGGTGTTTACAAATTTATGGTAGTGAGTGATACTGTGTAAGAAATGAAGCTGTCTTATATCATACATTCGAACATCTGCGTATAATTTTTCAGTGGGATAAAGTTTCGGTTTTTTAAATATCATTTTTAGAATACTTTTTTGAAAAACATCTAAATTATAGATATGTGAGGAACATGCAGCTCCCCATGCTAATATACCATATGTGAGATGAGGCACAATCCCAAGGTATTTAATTTTGTAGGATACAAATCTAACTTTCTTTAAAATATAATTGACATGGATGTCCCATCGTAAGTGAGGATCCAAGACCACTCCAAGGTATTTTATGTTGGGCACTCTATTAATTTGCATTTTTTGATCATTAATGTTGAAGGAGAAATTTGTGTAATTTGGCAGATGTCTAGCATAAGATCCAAATGGTAAAAAATTTGTTTTAGAGTAGTTAATGCTTAATTTTCTACTGTTAAACCACCGAATAATTTTGATAAAATCATTTTCAATTACATTTTTCAGATCAGACCAGTCAGTGCTTTCATATAATATTGCAGTATCATCTGCAAAACTAGTTATTTTGCCAACACAATTAATTTGGAAAATATCATTTAAATATATATTGAATAACAGCGGACCTAAGACAGTTCCTTGTGGGACACCACACTTAATATACATTTCTTTACTAAATGATCCTGATATCTGCACAGATTGTGGGCGATTTGACAAATAAGTTTCGATCAGTGAGTACGCGTTTCCTCTGAAACAAATTCTCTCCAATGCTTCTAATAATAATTTGTGATTAACTGTGTCGAAAGCTTTCTTCAAATCAACAAAAATGCAGATTGAAGGGATTCTGTTATCAATATTTTGATGTATTTGATTTACAATTTTAGTTATTGCGTCCGATGTAGCCTTCCCTTCTGTAAATCCATATTGATTTTCACTTAAAATTTTGAATTTTGTGAGGTATCGAATCATTCTAGTAGATAAAACTTTTTCAAAAACCTTTGCTACACTGGATATTATTGATATTGGTTTATAGTTGTTAACATCTGTTTTTGTTCCTGATTTATGTATCGGTATTATATTACCTTTTTTTAAAATTGAGGGATATATGCCAGATTCAAAGCATTTATTGATTAGGTAAGTGAGTGGTTCTGTTATGTCCTCGGCTATAATTTTCAAATGCTCGCTTTTAATACCATCGAACCCAGGACTTTTCCGATTTTTTAAGGACATAACAGTGGTGAATACTTCACATTGCTCGACTTTATCCAAAATAAATGAGTTCAAAGTTCTTTTTGGAGGCTGAGTATTTTCTACATTTGCTTGTATATTACTTGCTAAATGTTCGCCTATGTCAGTAAAGAATTGTACAAATTCATCGCATATCTGTCGAGTATTTTTAATACTGTTCCCGATGTTGTATTTAACTCAGTGACACACTCTTTAAATTTTGTTTTCCCAGTAATCTCATCAATAGTTGTCCAAAGCCGCTTAGGATCATTTAAGTTATTATTCAATTTATTTAGGTAATGTTTTCGTTTGGTTTGCCTTGCAAGCTCTATAAATTTATTTTTATATTGGTTGTAACAGTCGGTATTCTCTGTAGTTGGCGTTAGTTTCATTACATTATATAGTCTTTCTTTTTCTATTGCCGATGTTATTAATCCTTTGGTAATCCAGGTATTTCTGCTTTTCTCTTTGTGACTAATTATTACTTTATTGGTACTAATATATATATATATATATATATAATACTAATATAACAAAAAATCCACTAAAATTGTCCAAACAATTTGAAGGCAAATATTTAAGTGTCTAGCGATATTCCTCGTACTCGTTTCAGGATGTTCTTCGACTTCGACTTTCAACAAGACGACGATGAACATTAGCAAAGGTCCGACTGGTAAAGCACGATCGGGATATCTCTGGTGATAAATCCGTCTGGCTTGCTGACCATTACCGTCAGCAAGGCCATATGCGTAATGCATTTCCGCCATATCTGCATTTGAATAATTCACCATTATTAACAAGACTGTAAGGACTAAATAATGAAAAAGATGTCACAGCAAACAGATTTGAATAATAGAGACTTCAGATGTCAAAAGCCAGTGGGTCCTGAAAATATTAATTAATTTCAATTTTTTTCCTAAAACTTCAACATCCCGAGTTTTTGTAAGGAAACATTTTTGGACCATAGTTTATAAAGCAAACTAACATTAATTTTTCGCATATCATTAAGGGATACCCTGTATGTATATCACTGCGTGAGAAAAAGTCGGAAAATCACGTAGATAACGATATGCATTTTTCTAACATTTTAGGGAAAATGCGCGCTAACAGTTGATAATGGGCTTCGATAAAACAAACACCGACAGTGCATGTAATCTAGTTTAGTATGCAGCAACTTAATTGACGAATTTGTTTAGTATCATTGTATTACAGTGTAAACACTCGTAATGCTACTAAGGTTATATGCGACGACCGCAGATAAATTAGGAACTAGTTCAGGGACAAAAGAGCAAATTGTATGATTGTTTTTCATGTACAAATATTTATGTATGTTAATCCCAGATATTGAATATTTGTTGCATCCAGTTATCAAAAATAACTAGGCAAACTAAAATGATTACTAAGTAGTGTCCGAAGATGATTGTATTCATTCACAATCATTTAAATATTTTTACATATTTTTAATACGTCCATTATTGGAAACTATCTCTCGTCAAGCCCTTGCTTGAATGTAAAAATCCAAAAAGTCTCTCAGACTTAAAACCTATAACTTTGATTCAGGTTTATCATTATTTCTCTAATCATAAAAAAGTGTCAATCTGGTTTCCGCAGTGGTTTGAGTACATCTACAGCTCTAGCAAAGGTTTTAGATGACATCATTGCTCCGCTTGATAAGTGAGATGCTTCAGCACTTGTACTATTAAATTATTCTAAGGCGTTCGATAAAATAGATCATGAGCTTTTATGTGCTAAATTGAAGTTTTTTTGGATTCTCAGACATACCTCTAATGTTTTTTATAATCTATCTTTCAAATCCTAAACAAGTAGTAGAGATAGACGATACTATATCCAGTCCGATTGATATAATCTCAGGTGTTCCTCAGGGTTCAGTTTTAGGGCCTCTGTTGTACTTAATTTATAATATAGATTTGGGTAGCTCTGTGAAAAACTCTTCTATGATGTACTAGGCCGCGCAGCCCCCTGGGCGGGAGTGACACCAGCCCTAAAATCTTAAATGGAAAGGGGGTCGAGTGATACCTTATTTTAAAGGTCTTTATAATGATGTAAAATACATGAGCTTCAGTTCAGTAGTTTTGAAGATTTCTTGATTTAAAGCTTAAAGTAGACTTTAATAGGTACATCAGATTAGTTTGTACTACTTTCAGAAGAAATTTGACTAAAAGAATTTACTTAATAAGTAAATGCTTTTCATCACTACGCCCATGGTTTTTTTATGGCAAAAAAGTTATTTCTTGAAGAAAGATAAGGAAATATCTCGTACTTATTTTAAATAGGAATTTAGTACATAGTTTGCGATTGACTTGACTAAACTTTGTTGCTAAAATATACTAAGTGACATATAAATCCGAACACCCAGTTTAAATGGTTTTATTTTAATAAAATTTTGTATAAGTACTTAATGAAGCATAATAAGTAAATGATAAAAATTTCAAAATTATTGCACTGCTTTAAAGTCCTTTGACCTTTAATAATGTGTGGATGCACCCTGATGTGCTACGCATTCTCCAACGCGCCTAGGCATGCTTCTGATCAGGTGGTCAATGTCCTCCTGTGGTATCTCATTCCAGGCAACCACCAACTCCTCTCGAAGTGCTTCTAGAGTCTGAGCAGGACGTTGCAAATTGAGCAATCTCCTGCCCATCATATCCCACACGTGCTCAATTGGGGATAAGTCGGGAGATCTTGGTGGCCATGGTAACAATGTGACATCATTATGTTGAAAGAAGTCTATTGTGACTCTTGCAACATGTGGTCGGGCATTAGCTTGTTGGAAAGTTGGATCTGCCAGGGTGTCAAGATAGGGTAAAAGATGGGGTTCTAGAACTTCGTGGATATAACGCTGCGCGTTCATGTTACCTCTGATGAAGATTAAAGGTGACCTGGAACCATAAGCTATAGCACCCCAAACCATAACTCCAACAGTGTGATGAACATGTCTTTCAACAAAAAACTGCGGATTCCTCCTTTCACCACGTCGCCTTCTAACCCTGGCACGACCATCGTGCATGCCTAAACAAAATCGAGACTCGTCACTAAAGACAATACTGTTCCATTCCTGATCCCAGCGTGACCGTTGTCTGCACCACTCAAGGCGATTACGTCGGTGTTCTCGAGTTAAAGGGAGGACCCAGTGTAGCCGGTATGAAAACAAGCCAAAACTTCTCATTCGTCGGTAAACACTTCGCATGCCAATAGTTCTTCCGTGTTCTGCAAACCATTCATTTGCAATGGACCTGGTAGTGGAGAAACGGTCCCTTAAGGCCAATAATCTTAGGCGGCGATCTTCACGGCTGTTGTTCTACGGCGGCGTCCAGTGCCCCTTGCTCTTTGCATACGGCCTTCTCGAAGCCATGCCTGACAACACCTAACCACAGTGTCTACACTTCTTTGCACTCTAACTGCAATTGCCCGAAAAGAAAGTCCAGCTTCCCGAAGTCTCACTATACGGACCCTATCAAACTCACTAAGTTGACGAAATCGTACAGGTCTCCGTAGTCTAGGCATCGTAACCGATCGTAAAGGATGGCAAGAACCAAAATCCGCCAACATTGATTCTTTACTGCGGCTGAAATATTCATTTTTAGAGCGTTAGTGAATTAAAAAAAAGCAGTATAAAAACCGGAATGTCCAACTGATAAAGCTGAACATTTTTTCACTTGATATTTACAGTAAGATAAATACATTCACCAACTTTTATTAAAATAAAACCATTTAAACTGGGTGTTCGGATTTATATGTCACTTAGTATAACTTGTAACGCTTTATTACATACATTGGTATACTACTACTATACTCATACCATTCGTGAAGGTCATTTCCAACAACATTTAAAAATAAATATTTGGGCGGCTATTCTTGACGATCAGGTAATTGGCCCTTTCAAGTTACCCCCAAAGATGTCAGGCTTTCTAGCCAAAAACCTACCAGAACTTTTGGAACAGACCTTAGACAACATGCCAATACAACGGAGACAGAATTTGTGGTTTCTTCATGACGGGGCACCACCACACATTTTTAGAGGCGTCATTCAGTACTTGAATGGGCATTACCCAAATCGCTGGATCCTCCTGATCCTCGAAAATGGCCAGCAAGATCTCCTGACCTCAATCCGTTGGATTTCTGGTATTGGGGAGAACTTAAAGGGATGGTTTATGGGGCTGGTCCAATAACAACTGAAGCGCAACTTCGCGAAAAAAATTTTAATGTGGCTGAAATAATAAATTAGAGGACCTAAAGTAAGAAGAAACTGGGTTCGTCGTAATGGAGCTCTTGTGGAAAGTGGAGGACGACATTTTAAACACCTTCTTTAAATACAAAAAAGTGCAGTGTGGGTTTTAAAAAGAAAAACAATGTATGTATCAAAATTGTGTTCCCTATTTATAAGTGGATCATTATCAAATAATGAAATAATACCGAAGATCCAAAAATAACAAACTCCATCTTTATTTACACTGCGTCGCTTTTCTCTAAAAAAAATGCCGTTTTGGCCCCCATGTTCTATAAAACTTTTTGCTACTTTAAACCCCCTCTATCACCCATTTAAATAATGACCATCGTAACGTTTACACCCTGTACAAAATACAGTACCGAGAATCAAAAACTAAATTATCATCTTTACAAAAAAATTGTACTTTGAACAATTTGTAGTATACAGACAGCAGTGAAAAATATTTAGGGATAGATTAACAAGATTAAAAAATAAAGGGTACGTATTTATAAACATATAACATAATATTCATTTAACATTTTTCGAAAAAACATCATGAAATTAAGTGAGTGCTTAAACTTAAATTCAATGCAACACTTCCTAAAAAATAGTCAGAATGCAAAAATAAAATTGAAATACTAATTTCGAAGACGGATGATTCTAATTAGTCCATAACCACTACCACCATTACTGAAGCTGCGCCAAAATGTGAATTGTAATTGTGAAAAATTTCGGAAAGGAAATATTTTGCTTTTTAGATGATACATGACACTGATCTCCGTCGATTTGAATGTCCGCTAATTCCTGTCCCCTCTCTAACTCAGAACGTATGGACTAAGATTATGTCACAAGGTTACTTTACTACTATGCCAAGGTCAAAAAAGCTTTGTGGGTTTTGGAAACTGAACCAGTGGCGCCGGTGCTATAAGCAACAAACGAAAAAGAAAACAGGAATCACAAAAACTTAGTTTTTCGACGTTTGAGGTTGCGGGGTTATTTGTTTTGCAGCTTGGTCGCACATAGTTTCCATATACAGGGTGTTCATTTGAAAACACTCCATCACGGATTTACCGAAAACCACTGATAAAAAAAACGCCAAGACACATTGGATTTGTCATGGGAGAAAACTTTTTAGCCAAAAACTACTTCATCGTCGGCCCCCAGGTTCATTCTGTCAAAAAATTTTAATGACAAGAAGTATCGAGTGATAGCTTGTTTGAAAGGTCTTTCGAAGTCTTTCATTTTGATGTTAGATTTTTTCAAAATCAGTCGATTCGTTTTCTTGTTCTTCCGGTTCGGCAATGGCTAGACGACGAGTTTCCAGATAAATCGATAAGGCGAAGAGGGCCTATAGAATGGCCTGCTAGATTTCCTGATTTGACGCTATTAGACTTTTTTGTATAGGGCTATTTGAAATCTATTGTATTTACTCCCCTCCCTAAAAGTTTGGATGAACGTCGTCAACGCATCGATCATGATATCCCACAACCTGTTTTTGAAAATGTCCGTCAGGAATTTGAACTTCGCCTATATCATTGTTTGGCCAATAACGGGCAACATGTTGACCACTTATTCAAATAAAAAGTGCTATTTTCGCGAGTTTTTGTTTTCTATCTGAACAAACTGAAATTGAAAGACCTTTCAAACAAGCTATTACTCGATACCCCTTGTCATTTAAAATTTTTAAGGGGATGACCCAGTGGTTTTTGATAAATAATAATAATAATAATAATAATAATGATAATGCCTTTATTAGCTGCAGTGAGGCGAAGTTTTGCCAGACGGCTACTCTTACACTCAACCCCACAACAGGAAAAAAGAAAACTTAAACACATAAACAAAATAATAACATACCAAAAAAAAATACAATGCATAAGAATGACAACATTGATTGCACGAGACAAATGCAGATAGTATTGCGAGAGTTTTAAATTTGAAACAAAAATAGTAGAAAATAGTCAAACAAAAAAAATCACATGAATACAAGAAAAACTGAACTAAATGGACTCCAGCAGCTGACTTTTCATTAATTTCTTAAAAGAAACAACCTGTTTGGATCGATAGCCACTGTTGACTGCATTGTAATGCTTGACAGCATTATAGGTGTAACTTCTTTCAAAGACCGAGGTATTGTGAGGAGGCATGTTAAAATTAGCATTAAATCTAAGAGCTCTGGTAACAAAACTACGTCGGTGAACTAATTTGCTAGCGAGGTAAGCTGGTCTGTTAGATAATAGAACTTTATGCGTGAAGACGGTCAAAAGATATAAAAATAACTTATCAAATCGCAACCAGTTGAGTTTTTTGATTTTATCTGAGACGCGACTAAACTTGAGCAATCCAAAAATAAACCTACAACAGCTGTTCTGAATTTTCTGGAGTTTCCTTTTGTGGACGTAGTCTAAACATGGGTAATAAAGAACAAGAGAGTAAGAAATGACAGACAACACAAGACTTTCAGCGAGCTTTTTTCGGGTTTTAAAATTCAAGATGTATCGATTAGAATAGAGGAGTTTCAAACGCATAAACGTTACTCTAGATTAGAAAGAGACATGTCGATCGAATCTCATATTTAAGTCCAGGGTAACACCGAGATTCTTGGCGTAATCCAAAAAAACACAAATCCTCTGCTTCATTTCACGGTGGGAGTTCTTCGAACAGTACAACATTGCAGTAGTTTTATTAGGATTGATCTTCAAGCAGTGTTTGTTACAGTAATCACCGATGTTAGCCAAATCTAAATTAACTTTAAAAGAAACTTCATCAACCTTTGATGGATCGAAACCAAACACTAACTGAGTATCATCTGCATAAGTTTGCATACTACAGTGGACTAAACAGTCTTGTAGATCGATCGTATAAATCAGATATAGTAAGGGACCTAATACTGAGCCCTGAGGAACTCCTTAAGGAACTGGCTCAGAGGAGGAAATTCCCTGATCAGTTTCACTGTTTGTTGACGATTTAGCAAGTATGACTCAAAGAACCTCAGAACTATATCTCATATTCCATAATGAGATAACTTACTCAGAAGTATTTGGTGATTGACCATCTCAAAGGCTTTCTACAAATCTAACAGTACCAAGAAGGTGTTGATGTGATTATCTAAATTGTGAATGATGGAATCAGTAAGATGTAATAAAGACGAAGTAACTAGCCCTGAAACCTGACTGATGTAGAGGAAATAAGTGGTTTTGTTCGAAAAACTCCACTAGTTGTGAGTAGACAGCAATTTAGACTATTTTTGATAGAAGGCATAATAAGGTAATTGGCCTGAGATCCGAATATTGTTCTGGACGATTAGTTTTAGCTATTGGAATAATAATACCATTTTTCCAACTGGCAGGAAAGTAACCTGTTTCGAGACAGACATTAATAATGTGAGTTATATGGTCTATGGTATCAGGCAAACATAAGCAAACCATATTTAAAGTTAGACCATCAGAGCCACATGCCGTAGACTTAATGTGAGAGATTATATTGACGATGTCTTGCTGAGTAAGGAGTTTAAAAGCAAACATCCGGTGTATGGCGTCTATCGCTACAAGAGTTAGATACACTATCAATCAAATTTGGATCAGTTCCGTAGTGGGCAGTTCTCAAATGAATACCCTGTATTTGTCATTGAATCAGGAGTGTGAACTTTTTTCCATAGTTTGAGACGGAGTGATTTTCGATATACCGTACTTCAGTTTATAATCCTTTTCTTAAAATCTAAAAAGATCGATTTTTCACTACATGAAGAATTATATATCAAAAGTCGTAACGAAAGAGTCAACATTATAGACCCAGTCCAGTACACGTAAATTTTTGATTACAATTTATCTTTCAGGCAAAATGGAGCCGCCCGTAGGTTTGATGGACAGCTGTCCCAACAATCTCGAAGGATTCTCAGGTCATCTGTTCCTCACTCTTATAAACACTCTGGCGGCAATGAAATGCTCATTGGGCTCACCGAATCAGTATCCTGAGGACTTTGGACCAAACATTATGGAAGGAGATGCTTTCGACTTCATAGTAGTGGGAGCGGGATCAGGAGGATCAGCAGTGGCCAACAAGTTATCCGAGAACAAAGATTGGAGTGTTCTTGTGTTAGAAGCTGGAGGATATCCATCAGCAACTAGCGATGTGAGTTTTGTGAGATGATCGTAATGTAGTAGCTTCAAGAGGTGACTGCTTGTGGGATTCTAAGAATTAATAATTATTCATTTCCAAGATCCAGGACGTCAAACCTCCTGCAAAGTTAATTTTATGCCTAATCTCGTGATAAATCTCGAGCCAATTCCTTAAAATGTCGCTGGTACAGACGTCTCTTGAAATTGAAAGTCAATTAAAAAAGACGTTTTATAGAACAACTAATCTAGATCTGAGTTGGTTGAGAGTTTATCCTTTTTATAGGTTGAATTAGATTGACTTGTTTTTCATGATGTCAAGTAGGTTGAGTTTCCACTCGACAACGCTGTCGCTGTCGTGAAAAACATACATCATAAGTAATTGTGGTCAGTCTATTTAGATAATTATTGCACCGATCAATATGTTTAAATAAACATACTCATCAGAACGCCACTTTTCCAATTTGATGACGCTTGATTGGAAATAAAAAAATACGAACCTTTACGATGTTTTGATGCGATGAAAACATTGAAAAATACATCATTGATGTCTTGTCAACGTTTATTTAACTTCAGATATCTGGATCTTGATGCTTTCAGATACCAGCTCTGCTGTTTAGTGTGATAGCAAGGAGGATTGGCAGTTTCAACAACCTTTAAGATGTTTTGGGGCGATGAAAACATTGAAAAATACATCATTGATGTCTTGCCAACGTTTATTTAGCTTCAGATATCTGGTTCTTGATCCTTTCAGATACCAGCTCTGCTGTTTAGTGTGATAGCAAGGAGGATTGGCAGTTTCAAAATCAACAATTTTTAAGATGTTTTGGGATGATGAAAACATTGAAAATACAGCATTGATGTCTTGTCAACGTTTATTGAGCTTCAGATATCTGGATCTTGATGCTTCAGATACCAGATCTGCTGTTTAGTGTGATAGCAAGGAGGATTGGCAGTTTCAAGATCAACAACCTTTAAGATCTTTTGGGACGATGAAAACATTGAAAAATACATCATTGATGTCTTGTCAACGTTTATTTAACTTCAGATATCTGGATCTTGATGCTTTCAGATACCAGCTCTGCTGTTTAGTGTGATAGCAAGGAGGATTGGCAGTTTCAACAACCTTTAAGATGTTTTGGGGCGATGAAAACATTGAAAAATACATCATTGATGTCTTGCCAACGTTTATTTAGCTTCAGATATCTGGTTCTTGATCCTTTCAGATACCAGCTCTGCTGTTTAGTGTGATAGCAAGGAGGATTGGCAGTTTCAAGATCAACAACCTTTAAGATGTTTTGGGGCGATGAAAACATTGAAAAATACATCACTGATGTCTTGTCAACGTTTATTGAGCTTCAGATATCTGGATCTTGATGCTTCAGATACCAGATATGCTGTTTAGTGTGATAGCAAGGAGGATTGGCAGTTTCAAGATCAACAACCTTTAAGATGTTTTGGGACGATGAAAACATTGATAAATACATCATTGATGTCTTGTCAACGTTTATTTAGCTTCAGATATCTGGAACTTGATGCTTCCAGATACCAGCTCTGCTCTTTACTGTGATAGCAAGGAGCATTGGCAGTTTCGAGATCAACAACCTTTAAGATCTTTTGGGACGATGAAAACATTGATAAATACATCATTGATGTCTTGTCAACGTTTATTTAGCTTCAGATATCTGGATCTTGATGCTTTCAGATACCAGCTCTGCTGTTTAGCGTGATAGCAAGGAAGATTGGCAGTTTCAAGATCAACAACCTTTAAGATCTTTTGGGACGATGAAAACATTGATAAATACATCATTGATGTCTTGTCAACGTTTATTTAGCTTCAGATATCTGGATCTTGATGCTTTCAGATACCAGATCTGCTGTTTAGTGTGATAGCAAGGAGGATTGGCAGTTTCAAGATCAACAACCTTTAAGTTCTTTTGGGGCGATGAACCCATTGATAAATACATCATTGATGTCTTGTCAACGTTTATTTAGCTTCAGATATCTAGATCTTAATGATTTCAGATACCAGATCTGCTGTTTAGTGTGATAGCAAGAAGAATTGGCAGTTTCAAGATCAACAACCTTTAAGATCTTTTGGGACGATGAAAACATTGATAAATACATCATTGATGTCTTGTCAACCTTTATTTAGCTTCAGATATCTGGATCTTGATGCTTTCAGATACCAGCTCTGCTGTTTAGCGTGATAGCAAGGAAGATTGGCAGTTTCAAGATCAACAACCTCTAAGATCTTTTGGGGCGATGAAAACATTGAAAAATACATCATTGATGTCTTGTCAACGTTTATTTAGCTTCAGATATCTGGATCTTGATGCTTTCAGATACCAGATCTGCTGTTTAGCGTGATAGCAAGGAAGATTGGCAGTTTCAAGACCAATAACCTTTAAGATCTTTTGGGACGATGAAAACATTGATAAATACATCATTGATGTCTTGTCAACCTTTATTTAGCTTCAGATATCTGGATCTTGATGGTTTCAGATACCAGCTCTGCTGTTTAGCGTGATAGCAAGGAAGATTGGCAGTTTCAAAGTCAACAACCTTTAAGATGTTTTGGGGCGATGAAAACATTGAAAATACATCAGTGATGTGTCAACGTTTATTTAGCTTCAGATATCTGGATCTTGATGCTTTCAGATACCATATCTGCTGTTTAGTGTGATAGCAAGGATGATTGGCAGTTTCAAAATCAACAATTTTTAAGATGTTTTGGGATGATGAAAACATTGAAAATACAGCATTGATGTCTTGTCAACGTTTATTTAGCTTCGGATATCTGGATCTTGATGCTTTCAGATACCAGCTCTGCTGTTTAGCGTGATAGCAAGGAAGATTGGCAGTTTCAAGATCAACAACCTTTAAGATCTTTTGGGACGATGAAAACATTGATAAATACATCATTGATGTCTTGTCAACGTTTATTTAGCTTCAGATATCTGGATCTTGATGCTTTCAGATACCAGATCTGCTGTTTAGTGTGATAGCAAGGAGGATTGGCAGTTTCAAGATCAACAACCTTTAAGTTCTTTTGGGACGAGGAAAACATTGATAAATACATCATTGATGTCTTGTCAACGTTTACTTAGCTTCAGATATCTGGATCTTGATGCTTTCAGATATCAGCTCTGCTGTTTAGCGTGATAGCAAGGAAGATTGGCAGTTTCAAGATCAACAACCTTTAAGATCTTTTGGGACGATGAAAACATTGATAAATACATCATTGATGTCTTGTCAACGTTTATTTAGCTTCAGATATCTGGATCTTGATCCTTTCAGATACCACATCTGCTCTTTAGTGTGATAGCAAGGCGGATTGGCAGTGTCAAGATCAACAACCTTTAAGACCTTTTGGGTCGATGAAAACATTGAAAAATACATCATTGATGTCTTGTCAACGTTGATTTAGCTTCAGATATCTGGATCTTGATGCTTTCCGATACCAGCTCTGGTGTTTAGTGTGATAGCAAGAAAAATTGGCAGTTTCAAGATCAACAAAACATTGAAAAATATATCATTGATATCATGTAAACGTTTATTTTACTTCAGATATCTGGATCCTCATGCTTTCAGATACCAGATCTGCTGTTTAGCGTGATAGCAAGGAAGATTGGCAGTTTCAAGATCAACAACCTTTAAGATCTTTTGGGACGATGAAAACATTGATAAATACATCATTGATGTCTTGTCAACGTTTATTTAGCTTCAGATATCTGGATCTTGATGCTTTCAGATACCAGATCTGCTGTTTAGTGTGATAGCAAGGAGGATTGACAGTTTCAAGATCAACAACCTTTAAGTTCTTTTGGGACGAGGAAAACATTGATAAATACATCATTGATGTCTTGTCAACGTTTACTTAGCTTCAGATATCTGGATCTTGATGCTTTAAGATATCAGCTCTGCTGTTTAGCGTGATAGCAAGGAAGATTGGCAGTTTCAAGATCAACAACCTTTAAGATCTTTTGGGACGATGAAAACATTGATAAATACATCATTGATGTCTTATCAACGTTTATTTAGCTTCAGATATCTGGATCTTGATCCTTTCAGATACCACATCTGCTCTTTAAGACCTTTTGGGTCGATGAAAACATTGAAAAATACATCATTGATGTCTTGTCAACGTTGATTTAGCTTCAGATATCTGGATCTTGATGCTTTCCGATACCAGCTCTGCTGTTTAGTGTGATAGCAAGAAAAATTGGCAGTTTCAAGATCAACAAAACATTGAAAAATATATCATTGATATCATGTAAACGTTTATTTTACTTCAGATATCTGGATCCTCATGCTTTCAGATACCAGATCTGCTGTTTAGTGAGATAGCAAGAAGGATTAGCAGTTTCAAGATCAACAACCTTTAAGATGTTTTGGGGCGATGAAAACATCAAAAAATATACCATTGATATCTTATAAACGTTTATTTTGCTTCAGATATCTCGATCTTGATGCTTGCAGATACCAGCGCTGCTGTTTAGTGTCATAGATAGCAAGGAGGATTGGCGGTTTGAAGGTGAACAAGAAAAAGGCTCCTGTTTGGGTTTCAAAAATGAACGATGCAAATGGCCCAGAGGAAAATTTCTTGGAGGTAGAGAATACAAAATTTCTAATAAATATATCAGGAATACATATATTCCAGTCAATACAAATAACTCTTCATTCAATGTTGATATGGCTATAAAAAAAGTACAAGCATGAAGTCAAAAACAAAAACGTTATAAATTTTGCTCTTAGTTCTCTTTTTTATGCGGTTGTTTACTAGCTAGTGTTATTTATAAGAGTTCTAAACGTTTCTGACATTTTTTGGCACTTGAAGTTTATACATTATCCATTGTTGATTAGTGGATGGTGATGACAAAGTAAAAAAATATCGAGTAGATATATTGGCGTTGAAAGAAACATCACTATACTGGGCTGCGTTCGTAAATTGTTTGTACTCTCTCTTATAAAATGTACATTTAGGAGCTTTTATTTGGATCGTGGATACTTTTGATCTTCCAGTCAAGATCTATAACATGTCAATTTAAAAAAGCTCGTGTCGTCTACCTGATGCTGATAGATACTATTGAATTTTTTGAATAATATCGATAGCGTTTGTGGTATGGTTTCAAGCACATAAAAAAGCCCATAAAAATTGTTATGCGCTCTCGGGCTCCATTTTCATTTGACTATTTACGCTGGTCTACACAGTACATTATTTACTTACATAATTAACTTCAGTAGTACCATACCAAACTTGACAAAGGATTACCTGAAAAAGAAAATTATCATTAGTACAGGTGTTTCATTTAATAGGCCTATATCTTACTAGGTGACACGATGCCATAGTCCGCACTTTATACTATCAATACGAATGAACAACTAAATCAACAGACGTGCTGCCAGCGGCTACTATGCACTCATGGTCATGTCTCAACATGCAGTAACGTGCAGCCTCCTGCGTTCGTTTGTTAACTGATATTGCAAAACTTTCGTAGTACCTCTTGCAATTTGATCAAAATCATCATATAAGGGTCCAGAATTAGGGGACAGCTAGACAGGGAGACCAACAAATAGAAAGACAGTCTAACAGAAATGAGTGATACGGTTTTTCGTAATGTAACATCCAAATAACATATCTAATGTTTGATTTTTTTCTTAATAATACTTCCTCGCAAGTTGGCGGGGGAAGTAAAAGAAACTCTGGGCCAAGACCGAATTCGAATCGTGCATGACCACTTCTTCTGCTTGCCGGACCGATAGTAAACTCGTAATTCCATAATACCTGTATACTCCTTTGCCTAATTATTTTTTTAGGATGCAGCTCGATAAATGCGATGTTGTACGTGAAAGGAAACGAAAGAGACTACGATAAATGGTATGAAATGGGCAATGAAGGATGGAGTTGGGAAGATGTCAAACAACATTTCAAAGATAATGAAAATATTCAGAATCTCGAGTCAAGCAAAGAATATGGAAGAAATGGCTACCAAACTATAACATATTATAGTTCAGGTAACGTCGCCAATACGAATCGGAGGATCTCTAATGGAAACTGGGTCACTTTTTGTTTTCAGACGAACCAGTGAAAGAGTCCGTAAAAGCAGCAGGTACCGAATTGGGCTATAGATCTCTTCTTGAACAACAGCCCCAGGATCCTTTGGGATATATAGATGTTCCTCTCACTGTTGAAAATGGCGTTAGAATGAACGCCGCAAAAGCATTCCTAGGTAAAGCGAAAGATAGAAAGAACCTTCTGGTAGCCGTGAATGCCATGACGGAGAGGATTTTGATAGACAAGGCGACGAAAACTGCCAAGGGAGTTCAAGTTAGGATTGGAGACAAAGTGGTGAAAGTTTATGCGAAAAAAGAGGTTATACTGTCCGCGGGTGAGTAAATGCAGGGTTCCAGAAAATGAAGGACACTCCTGGAGTCTCAATTCAGCATTTAATTTGTTGATGAAAATTAGTTTTTTCGGGCAAAGTTCTTCGCAGTCATGTACTCCATCTCAACCAGCATCATTTTCTGTTAACACAGCGAAAAACAACATAAAAATTATTTTGAAGTTTGAAGATCAATGAAAATTCGTCTGACTTTGACTCGCTGTAGTGTGAAATAATCAAGTATGATGTCCGTCAATTGGTTCAAAGGAAATTATTTTTAGTCACACCCATAATTTTCTTTTGATTGCAGCTGTAATGGACAAAAAAGAAACACGTACTTATTCCGGTGTTTGCTATGTATTGTTCTTCAGTTGTTCTTTCTACAGGGTGGCATATATATATATATTAATGTATCATCAGCAAATAGTTGAATTTTGCAGTGTTGTAAAATAACATATAAAATAAATAGTAATGGGTCTAATTTGCTACCCTGTGTCACACCTACCTGAATGTTTTTAATGTTTGATAGTGTAGTGCCAATTTTTGTTCTTTGACTTCTATTGAAATCCATAGCAATGCAATTTCGATAACAATTTCTCCCTGTCAATAGTTTCAAATGCTCTCTTAAAATCCCAGAACAATGTTACTGTAATACTTTTTTTCATCCATATTTCGTCTCCATTCTTCTATCTATGAATATATATATATATATATATATATATATATATATATATATATATAACTTGAGACGTGGTCATTGTCGTCTAGACCAGTTAGGTGAAAAATTAAAGCTTCCGCCTTTTGTTGGGTACTTCGACAAAATTTAAGCAAAGAGGACTCTTTATACTTTTTTTAATTCTCTCTAGCTTTCAATGGACTTTGCCATCATCATCAGGAGCTGCAATTACAATGATAACAGTAGCAACAAAGGTGTAAAATGTGTAAATTAGAGCATTACATCGTGAAGCCACTTGATGATTGCACAAATTAGTGGTCATGGAATGATGAGTGACATGAAACCCTTTTAGAAGGCCGAAGGATGTCAATGTCAGTATTGAAAGATGGAACGAATTATGGGCGTGTGCCAAAACGTTGCCAAATTACTTCAGATGATGAGATTTTCAGAATTTTATGTTAGAATTTGTTAAACCGACCAGAGGCAGTTGAATAAACTATATTATTATTAATGGGAATTTAAATTAACAATTATTAATAAATCGTGAGGAGTGAATTATTATATTTTGAGTGGAATGAAATTTACTGGTGGAATCGGCCAAAACACAGATTCTAATTATATATATATATATATATATATATATATATATATATATATATAGGTGAAAAATTAAAGCTTCCGCTTTTTGTTGGGTACTTCGACAAAATTTAAGCAAAGAGGACTCTTTATACTTTTTTTAATTCTCTCTAGTAGCAACAAAAGTGTAAAATGAATTTAAATTGAATCAACTTACAGTAGTATGTGAGGATGTTGCTAATTGTTGTTTTCGTATAGGATGAGGGAAACGTCCAGTAATATGGTGAGAGCTGGATACATGGTACAATGGTTAGGATTATATAAAATATGACAAGACAAGTTAATGACAGATTAAAAATTATTTAGAAAACATTAGAGCATTACGTCGTGAAGCCACTTGATGATTGCACAAAATGGTGGTCATGGAATAATGAGTGAGATGAACCTTTGACAGAAGGCCGAAGGTTGTCAATGTCTGTGTAGAAAGATGGAACGAATTGTGGGCGTGTGCCAACGTTGCCAAATCACTTCAGATGATGTGATTTTCAGAATGTTATGTAAGAAATTGTTAAACCGACCAGAGGCAGTTGAATTAACTATATTTTAATTAATGGGAAATTAAATTAACAATTATTATTAAATCACGAGAAGAGAATTATTAGAATTTGAGTGGAATGAAGTTTATTGGTGGAATCGACCAAGAAACAGATTCCATTTATGGTTGTGAAGAGTCAAAATTTGGGGAGATATGTAAGTTCTCCAATTTTTCGCAGTTTAGCAAATATGAGTAAATGACACTCAGTTATTTAACATCTGTATTTTTGTTGATACAGTTGTTATTCATGAAAATGTGGGACATTTCCAGGAAATGAAAGACAGAGTCCCGCTGCTTGGCTTAACCAACACAGTCTACTCCATCAATTGCAACAACTGCAACCAAATATACATTCGAATTCGTTCCATCTTTCAACACAGACATTGACAACCTTCGGCCTTCTGTCAAAGGTTCATCTCACTCATTATTCCATGACCACCATTTTGTGCAATCATCAAGTGGCTTCACGACGTAATGCTCTAATGTTTTCTAAATAATTTTTAATCTGTCATTAACTTGTCATATTTTATATAATTTTAACCATTGTACCATGTATCCAGCTCTCACCATATTACTGGACGTTTCCCTCATCCTATACGAAAACAACAATTAGCAACATCCTCACATACTACTGTAAGTTGATTCAATTTAAATTCATTTTACACTTTTGTTGCTACTGTTATCATTGTAATTGCAGCTCCTGATGATGATGGCAAAGTCCATTGAAAGCTAGAGAGAATTAAAAAAAATATAAAGAGTCCTCTTTGCTTAAATTTTGTCGAAGTACCCAACAAAAAGCGGAAGCTTTAATTTTTCACCTAACTGGTCTAGACGACAATGACCACGTCTCAAGTTATATACATATATATATTTTTTCTTAAATTATTCAATGCATTGTTCATATATGATTCCTTCTAATGCAGATACTTGTTTCAGGATCCACCAATTCGCCACATTTACTGATGGTATCCGGTGTCGGTCCTGAGGCTCATCTCCAAGCACAAGGCATTGATGTCATCCAAGACCTTCCTGGTGTAGGGCAAAATCTCCAGGACCACCTCAACTTTTTCGGTTTCTTCGTCAAACTAGATCATAACGCAGAAAAGCCACATTCTCCACTAACGAATCTAGATGCAGTTTACGAGTACTTTACGCGTAGGACAGGGGCAATGGCGGGCATATCAATAACAAATCTGATCGGATTCATAAACACGAAAAATGATTCGAAGTATCCTAACGTACAGCTACATCATATGCTACTCAGGTCGGCAGATCCTTATCTCCTACCAGCATTTTCTAAGGTATTTATTTATCGAGGAGCATACAGGGTGTACCTTAATAATATGCGAATATTTAAGGGTGTAAATCTACATGGAAAATTAATGTTAGTTTGCTTTAGAAACTATGGTCCAAAAATGTTTCCTTACAAAAACTCGGGGTGTTGAAGTTTTAGGAAAAAATGGAAATTAATTAATATTTTCAGAACCGCTTCAGATATTTCACTGCTATTTAGTACGTAGTATAATTTTTAGCTTTAACAGTGGCGCGCGTACGGGTATTGACATCGATATTTTTTAACAAAAAAATGGTACGCCAATCGTTTTATTCCAAATAAAAATTATTTTTGAATTCCCCGTTCAATTTAAAACAAATGATCTCTGTTGAATTGTTTTCCTTAGATGCGCCATTTTTGAGTATAAAAATAAAAACCGTTCTATTGTCTAACTTGCAAAATTATTATTAATTTAATTGGAAAAATTGAATACATTACTGACTGACAACATAAATATAACATTAAAACCAACGAAATCACTAAAAAAATTGTTGAAGGTGGCCCCCTTCACTTAGTATGCATGTCGCCCATGTAGATTTACACCCTTAAATATTCGCATATCATTAAGGACCACCCTGTATGTATTATTTTAGAAGAATGAAAACAGTAGTTTTGTTAAGCGCAGCTGATATTTGAATAAGGCTCGTCAGATATCAGAAATTTTAGATTACACATCTTGTAGCTACGTCTCCCTAATCGCACGCGAGATTTTCAAAAAGTGTCACGCATCATTCATATGGGAAAAGTGATTCCGGTGGAAGTGTGTTGTAATGCCGAGGAAGTAGATAAAAAGCACGAAACAGCTATCCATGGTTGGCATTGTTTTCGCTCGGACTGACTAAAGCAGAACATGTTCATCTTATTTTGTTCAATGGCAAGTAGACCACATCTACAACACAGCGCCATCTGTCGGTCACGTGGTGACTGGGCGTCAAATTCGTGAGCTGAGATCTATACATCCCAACCAGTGTCTCGTTTCCACAGATCACACACCTTGTACAGTGGATTGGATTGATCGTACAGGATACGAGGGCGTTGATATGTAAGAGGAGCACTGCCGGATCCAGGACGGATCCCTGGGGAACACCCGCGTTGACGTTGTCGGATGAATAGAAGAACCCGTCAATTATGACGGATATCTTGCGGCTAGAATGAAAATCAGCCACCCGTCTGCATCTGGGAGGCCATTGAGGGCAGAATGCCACAGCTGATTGCATGATTTCGTGATATCAAGAGCAAACATACGATCCTCATCATAACACTGGATGAGTTTACTCCACAACTGCGGGACGTAACATTCGGATATCCAGGATAAATAATATACTCGTAGTGTCAGATTTTGATATTTTAATCAAGAAACATGTTTTACATTGATTTACCCGTTTTTTTTTTCGGAATTTTGCACTGATCCGCGCGAATACTTGCACCTTTCCTCCATGTCAGATTGGATGAGACTTGACTCGGTCCCCTCCCATCTCCATGAAACGCACTATTCACGTGTCTCATGAGTTATATCAGCTGTTCCTGCTGATATGCCAGGAATGCTGCCGACGATGCTAGAAATTTTGAAGAAGACCTAGAGTTTACTTTATTGTTCTCATCACATTTTATAGTCAGTCATATTTAAGCCTTTGTACTATACTAAGTGACATATAAATCCGAACACCCAGTTTAAATGGTTTTATTTTAATAAAAGTTGGTGAATGTATTTATCTTACTGTAAATAAAAATTTTCAGCCTTATCAGTTGGACATTCCGGTTTTTATACTGCTTTTTTTTAATTCACTAACGCTCTAAAAATGAATATTTCAGCCGCAGTAAAGAATCAACGTTGGCGGATTTTGGTTCTTGACATCCTTTACGATCGGTTACGATGCCTAGAGTACGGAGACCTGTACGATTTCGTCAACTTAGTGAGTTTGATAGGGGCCGTATAGTGGGACTTCGGGAAGCTGGACTTTCTTTTCGGGCAATTGCAGTTAGAGTGCAAAGAAGTGTAGACACTGTGGTTAGGTGTTGTCAGGCATGGCTTCGAGAAGGCCGTACGCAAAGAGCAAGGGGCACTGGACGCCGCCGTAGAACAACAGACCGTGAAGATCGCCGCCTAAGATTATTGGCCTTAAGGGACCGTTTCTCCACTACCAGGTCCATTGCAAATGAATGGTTTGCAGAACACGGAAGACCTATTGGCATGCGAAGTGTTTACCGACGAATGAGAAGTTTTGGCTTGTTTTCATACCGGCCACACTGGGTCCTCCCTTTAACTCGAGAACACCGACGTAATCGCCTTGAGTGGTGCAGACAACGGTCACTCTGGGATCAGGAATGGAACAGTATTGTCTTTAGTGACGAGTCTCGATTTTGTTTAGGCATGTACGATGGTCGTGCCAGGGTTAGAAGGCGACGTAGTGAAAGGAGGAATCCACAGTTTTTTGTTGAAAGACATGTTCATCACACTGTTGGAGTTAAGGTTTGGGGTGCTATAGCTTATGGTTCCAGGTCACCTTTAATCTTCATCAGAGGTAACATGAATGCGCAGCGTTATATCCACGAAGTTCTAGAACCCCATCTTTTACCCTATCTTGACACCCTGGCAGATCCAACTTTCCAACAAGATAATGCCCGACCACATGTTGCAAGAGTCACAATAGACTTCTTTCAACATAATGATGTCACATTGTTACCAAGGCCACCAAGATCTCCCGACGTATCCCCAATTGAGCACGTGTGGGATATGATGGGTAGGAGATTGCTCAATTTGCAACGTCCTCCTCAGACTCTAGAAGCACTTCGAGAGGAGTTGGTGGTTGCTTGGAATGAGATACCACAGGAGGACATTGACCACCTGATCAGAAGCATGCCTAGGCGCGTTGGAGAATGCGTAGCACATCAGGGTGCATCCACACATTATTAAAGGTCAAAGGGCTTTAAAGCAGTGCGATCATTTTGAAATTTTTATCATTTACTTATTATGCTTCATTAAGTACTTATACAAAATTTTATTAAAATAAAACCATTTAAACTGGGTGTTCGGATTTATATGTCACTTAGTATATTAACATCATAATAACATTGTAATAATTTTGTAACAGTACATTCTTGATTTTTTGTATTTTCGAAAATAATTTTTCTCGAGGCAACGATCTTATAACTCATGAGATTTGCTTCGCCATAATGCCACGTGCTAGATGTAGCAAAGAACGTTTCGAATATTTTAACCCAATTATTTTCAGGCAGTTGGATTTAAAGATGAATCGGTGGAAAAACGATTGATGGTAAATGCAAACAATCCGGCCCTAATCATAACATCGCTGATACTCAATCCGAAATCTAGAGGAGACTTGGAATTAAGAAGTAAGGACATATATGAGGCGCCAGTTATTCGCCCTAAATATTTGACGGACCCAGAAGAACATGATTTGAATACACATTTGGAAGCAATCAGGTATCAAAAGTACACTTCATCAATACCAGTTGAAAAAAGTAAATATTGACAAAAAATAAATAATAATAATAATAAACCGTATTTATTGATTCTTATAGACAAAATAAGAAATAAAAAATATAATACAATAATGGTAATTAGGTATATTATCTGTTAGAAATTTGTTCAAAGTACCTACTTCTCTAATTTTGCTCAATTTTTACTTCCCACGCCTACTGGTTGGAAGTATTATAATCGCGAACGCTTTCAAACATGTAATATGTTTTTTGGATGTTAGATGATATCACGAAAAACAATGTCTCATTTCCGTCGATCTTTCCGCTAATCTTATAACCGTCTATAGATTGAGAATTACAGCTCGATTTTCGATGAAGTTTTTATACAATGGTACTACTACGCCAAGGACGCAAAACCTTTGTAGTTTTTGAAAATCGGTCCAGTGGCAGCGGAGAAAAAGGCCATAGACAAAAAAAAATCGCTCAAACTTCGGTTTTCGACGTTTCTGACAATACTGATCATTTTCGGGAAATTTTATGTAGGGGTTCAAATTGGGAGTTAGGGGTTGCAGGGGGAGGATCTCAGTTCGTCGTCGGTGGTCGTATGTCACAGTCGGCAATCGCTTCCGCATTGCTGTGGGCTGTGTGCACCGTGCATGTTGATTGGTCATCGCAACGATTATGCGCGCATGCAGCTCGGGGGAGGAGGAAGGTCATTTAAAGTTTCAGAATTGTAATATCGATAGCGTTTGTGCTATGGTTTCAAGCACATAAAAAAGCCTATAAAAATGGTTATGCGCTCTCGGGCTCCATTTTCATTTGACTATTTCCGCTGGTCTACAGTATATTCAGATAAGAGATAGACCGGACATAAACAAGACCACGTGATCATCGAACGCTGTAACATTCGGCAGGGACGTATTAAGAGTCACGCAGTACATATTTTAGATAGTAGATGCTGCTTTGCGTAACTTTGTAGTAAATTAGCACAATTCGATGTGTATACGATTGGTGCTGGATATAGGATCATGTGGGGGTGGGGTAAGAAATATATAATGATGTAAATATACATAAGGGTTTCAAAATTTTCGCTTCGATTTCCAGCTTCGGATGCCGCCTGATGTTTGGTGAAATACAATATAAAACTTAGTAACTTTTTTTAAGTTTATAATATTCGACATATTTTATTATTTTATATTATATTAAAAAATTATTGAAATATCGAAAACACATAAAAACATGGCTTAAAAAAGTTCTAACAAATGAAAATGACAATAAAACATCCACGCATTTTATCGAAAGTTATAAAAGTTTTGTTAATTGTAATATGTTTTATCTGCCCCCTGGAATTAATGTTTAGAACCTTGTTCCCAAGGTTTGAAAAACATCCGATTGTTGTCTATTACTCGTATTTACCTGCTGGATTTTTTAATCCGGTGGACAGTCCATCTAGAAAGGCCCTCCTGGATGAAGTTACAGAATCATCAACCCATACTTTACTTGTAGTGTGTCCTGCATTTACCCACGTTTCATCAAGGTAATAAATCTTCCTGTTTTGATTTCTATATTTCCCAATTTTTGTTAAATAATCCCTCCTCCATAGCACAATTTCTTCTCTATCCAGTAGTAAACTATTACGACCCCGTTTTTTCCATTTGAAATTTAAATGCTTCAGTAACGCATGGAAAGTTGATCGTTTGAAATTTGGCAACGTTGTATCTCCATTTACCTCCTGCAGTACTTTATCTATAGTAGGTATTTCATTCCTAAAGAAGAATTCATGCACTTTCCTCCTAATCGCATGCTTATCAGCTTCATCCAATGATTTAACAATACTTTTGCGATGTTTACTGGTCATTGGCTCAGAAAAGGTGTGATTTTTTTTGTATTGTCTTAACACATTAAACACTGATGCGCGACACACCCCAACTTTGTGAGAAACCTTCACAACAATTTCTTTGATGGTTGATGCCTCGTTCTCCTGGCGCTCGATCTTATATATATTCAAAATGACCTCTTTCATTTCTGCACTCAGGTGTCTTTTTTTAGAGCGTTTCCTAGGTGGACTACAGGAGTTTACAACTTCATCGGCAGTATCTGTACTACTGGGCATTTTGCGCAAGCAGTTGATAACAATAACAATCAATAACAAGGTATAACAATAACAACGACAAACTCAACAACTTAATAAGATAACAAACGAAAACGTCCAAAGAAATATCAAATTGCAATGATGCACACGACATACGTAACACGTCTGAACCTGAATGTGACTCTGCCTTGATACGACTGCTCTGCCGCTCGGCATGGGCATTTAATTGCGAATTGACCAATGAGGGCTCCTGTTTTACGTCGAGACGGCGGCGTTAGCGTGAAAATCACCCGAACCTTTTGTTTACATCCGGTCTATCTCTTATCTGAATATACTGTAGAATGTTTTTAAAAAAATCCGGATTTTCAATGTTTTTGTGCAAAAACCACTGACAGAATGTTAGTCTGCGAGGATAGTCTTCTGGTAACAAGGCCTGCACTCGTTGTACATGGTAGGGTTAAAGCAAAAATCAGATAAATATTACACTTCATCAATACCAGTTGAAAAAAGTAAATATTGACAAAAAATAAATAATAATAATAATAATAATAATAAACCGTATTTATTGATTTTTATAGACAAAATAAGAAATAAAAAATATAATACAATAATGGTAATTATATTATCTGTTAGAAATGTGTTCAAAGTAGGCTGACCTACTTCTCTAATTTTGCTCAATTTTTACTTCCCACGCCTACTGGTTGGAAGTATTATAATCGCGAACGCTTTCAAACATGTCATATGTTCTTTGGATGTTAGATGATATCACGAAAAACCATGTCGCATTTCCGTCGATCTTTCCGCTAATCTTATAACCGTCTATAGATTGAGAATTACAGCTCAATTTTCGATGAAGTTTTTATACAATGGTACTACTACGCCGAGGACGCAAAACCTTTGTAGTTTTTGAAAATCGGTCCAGTGGCAGCGGAGAAAAAGGCCATAGACAAAAAAATAAAAATCGCTCAAACTTCGGTTTTCGACGTTTCTGACAATACTGATCATTTTCGGGAAATTTTATGTAGGGGTTCAAATTGGGAGTTAGGGGTTGCAGGGGGAGGATCTCAGTTCGTCGTCGGTGGTCGTATGTCACAGTCGGCAATCGCTTCCGCATTGCTGTGGGCTGTGTGCACCGTGCATGTTGATTGGTCATCGCAACGATTATGCGCGCATGCAGCTCGGGGGAGGAGGAAGGTCATTTAAAGTTTCAGAATTGTTCAGAAAAGGAAAAATAGGCTGAACTAAAAAAACTACATATACTTACAGTATATTCAGATAAGAGATAGACCGGACATAAACAAGACCACGTGATCATCGAACGCTGTAACATTCGGCAGGGACGTATTAAGAGTCACGCAGTACATATTTTAGATAGTAGATGCTGCTTTGCGTAACTTTGTAGTAAATTAGCACAATTCGATGTGTATACGATTGGTGCTGGATATAGGATCATGTGGGGGTGGGGTAAGAAATATATAATGATGTAAATATACATAAGGGTTTCAAAATTTTCGCTTCGATTTCCAGCTTCGGATGCCGCCTGATGTTTGGTGAAATACAATATAAAACTTAGTAACTTTTTTTAAGTTTATAATATTCGACATATTTTATTATTTTATATTATATTAAAAAATTATTGAAATATCGAAAACACATAAAAACATGGCTTAAAAAAGTTCTAACAAATGAAAATGACAATAAAACATCCACGCATTTTATCGAAAGTTATAAAAGTTTTGTTACTTGTAATATGTTTTATCTGCCCCCTGGAATTAATGTTTAGAACCTTGTTCCCAAGGTTTGAAAAACATCCGATTGTTGTCTATTACTCGTATTTACCTGCTGGATTTTTTAATCCGGTGGACAGTCCATCTAGAAAGGCCCTCCTGGATGAAGTTACAGAATCATCAACCCATACTTTACTTGTAGTGTGTCCTGCGTTTACCCACGTTTCATCAAGGTAATAAATCTTCCTGTTTTGATTTCTATATTTCCCAATTTCTGTTAAATAATCCCTCCTCCATAGCACAATTTCTTCTCTATCCAGTAGTAAACTATTACGACCCCGTTTTTTCCATTTGAAATTTAAATGCTTCAGTAACGCATGGAAAGTTGATCATTTGAAATTTGGCAACGTTGTATCTCCATTTACCTCCTGCAGTACTTTATCTATAGTAGGTATTTCATTCCTAAAGAAGAATTCATGCACTTTCCTCCTAATCGCATGCTTATCAGCTTCATCCAATGATTTAACAATACTTTTGCGATGTTTACTGGTCATTGGCTCAGAAAAGGTGTGATTTTTTTTGTATTGTCTTAACACATTAAACACTGATGCGCGACACACCCCAACTTTGTGAGAAACCTTCACAACAATTTCTTTGATGGTTGATGCCTCGTTCTCCTCGCGCTCGATCTTATATGTATTCAAAATGACCTCTTTCATTTCTGCACTCAGGTGTCTTTTTTTAGAGCGTTTCCTAGGTGGACTACAGGAGTTTACAACTTCATCGGCAGTATCTGTACTACTGGGCATTTTTCGCAAGCAGTTGATAACAATAACAATCAATAACAAGGTATAACAATAACAACGACAAACTCAACAACTTAATAAGATAACAAACGAAAACGTCCAAAGAAATATCAAATTGCAATGATGCACACGACATACGTAACACGTCTGAACCTGAATGTGACTCTGCCTTGATACGACTGCTCTGCCGCTCGGCATAGGCATTTAATTGCGAATTGACCAATGAGGGCTCCTGTTTTACGTCGAGACGGCGGCGTTAGCGTGAAAATCACCCGAACCTTTTGTTTACATCCGGTCTATCTCTTATCTGAATATACTGTAGAAATAAAAATAAATACATCCCTGACCATTTAAGGAATGTTAATGAACATATTACCTACTTTGCCCAAATACCACAAAGTAATACTCCAAAACAAGAATTGTTGCATTGGTATAACAACAACTCCTTGCTTAATGAAACCTTCTCATTTAACCTAATCTACGAAGATTTTGTTTTAAATAGTATCCTCAGTATCAAGACGAAGGCTTTTGGCGCTGATAGCCTGAACGGTACCCTGATTTCCTTGTGTTGCGCTTTTATAGCTCCTTATATTACCCATATTATAAATAGTTGTATTAAAAGGTCTTATTTTCCTAAAAGCTGGAAGCTGGCCAATGTTCTTCCATTGGCTAAGGTTAACAATCCGACAGAATTTGGTCAACTACGTTCAATCTCGCTTTTTCCGACCCTCTTTAAGCTTTTGGAAAAGGCAATCGCTATACAAGTTGCTAACTACGTTTTTGCACACAATATCATCCTCCTAGACAGTCAGGGTTTAGAGCCGGGTACAGTTGTTCCACAGCATTAACAGATCTTGTGGATGATGTCATCAGAGAACAGGATGCGTTAAATGCTACTGTCTTGGTGTTATTGGACTACACGACAGCTTTTGACATGATTAATCCTGAGATACTAGTGGCTATTCTGAAATATATTGGATCTGAGCATCCGGCCTATGCATTAATAAACTCCTTTTTATCTGAAAGGATCCAGCGCGTGACTTCAGGGGTGCCCCAAGGCAGTATTTTGGGTTCATTATTGCATAGCCTATATACTTTTAATTTCATGAAGTCGCTAAGTTATTGTCAATATCATCTTTATGCTGACGACACTCAAATTTATGCCTCTTTTAAACGTGATCTGTCAGAACTTATAACAAACCGACTGAATACCGACTTGAATAGCCTTCTCCAAACCTCTGAAGATCACTTGTTAAAGATAAACCCTAGTAAATCGACGGCTATACTGTTTTGTTGTGATTCCTACAGAAACGTATTAGAAAATAATATTAAGCGCAAACTTGGGGACAATATACTAGGCAGTCTGATAAGTCCCTGAAAAATGAAACACGGAGACGTTTTTTTGGCCAAAGTCGGGTTTATTTTTCAACATACTCTCCTTTTAGGTCGATACAGCGAATCCAACGATTTTCTAACTTTTTGATACCGTCCGAAAAGTACTCGATCGGAAGGTCTCCAAAATACGCTTCAGTTTCAGCTATGAGCTCCTCATTTGAGTAAAAACGCTTACCGATGAGCCATCTCTTCAGGTTAGGGAATAAGTAATAGTCGCTGGGGGCCAGGTCTGGTGAATACGGTGGCTGAGGAACCAATTCGAAGCCGATTTCGTGCAATTTTGCTTGTGCAACTAAGCATGAATGAACAGGCGCATTGTCGTGATGATAAAGCGGTTTTTTCTTCTTCAAATGCGGTCGTTTTTCGGCGATTTCGATTTTCAATCGGTCCAATAATGATGAATAATATGCTCCGGTTATGGTTTTACCTTTTCCAAGATAGTCCACGAATATTATGCCATGAGCATCCCAAAATACGGAGGCCATAACCTTTCCGGCCCATTGTTGCGTTTTTGGACGCTTCGGAGCACTTCGGCCCGGTGGAACCCACTGTTTTGCCTGTTGCGTTGACTCAGGAGTGTAGTAATGGATCCAGGTTTCATCCATGGTTACAAATCGTCGCAAAAACTCGGTCGGCTTACGCGAAAATAATGCCAAATTCTGCTGGGAAGTCGTCACACGAATTCGTTTTTGGTCCACTGTGAGCAAACGCGGCACCCATCGCGCGCAGAGCTTCTTCATGCCCAAAACTGAATGGACGATATTGCCTACGCGTTCCAATGACATGCCTACAGCATTAGCTACCTCTCTCAATTTCACTTTGGGATCATTCAACATCATATCATGGATTTTTTCGACGTTTTCTGGTGTAGTGACCTCTTTTGGGCGCCCAGATCGTTCAGCATCAACTGTGCTTGTACGGCCACAACGAAACTCCGTAAACCACTTATGAATCGTTCCAATCGACGGTGCAGAGTCCGGGTAATACTTATCCAGCTTGGCCTTGGTCTCGGATATCGTTTTCTTGCGTAGATAGTAGTGTTTGATCAAAACTCGAAACTCGGATTTTTCCATATTAAAAAAAACTCTGAGGTTAGTCGCTTCTCAGTGCTGTAACTTGTAAATGTGTAAACATGAATGGCTGAAGTTTTGACAGGTGTCATTTGAAGGATCAGGCTCGACAAAAATGGTTCGCATTAGTGAATACTAATGCCATCTCTTAGAATTTTCAGGTACTTATCAGACTGCCTAGTAATATCATTTAGGGATTCCGTGAAGGATTTGGGCTCAATGGTCGACCCTAAGTTTAGAGAACACATTACTCTGTGCCTAAGAAAAGCATATTCAATGTTATAGTCAACGCCAAACAAAGTGGCGTGCACGTCATCACGATAAAAATTCCCCGACCTAATGCCTAGGTTTCTATCACAAACAATTGCTCTATGCAGTTTCATATTAATGTGATATATAAATTGTAAAATGGTCATTACTCTCTTATTATGGTTAATAGTCATATAAACATTGTTATTAAAATATCACATAAGTTGCTTTCTGATAAATTTAGACGCATTATGCGAAATAAAATGTTTTGCAAACGCTCCAATCACTTATCGACATGTAAACGCACTAAACCGATTTCGCAGCATTGACACATTGTCACCTTGAAACTTATTTAAACTGGGAACTGACATTTGTATTAATTTTGACACTGAATCAATTTGTGGCATTTCAAATCTTTATAAATCCTTTGGCCCCGCATACTGTAAATCAACAACTGTTTGTTTCAAAACAAAATTATTCATTTTACGAGTAGATAAAGGCAATTTTGGTATATAAAGATGCCCAAACAGTTAAATAGTCGGTGTAAGGAACTCGTGGCCTCGTTAATGCACTACTTTGAGCAAGAAAGGGACAACAACGGGCCTTTGTTGCCTTTAAATGCTGTTCAAGAGGTAGGTTACTAATAATTATATGTAATGTATATTAATAATAGTGAAATTTTATTTCATTTTTTGTAGCGTGTTGCTGCTGCTTTAAAATTAGTTTAAGGACAGTTAGTCGTATTTCCGAGGGTGTGAAAAGTGATGCAAATTTAGAATCGCCCAAGAAAAAGCGGAGTTATATTAAACGTGTAACCAACACAGCGACATTGGATACAAGTGCCATTCGAGAAGTGATCTATAATATGTATCACAAAAGTAAGATCTTATTATAATAACTTATCAGAAATTTGCATTAATTTGTTAACTAAATTATAATGTCATATTACACATGGTTTCAGAAGAACAAGTTACGATACAAACTTTATGGTCTCGATTAAGAGATAGGGCATTATTTGATGGTAGTACCACGTCTTTAAGGCGGTTGCTTAGAGATCTTGGATTTAAGTGGCTTAAGGACAATCCGGGACGAGGGCTCATGGAACTACCAAGTATAGCTTTGAAAAGGGTGGAATTTCTAAGGCAATACAATCAAGCCAAGGTTGAGGCCTTATACCAGTTTGTCTTCCTCGATGAAACTTGGATATTTCAAAATGGGACCATAGGTCGCTCTTGGCAAAATGGAAACCAAAAAAGCGTGAAAGCTATTAAAACAGATGGTAAAAGGTATGTACTTTTACACAATTTGCACTATAAAATTTAAAACTAATATATTTTAGATACATTATATTACATGCTGGAAATGAAAATGGGTTTATTGAGGGTAGCGAAGCGATATTTTCTTCGAAAACAAAATTGAGCGATTACCATGGAGAGATGAACCAGGACAATTTTTTGAAATGGTTTCAACATCAGTTATTAGAAAAATTGGAGAGTCCATCTATGATTATACTGGATGACGCCCCTTATCACAGCATGATATTGAACAAAGTGCCCAACAATGCATGGACAAAAAAAAATATCCAAGACTGGTTGACAAATCAAAACATACCATTTTTAAACACAATGTTTAAAACAGAGCTATTGAGTATTGTTGCTCGGTACATAATGCTTCTTAATTATATATATTTTGGTCGACAGTTTATATTTCTTTTGTTTATTCCTATTCTTAAAATAACTGCTTTTTTAGAAACAAACCACCTAAAATATACGTGATTGATGAATTGGCGGAACAACATGGGCACAAAGTTCTTCGTCTGCCTCCTTACCATTGTATATTTAACCCTATTGAGTTAATTTGGGGCATAGCAAAAGGTTACTATAACAGACATATTGGTAGAGATGGTAACAGTGAAAAAGACTGTTTGGATATGTGGAACGAGGCTCTACAAACGGTTACCCCAGACATGTGGAAAAATAGTGTTCGACATACTGAGCAAGAAATTTTTAAATGGTATGAAAGAGAACGAATTTTTGATCGACCAGACATCGAACCTTTAATAATCAACTTTGAGAGTGATGAAGATTCAGATTCAGACAGCGCTGAAGAAAGAAACTCCGACTAACTTTATTGTACAGAAAAAGCTTACACCAGTAGCTTACCTAATTTTAGAATGCATTTTTCTGTATGAATTCTGTAAAATAAATACCATGCATAAAATTTGGAGGACCCCATTTGGATTTTTATTCAGTACCTTTAAGCTGTCAATTAAATATGGTAGTTTCATAGTGTCATCTGATCAATAATTGTCATACTTAATGATTATGCAAGTACAGATCTATAATTTTATTATACTATTATTTTTGTTCTCATTTGAGGTTAATATTGCTTATAAACCTTAATAAATAATAAATTTTATTATTTTACAAAAGGTTTGGCAACAATGTAAATTTTTCAACACACCCACCTTGATGACGTGCACGCCACTTTGTTTGGCGTTGACTATAAAAATAATTTACCCCCATAGACATTACCTATCACAAAATATTAAAGCCACGCTCTGCGAAGCTTTAGTGTTGTCCCACTTCAACTTTGCTGACATGGTATATGGCCCATTTCTTGATAGGGTGGAACTAAAACGGGCTCAAAAAGTCCAGAATTCTTGTCTGAGACTGATATTTGGCATAAGGGGTAGACAAAGAGTATCCCACAAAGTACCTGAACTGGGATGGTTGAATATGGCTCAGAGGCGTACCTTGCACTCTACTTCATTTTTTTACAAGATTTTAAGATATAAAAGCCCCTCTTATCTTCACTTAAAAATTAGTTACCGGACTGATGTACAAAATCTAAACATTAGAAGGTTGAATTTGATTACAATACCATCATACAATAAAGAATCATTTAAGAAATCATTCTCATATCAAATTGCCTTTTTGGTAAATAAATTAAAAATTACAGATTTTTCTCTCTCGGTAGCTACATTTAAGAAGAACTTTAAAAGTGATTTACGGTCTCTTCCTCTCCCCTTGTTGTCTCTTCTCACACTCTCTCATACTTCGCTATATTATATCAAAACATTATTAATTATCGATGTCTTAATAGCCATTTGCATTAATATAGAATTGTTTAAATTTGTTTGTTTATTTTTGGGCTCTAGCAGCTGCTTCTTTAAGGGGCCAGCTGATGTAGCTCTTCATTCTCTTAAGGCTTTTTGTTTGTAAACTTTTATATACTGTTTGATGAGGGTAATAAATATTATTATTATTATTTAATTTTTTGTTATACATGTTCATGACAAACCTTTTTTAACTTGTGCCAAAAATTATCCTTTGCTACTTTTTCAGATATTGTCAAGCCCTGCTCCGAACAGCCTCCATGTCGAAACACAACCCCGAACTCGTCCACGACGTCATACCAGCATGCGACCAGTTCCCATACGATTCCGACGAGTACTGGAAATGCGCGATACGGCACATGAGCGGAACCTTGTACCACCCAGTAGGCACTTGCAAAATGGGCCCCAAGGACGAATCCACGGCTGTGGTGGACTCAAAGCTGAGGGTCATCGGCGTGAACCGGCTTAGGGTGGCGGATGCCAGCGTCATGCCCACCGTGACCAGTGGAAATACAAATGCTCCCACCATGATGATAGGGAGGAAGGCTGGAGTGATGATAGCCGGGTATTGGAGTAAAGTCAAGGACGAGCTGTGATATTTTTAAGAATTTGTGTTAAGTTAGTTGTAAGAGATGTAATAAATTGGTGTGTATACAGGGTGTTCGAAAGTTGGTCGGAAATATTTTAAAAAATATGAAAAAAAGTTTCTATAAACGACGTACGCGAACAAAAACAAAACAACATATTAACTACTGTTAGCGTTTGCGAAAATTAGTAAGATTGTGGTGATTGTGGTCGATATAAAGCACTTAAAGTTGTAAACTATAAAGCCATTTAGACAAAAATCTATTGAATTTTGGACCATGGGTCATATGAACTTTTTGACTTGTTTTGACCCCTCGTATTACCCATACTAATAATGACTACCATAACGTTTACACCCTGTATACAAGTGCGGTTGCGAACCAGTGGTTTGATGGTCGGAAGGGCAATGACAATAAGGTCTTTTGGACTGTTTTCAAGCCGTCCCCCTCTTGTACTAACTCTGGCCCCGAACTGAGTTGTGTTCAGCGATGAGTCCAGATTCTGTTTGGGCACACATGGTGGCGGTGTAAGAGTAAGGAGGAGACGTGTTGGAAGACGGAAGGTCCAATATTCCATCCAACGGCATATTCGTCGCACTCTGGGTGGTCAAGCCGTCCCCCTCTTGTACTAACCGTGGTCCCGAACTGAGTCGTGTTCAGCGACGAGTCCAGATTCTGTTTGGGCACACGTGGTGGCGGTGCAAGAGTAAGGAGGAGACGTGTTGGAAGACGGAAGGTCCAATATTCCATCCAACGGCATATTCGTCGCACTCTGGGTGGTCAAGCCGTCCTCCTTTTGTACTAACTCTGGCCCCGAACTGAGTCGTGTTCAGCGATGAGTCCAGATTCTGTTTGGGCACACATGGTGGCGGTGCAAGGGTAAGGAGGAGACGTGGTGGAAGACGGAAGGTCCAATATTCCATCCAACGGCATATTCGTCGCACTCTGGGTGGTCAAGCCGTCCCCCTCTTGTACTAACTCTGGCCCCGAACTGAGTCGTGTTCAGCGATGAGTCCAGATTCTGTTTGGGCACACGTGGTGGCGGTGCAAGAGTAAGGAGGAGACGTGTTGGAAGACGGAAGGTCCAATATTCCATCCAACGGCATATTCGTCGCACTCTGGGTGGTCAAGCCGTCCTCCTTTTGTACTAACTCTGGCCCCGAACTGAGTCGTGTTCAGCGATGAGTCCAGATTCTGTTTGGGCACACATGGTGGCGGTGCAAGGGTAAAGAGGAGTTGTGGTGAAAGACGGAAGGTCCAATATTCCATCCAACGGCATATTCATTGCACTCTGGGTGGTCAAGCCGTCGTCCTCTTGTACTAACTCTGACTCCGAACTGAGTCGTGTTCAGCGATGAGTCCAGATTCTGTTTGGGCACACATGGTGGCGGTGCAAGGGTAAGGAGGAGTCGTGGTGAAAGACGGAAGGTCCAATATTCCATCCAACAGCATATTCATCGCACTCTGGGTGGTCAAGCCGTCCTCCCCTTGTACTAACTCTGGCCCCGAACTCAGTCGTGTTCAGCGATATTCCATCCAACAGCATATTCATCGCACTCTGGGTGGTCAAGCTGTTCTCCTCTTGTACTAACTCTGGCCCCGAACTGAGTCGTGTTCAGCGATGAGTCCAGATTCTGTTTGGGCACACATGGTGGCGGTGCAAGAGTAAGGAGGAGACGTGTTGGAAGACGGAAGGTCCAATAGTCCATCCAACAGCATATTCATCGCACTCTGGGTGGTCAAGCCGTCCCCCTCTTGTACTAACTCTGGCCCCGAACTGAGTCGTGTTCAGCGATGAGTCCAGATTCTGTTTGGGCACACATGGTGGCGGTGCAAGGGTAAGGGGGAGACGTGGTGAAAGACGGAAGGTCCAATATTCCATCCAACGGCATATTCATCGCACTCTGGGTGGTCAAGCCGTCCTCCTCTTGTACTAACTCTGGCCCCGAACTGAGTCGTGTTCAGCGATGAGTCCAGATTCTGTTTGGGCACACATGGTGGCGGTGCAAGAATAAGGAGGAGTCGTGGTGAAAGACGGAAGGTCCAATATTCCATCCAACAGCATATTCATCGCACTCTGGGTGGTCAAGCCGTTCTCCTCTTGTACTAACTCTGGCCCCGAACTGAGTCGTGTTCAGCGATGAGTCCAGATTCTGTTTGGGCACACATGGTGGCGGTGCAAGGGTAAGGAGGAGTCGTGGTGAAAGACGGAAGGTCCAATAGTCCATCCAACAGCATATTCATCGCACTCTGGGTGGTCAAGCCGTCCCCCTCTTGTACTAACTCTGGCCCCGAACTGAGTCGTGTTCAGCGATGAGTCCAGATTCTGTTTGGGCACACGTGGTGGCGGTGCAAGAGTAAGGAGGAGACGTGGTGGAAGACGGAAGGTCCAATATTCCATCCAACAGCATATTCATCGCACTCTGGGTGGTCAAGCCGTCCCCCTCTTGTACTAACTCTGGCCCCGAACTGAGTCGTGTTCAGCGATGAGTCCAGATTCTGTTTGGGCACACATGGTGGCGGTGCAAGAGTAAGGAGGAGACGTGTTGGAAGACGGAAGGTCCAATATTCCATCCAACGGCATATTCGTCGCACTCTGGGTGGTCAAGCCGTCCTCCTCTTGTACTAACTCTGACTCCGAACTGAGTCGTGTTCAGCGATGAGTCCAGATTCTGTTTGGGCACACATGGTGGCGGTGCAAGGGTAAGGAGGAGTCGTGGTGAAAGACGGAAGGTCCAATATTCCATCCAACAGCATATTCATCGCACTCTGGGTGGTCAAGCCGTCCTCCTCTTGTACTAACTCTGACTCCGAACTGAGTCGTGTTCAGCGATGAGTCCAGATTCTGTTTGGGCACACATGGTGGCGGTGCAAGGGTAAGGAGGAGACGCGGTGGAAGACGGAAGGTCCAATATTCCATCCAACGGCATATTCATCGCACTCTGGGTGGCATCAGGTCACGGTGTTCATTCGACTGCCCAGTGCTATATCCACGAAGTTTTACAAACACATCTGTTTCACTTTTTGAAAACATTGCAAGACTCACTTTTTCAGCAGGACAATACACGACCTCATGTCGTAGTTTAGACTTTTTAGAGGTGTCCGGGGTAAATCTGTTTCAGTAACCTCCTCGATCTCCAGACCTTTCCCTTATCGAGCATGTATAGGACATGATGGGAAGGTTGCAAAATTCACAACACCCTCCAAAAACATTGGAGGCTCTACGAAACCAAATTCAGTTGGTCTGTGATACAATACACCAAGAAGACATCAATCAATGCTGCAACGTCTTAACGAATGTGGAGGAGCTTCGATACATGGCGAACATTAAGGTGGAATATCTCAGCTGTTTTGCGAAATTTCGAGTTAAAATTTTAATCACTTTCTATTTATCAGTAGACCTAAAACTTGTAAAGGTATGCTCATAATTACAGCACTCCTAGTCGGTGTTACATTTTCTATGTCATTTGTCAAGGATAACCAAGAAAATGGGTCCCAAAAAATCTGCCGTACTAAATCTGGTCCTGCCTTTCCATCGAATTATGTCGGGATTAACAAGCGTCGTATGTTTAGGTAAACAGATATGCTTGATTACAACTCTCCTATAACAATAACGAATCTCTCATATGCTTTTAGTTAATAACGAGCATTTTCCAGATGGTGCTGAGGCTTCCAGAGTGCATTCAGATCGTTTTCCTTAGCGTTTACATCCCGCGCCGCGTCGGTTTGTTTATCTCGTACAAAAAGTTAAAATTACAAGCCAAGTTTGAGTATGTTGCGTGGAAGATCTAGAAAAGCCCAAATGTTGTGGTCATCGCGCAAAACTTTTGTTTTTGGAATCAAACAGCGACATCTTCCATAGCCTGAAAGGCGGTACTTGAAGCATCTTTTCAAATAAATGATGAACACTTTCTCGAAATTTTTGTTTTACTTTTTCTCTGCTGTAGACTAGCTATTATTTCAAGCATAATTGTTCCTAAAAAGGAGAGCTCCAGCTGTAGAGAAAGATAAGCCACTTTGGAAAAATTCCATTTTTATCCTTGATTAAATGTCCTCAAGTGCCCCAAGCTTTATGAGTCCATCATCAAACTCACCGACCAAATAAACTGTAAATGTCAAACTTCGATAATAAAAAGACAAGTTGAACTATGGTTGCCTATCTTCAGTCCGTAGCAAACATGTTCAACCTGGTTCAACCGTTATTATTATTGCATAATTTCATTTTAATCCAAAGATATGTTCACAAATTATCGTAAGGATTGTAGTTTGGACCATTTCTAGATGAAAAACTACGAAGATAATTGTTAGACATTTGTTGAAAGGCGTTTGTCTATTTCATCGACAGCTTATTGGTTCATTCAATTTTGCCATCTAAACCCGAACCAACAAATTACAACTTGTGGTAATTACCAATTCTAAAGCGATGGACAGTGAAAACGGCACTCGTTATATAACAGTTTTCCCTACGTTGGCGAGCGTAAAAAATGTACCTAAATGTTTTTCAACAAAACATTCTCCATTACAACAGAATTTACTTGTAGTCAGCATCGTTTGTATAAAATCATCATTACTCCTGTGAAATTGAATTCATTTTCACCAAATAACCGTTAGGTAATGTTTATTGCACATCAGTAGCAATCGATCTATTGTATCCGGAATCATTTGGTATACTCATATAATGAGATGATATCATTCGCTGTTACGCGAAGACATAATAGGTGTCTATGAAATGATATATTGAACTTATACAACAGCGGCTTTTAACAAATCAAAATGCAATGATGTGGGAAATGAAGCTTAAATGTTATTTAATCGAACCAACAAAACCTGTATGAATTTCCTAGAAACTTTGGAGTATCACTGAGAGATTGACTAGCATCTTAACTGAAAAAAGTTTTTCCAAATGTTATATTTTGGTTTTCTGAAACGTACATCAAATGCAGTAACGCGTACCTTATGAGCCAGTTTTTCAGCATACAACCTCTATTTCTGTCAAAGGTTGGTGGAGAAACTATAGCGCTCGTTATAAAGTTGAATTCTTTCAAGATATACTAAGTGACATATAAATCCGAACACCCAGTTTAAATGGTTTTATTTTAATAGAAGTTGGTGAATGTATTTATCTTACTGTAAATAACAAGTGAAAAAATGTTCAGCCTTATCAGTTGGACATTCCGGTTTTTATACTGCTTTTTTTAATTCACTAACGCTCTAAAAATGAATATTTCAGCCGCAGTAAAGAATCAACGTTGGCGGATTTTGGTTCTTGACATCCTTTATGTTCGGTTACGATGCCTAGAGTTCGGAGACCTGTACGATTTCGTCAACATAGTGGGACTTCGGGAAGCTGGACTTTCTTTTCGGGCAATTGCAGTTAGAGTGCAAAGAAGTGTAGACACTGTGGTTAGGTGTTGTCAGGCATGGCTTCGAGAAGGCCGTACGCAAAGAGCAAGGGGCACTGGACGCCGCCGTAGAACAACAGACCGTGAAGATTGCCGCCTAAGATTATTGGCCTTAAGGGACCGTTTCTCCACTACCAGGTCCATTGCAAATGAATGGTTTGCAGAACACAGAAGACCTATTGGCATGCGAAGTGTTTACCGACGAATGAGAAGTTTTGGCTTGTTTTCATACCGGCCACACTGGGTCTTCCCTTTAACTCGAGAACACCGACGTAATCGCCTTGAGTGGTGCAAACAACGGTCACTCTGGGATCAGGAATGGAACAGTATTGTCTTTAGTGATGAGTCTCGATTTTGTTTAGGCATGCGCGATGGTCGTGCCAGGGTTAGAAGGCGACGTGGTGAAAGGAGGAATCCACAGTTTTTTGTTGAAAGACATGTTCATCACACTGTTGGAGTTATGGTTTGGGATGCTATAGCTTATGGTTCCAGGTCACCTTTAATCTTCATCAGATGTAACATGAACTCGCAGCGTTATATCCACGAAGTTCTAGAACCCCATCTTTTACCCTATCTTGACACCCTGGCAGATCCAACTTTCCAACAAGATAATGCCCGACCACATGTTGCAAGAGTCACAATAGACTTCTTTCAACATAATGATGTCACATTGTTACCATGGCCACCAAGATCTCCCGACTTATCCCCAATTGAGCACGTGTGGGATATGATGGGTAGGAGATTGCTCAATTTGCAACGTCCTCCTCTGACTCTAGAAGCACTTCGAGAGGAGTTGGTGGTTGCCTGGAATGAGATACCACAGGAGGACATTGACCACCTGATCAGAAGCATGCCTAGGCGCGTTGGGGAATGCGTAGCACATCAGGGTGCATCCACACATTATTAAAGGTCAAAGGGCTTTAAAGCAGTGCAATCATTTTGAAATTTTTATCATTTACTTATTATGCTTCATTAAGTACTTATACAAAACTTTACTAAAATAAAACCATTTAAACTGGGTGTTCGGATTTACGAGTATATGTCACTCAGTAAACAGGGTGACTTTGAAGTTGAGTCATTAATTTTCAGATAATGATTGTAGAAGGAAGATAAACCAAAATATGTGTGTAAAAATAAAAAAAAAATAAAAAAAAATGTTACCTTGTTTTATAAAGTATCCTCCCGACAAGTATTTCAGTGCGGACCTGTATTTGATCGTGCGGTCTTGGAGCACCGGCATGCCCTCCCCTGTGAGGTCTTAAGTCACCTGATTCTTGAGCCCTTTGTACTACATTAACAAAGGCACGAGGGGTTGGTTGCACTCGATTGGGAAACCGATCCGCATAAATCCGTGATCCCGCGTAAATACGAATCATGTCCACAAGTTCAGCATTTTCGTAAACATGTGCCATTTTTTATTTCGTTTGAGCCACGCAACAGACACCACTATTCACTCACGCGTTACCGACTGACACTGACTGCATACAACTGAATACAATAATTGTAAAAACATCGTTCCAAATTCTTTCGCTTTTTTGTTGATGAACCGATAAGGCGGATTATATCCGTTGTTGCCAAACACGAGCACATAATATTATTATTGAGACAGGGCGGTACTCAAACTTCCAAAGGGCTATAACTTTGTTACTTTAATTTTACCAGAAAAATGGTAAAGGAAAAAAACATTTCTTTTGATCGGATCTACTCACTGTTAAAATAAATGACTCAACTTCGAAGTCACCCTGTATATGTTGAAAACGAGTTCTCTTTACATCATGCGGATTTTTTACTGCCCAAACACGATTGATGTGTCCTCGTCTGTACACAAAATATTTTCAGGTAGGTTGTAATGCTTGTATCCGTTGATAATAATGAGGATAATACTGTCCTGGTCCTATTGTCTTTCACACTTTACTTTGAGGAAGTTCACCTTGAGCTGCTATGGCTCTATTATTCATTTTTGGGACCATGTCTAATCTAAAATGTCTTCCTCAATTTGTAGCATTTCAGGTTGAGCAGGTCGTCCAGCGTAACTTCCTCGTTGTTATTTTAAATATCATGTGTCACAAAGACTAATGACTAAATTTACAAATATACGTGGGGCCGGTACAGTTAGTCAATCTGTTTACTTATTCCGTATGAACTAACTGCCAAAAAACCATGAAAAGAGCTGCACGAGTTCTGTAAAGTGAGTGATGAGACTGGCAACGTAGCATTCGATCTGGCAACAGTGGACGCGCCGGGCTTGTAGGGGAGACAAAGAAAATAAAAAAATCAGTTTCATCACCTAATTTACAGTCCTCGAATGTGCTGGTATTTTTTTACCTGAATCACATGCACTAGTTATACAGGGTGCTATTTAATGATATGCGAATATTTAAGGGTGTGGTCGAAAAATGTTTCCTTACAAAAACCGCTTCAGATATTTCACTGATATTTTCAACAATTTTTGTAATCATTTTGTTGGTTTAATGTTATGTTTATGTTGTCAGTTGTTGTTGTTCATTACCCCTAATGTGTTTAATTTTTCCAATTAAATTAATAATAATTTTGCAAGTTAGACAATAGAACGGTTTTTATTTTTTTACCCAAAAATGGGGCATCGAAGAAAAACAACTCAAGAGATATAATTTGTTTTGAATTGAACGGGGAATTCATAAAATAATTTTTATTTGGCATAAAACCATTGGCGTACCATTTTTTTCTTAAAAAATATCCAAGTCAATACCCATACGTACGCCACTGTTAAAGCTAAAAATTATTTTTGCATTGAAGAATATGCAACTTTACTAAATTTCAATACGAACTAAATGTCAGTGAAGTATCTGAAGCGGTTCTGAAAATATTAAATAATTTCCATTTTTTTCATAAAACTTCAACACTCCGAGTTTATGTAAGGAAACATTTTTGGACCATCGTTTATAAAGCAAACTAACATTAATTTTTCATGTAGATTCACACCCTTAAATATTCGCATATCATTAAGGTACATCCGTATAGTTTTTTGAACAATACCTTGCAGTTCAAATAAATGCATACATGTTAGCGGTTTTAATGAATTTCAAAAGAATCTAGAAACGTCTATAATGTCATAATATACAGGGTGTTTCAGTTTATTGTTGCATAACTTTAAGATTCGATAGAACTTTTAAAATTAATGCATAAAGTCTATATAAACATGGGTCGAAAAATGCGTGGCTTCCGAAATACAGGGAAATTTACTTTCTAAAATAGTTTTTCTTAAATATTACGAACAATATTTGATGTATAACAGTGAAAATTGGTATACAAGGGTTTTTTGGTACGAGAAAGCGAACCATGGGCATAGTTTTACTGTAGCCGCTAGACGGCGTTCTCTACTGTACCTGTAATGTATTAAAATGACCAAACATTTTTTCTTAGTGCAATTTTATGCTTTTTGAATAAAAAACTGATTCTTCGTTTTTTTCAACATAAAAAAGCTCTCCTGTGAGTTTTCGTTATAGTTAGCCGTTTTTGAGATATTTCGATTTTTAAGGTTCGATGCATTTTTAATTATTTATGGGAAAATAATATTTTTTTTACATTTTCGATTTGGGCATTACAATTCACATCTACGAATGATCGAACGTGGTATAGCATTATTCAAATAAGGCCTTATTTCATCACATGCATTCCTGATTCTGTCTATTAGCATATCTCTTGTGGTCCCGGGAGTCTGGTACACTTTTTCTTTTAGAAATCCCCACACAAAGAAATCTAATGGATTTAGGTCAGGGGATCGTGGAGGCCAGGCGATTGGTCCTCCACGGCCGATCCATCTTTCTGGATAATTTTCGTCCAGCCAGTTTCTAACTATTCTCGAATAATGAGCTGGACAACTATCAAGCTGGAACCAGGCCAACCTTCTTAAATCTAACATAACATCATCCCACATATTTGCATGTTCAGCCTTTAAAAATTCCGAGAAGGTCGCAGCATTTAACCTTGCAGGCCAAAGGGAGGGTCCAAATAGTCGATTACGGTAGATACCAATCCACACGTTCACACTAAATTCATGCTGAAAATTTCTTTCCCGAACTGCATGCGGATTTTCATGCGACCAAATATGTTGATTATGAAAATTTACCACTCCACGTCTAGTGAAGCATGACTCATCGGTCGATAACGTTACTTAAAAACTCCCTATTATTATCAGTTCTATCAAGAATCCACTGACAAAATGTGATTCTTCGTTCTCCGTCCCCTGGCTGTAGTCCTTGCACAGGTTGCAAATGGTAAGGACGTCTGTGGTCATTTCTAAGAACACGGTGAACATGGCTTGCTGAAATTCTCAAGGCACCAGAAACTCTCCTAACACTTGTGGTCGGATCTCTGTCAAACTCACGCAGAATCATTTATGTTTTGATCCCTTTGGAGATTTCCAAAACCATTTTCAATTATTTGGCGATGCACTCTTACAAATACTGAGCGAGTCGGATGTCGTCTGTTTGGAAATCTTCGTGCGTATTCTCTGGCTGCTTCTGCTGCGTTTCCATTTACAAAGCCAGACACAAAATGAATATCCGCTAACTCTGGATTGGAGAATAAAAGTGGCATTTTTATAAAACTTACAAAAAAAAAACAGGTAAAAGAAACTAAATTTCATGCATTCACAATTGCAAAAAAACGTTTCAGGTTTCAACAGACAACAAAACTAACTGTTAACTAATTGACGTTTAACCTTATTCTGCAGGCACAGCCTACTTCTAAAAATTGTCGAGATACTGACTTTTTAACGTTATTTTATCATAGATAATTAAAAATGCATCGAACCTTAAAAATCGAAATATCTCAAAAACGGCTAACTATAACGAAAATTGACAAGAGAGCTTTTTTATGTCGAAAAGTGCAAAGAATCAGTTTTTTTATTCAAAAAGCAAAAAATTGCACTAAGAAAAAATGTTCGGTCATTTTAATACACTACAGGTACAGTAGAGAGCGGCCTCTAGCGGCTACAGTAAAACTATGCCCATGGTTCGCTTTGTCGTACCGAAAAACCCTTGTATACCAATTTTCACTGTTATACATCAAATATTGTTCGAAATATTTAAAAAAAAACTATTTTAGAAAGTAAGAAGCCACGCATTTTTCGACCCATGTTTATATAGACTTTATGCATTAATTTTAAAAGTTCTATCGAATCTTAAAAGTTATGCAACAATAAACTGAAACACCCTGTATATTAAATTTAGTGCAGCTCCCATTACGGGCAACCCGATTGAAAATAAATGTAACATAAATGACGTAGTCTACGACTGTAAGTCACACCTAATGTTAAACTGCAAATATAAATTCTTCGTAACGCCCACATAAATCTATTATCGGATTAAATAGATAAACTGTTAATTTATCTTTTATACCTTGTAAAGACTCGTATGACCTATGAAATGTATCTGCTTACCTCCTTGAACTGCATGCATGCATTACGTATTTGTCGCCTCAAGCTTGGTATGTAAATAGAGGCGAATAATTTCTACACTGTATCAGGAACAAATAATTGTTTAAAAAAACAAAAAAAAATACGCTTTTATAGCTGACGTAACTAAAAAGTATTAAGGTCTACTTTAAACTGTAAATCAATAAATCTTCAAAACTACTGAACTGAAGCTCATGGGAATTGAAAGACCTTTAAAATAAGGTATCACTCGACCCCCCTTCCATTTAAGATTCTAGGGTTGGTGTCACCCCCGCCCAGGGGGCTGCACGCCTTAACGTGATTTATTGCCAAACTTTTGTCCCCCTAGAAAACAAAATCGACGGGTCTGAGCGTTTTTCCAAAAAAGAAACTGAGCTGCCAGTAAATGTGTCTGTTTCGTTTTCGATACGCCACCCTGTACATACATACAGGCGAAGCTAATAAAAAACCGAGTTAACGTGTTAATAAAAAAAAAATAGAAACGTTTTCCTCATTTTTAAACGGAATTCTCTTTAGCGATGAACCTTGACTATTTCTCTTTTGGCCATCTCTAGGAGTAAGACGGCTGAATCTCCATAAGAAGGTCCGCAGATGCTGAAGTCATGACCTAAGAAGACGCGTTGCATCAGACGATGGTATTGTAATCGAGAGACAGACCTGCAGGGGAGTCAATTAATGAAATGAGGGAGTCGAACTATTACCTTCCAGAGAACTGTATTTTTTGACAATGATGAACAGTCGCTCCCCGGGTCAATAGCGCAGAATCCTCCTCGTCGTCTATCAGTCTCATCGCTAAAGACGCAGTTAACTTTGTGATGAAACATTCAATGATTTGAAATACCCAGCAACATATCTTTTTGTTGAAAATAATGCATGCACAAGCTTGCTTGATAAACATCAATAACCAGTGGCGTATGTAAGGGGAGCTGCCCATCTCCCGATCAGTACAAAATGCCGATCATTTTCTGGACGGATTTTGCAATTTTGAGATGCACTATAAAGTTGCAAAGCAGTAGGTAATTCGTGTCTTTCAAGTTTGGGAATTGTGATGCTTTAAAACCGAGAGATATCGATCTCCGGTTTTAATGTTTTTAGGGTGAAAGTATTTGTTAGGGCTCCAAAAATTCCAGGCGAAGCTAGACGCTACAGAACTGTGTACCAGAATGATCGCAGAACCTACACAACATCGAAATTTGTGTGGAATTGTAAAGAAGCTGTTGGTAGCATAGGAGATGGAAATGATGTCATTTTTTTGCGATGTCAATTGAAAATACAAATCAGCGCCTAGATGTGACGCACTATTATGTGTCATTCCCTATTTTCCTGTCATGTGGCTTAATTGCACATAACGCGGGCGCGGTGGCGATTTCTCGTAATGCTCCTCAAAGTTTTTTTTGAAAACAAAAAAACGGGAAAAATCGTAATTTATAACTATGTACATGCCCTGTCTTCAGAAGGGACAACATATACATAACCCATCGGGCACAGATGATATATACAGGGTGTCTGCAAAGTTGGGGTTTTCCTTTTCAGAAACAACTACCCTTGAAATAACAAAGGTAATGTGTAGTGAAACGAGGGCGACCAAGTAAAAAAAATAAAGGAAAAAGTACTCACTCTCCAGTTGACGAGAAGGGCTAAGTACGTCTCTGCCCGAAATCATACCGCTCCAACAGAAAATGAAATTAGCTGATGCGCTACCGAGCAGACGCCGGCGGTGGTGCAGACCACGAACAGAGGTAACAAATATGACGGCGTTGCCGCGTTTTCAGTTTTTAGGTAAACCTACTTTATAGGTATCGTTCGAAGTTATCGCCGTTTGATTCAAAAACACAGGTGCGTGCACGACGTGGCCAAGCATCGGTGCAGGCTTTGAGAATGGAGTCCCTCCCCCGAATGAAAGCACCAGCTTGTTTAATTCTGAGACGAAGTTCGTCAACCGTATGCACTTTGTACACTAAGCGTTTTATTTCTCCCCAAAGAAAAAAATAAGTCTGGAGATCGCGGAGGCCACGCTACGGGTCCATTACGTCCGATCCACCTATTCGGAAATAATTCATTCAAAAACTCACGCACTTCGCGTCTAAAATGGGGCGGTGCACCATCGTGCAGAAACCACATTGATTGTCTTACACTTAATGGCACATCTTCTAACAAGGAAGGCAAAATGTTGCGTAAAAAGTCTAGGTATTGCATCCCGTCCAATCGATTTGGGAGAATAAATGGTCCAATGAGCATACCGTTCACCATGCCAGCCCAAACATTCACCGAAAATGTTTGTTGAAAATGTGCCCGACGGACAGCGTGCGGATTTTCTACTGACCAAACATGAGTGTTGCGTAAGTTATTCACCTCATTACGCGTGAACGTAGATTCGTCTGTCATCAATATGCACTTCAAAAAGTCCGGATTATTGTCATGTTGATGCAACAACCACTCACAAAACCGCACTCTTGCTGGAAAGTCGTCAGGTTGAAGGGCTTGTACACGTTGGACGTGAAACGGATACAGCCACTCTTCACGCAGCGTTCGCCACACTTTAGTTTTTGATACTTGCACTTCTCTAGCCACGACTCTAGTGCTTGTTGAGGGATTCTCGTCTACGCGATTACCTCTAGACGCGTGACCGTAACCGTCGGTTGAAGGTTGCATACTGACCTGACACAGTGACCCCGACCCAGTTCTGTCGTCGGGTTGAGCTAGTGTCCTAGTACCAGTCGGGGATGTCGCGGCTACAGGACGGTATTCAGATATTTTTGATGTTGCAGAGCCCTTTATCTCGATTCCCTTAAGACATTGGTGTATATGGTATTAAGAAAAATTGCTTATGTTTTCAAGATCTACACGTCGTGTAAAGGAAAACCCCAACTTTGCGGACACCCTGTATACGTCATCAGGCGCCCAGACAATGCAAAATGAGTCGGCGGTGGTGACAGTACAGTTAAAAGAGGTCCCGTACAGAAAGGGTTAATGTCTGTACTTTTAAGATATGGTAAGGATATAACAAAAAATCCATTAAAATTGTCCAAACAATTTGATGGCAAATATTTAAGTGTCTAGCGATATTCCTCGTACTCGTTTCAGGATGTCATCTAAAGACGCAGTTAACTTTGTGATGAAACATTCAATGATTTGAAATACCCAGCAACATATCTTTTTGATGAAAATAATGCATGCACAAGCTTGCTTGATGAACATCAATAACCAGTGGCGTATGTAAGGGGAGCTGCCCATCCCCCGATCAGTACAAAATGCCGATCATTTTCTGGACGGATTTTGCAATTTTGAGATGCACTATAAAGTTGCAAAGCAGTAGGTAATTCATGTCTTTCAAGTTTGGGAATTGTGATGCTTTAAAACCGAGAGATATCGATCTCCGGTTTTAATGTTTTTAGGGTGAAAGTATTTGTTAGGGCTCCAAAAATTCCAGGCGAAGCTAGACGCTACAGAACTGTGTACCAGAATGATCGCAGAACCTACACAACATCGAAATTTGTGTGGAATTGTAAAGAAGCTGTTGGTAACATAGGAGATGGAAATGATGTCATTTTTTTGCGATGTCAATTGAAAATACAAATCAGCGCCTAGATGTGACGCACTATAATGCGTCATTCCCTATTTTCCTGTCATGTGGCTTAATTGCACATAACGCGGGCGCGGTGGCGATTTCTCGTAATGCTCCTCAAAATTTTTTTTGAAAACAAAAAAACGGGAAAAATCGTAATTTATAACTATGTACATGCCCTGTCTTCAGAAGGGACAACATATACATAACCCATCGGGCACAGATGATATATACAGGGTGTCCGCAAAGTTGGGGTTTTCCTTTTCAGAAACAACTACCCTTGAAATAACAAAGGTAATGTGTAGTGAAACGAGGGCGACCAAGTAAAAAAAATAAAGGAAAAAGTACTCACTCTCCAGTTGACGAGAAGGGCTAAGTACGTCTCTGCCCGAAATAATACCGCTCCAACAGAAAATGAAATCAGCTGATGCGCTACCGAGCAGACGCCGGCGGTGGTGCAGACCACGAACAGAGGTAACAAATAAGACGGCGTTGCCGCGTTTTCAGTTTTTAGGTAAACGTACTTTATAGGTATTGTTCGAAGTTATCGCCGTTTGATTCAAAAACACAGGTGCGTGCATGACGTAGCCAAGCATCGGTGCAGGCTTTGAGAATGGAGTCCCTCCCCCGAATGAAAGCACCAGCTTGTTTAATTCTGAGACGAAGTGTTCGTCAACGGTATGCACTTCAGTTTTGTACACTAAGCGTTTCATTTCTCCCCAAAGAAAAAAATCACATGGTGTTAAGTCTGGAGATCGCGGAGGCCACGCTACGGGTCCATTACGTCCGATCCACCTATTCGGAAATAATTCATTCAAAAACTCACGCACTTCGCGTCTGAAATGGGGCGGTGCACTATCGTGCAGAAACCACAATGATTGTCTTACACTTAATGGCACATCTTCTAACAAGGAAGGCAACATGTTGCGTAAAAAGTCTCGGTATTGCATCCCGTCCAATCGATTTGGGAGAATAAATGGTCCAATGAGCATACCGTTCACCATGCCAGCCCAAACATTCACCGAAAATATTTGTTGGAAATGTGCCCGACGGACAGCGTGCGGATTTCCTACTGACCAAACATGAGTGTTGCGAAAGTTATTCACCCCATTACGCGTAAACGTAGATTCGTCTGTCACCAATATGCACTTCAAAAAGTCCGGATTATTGTCATGTTGATGCAACAACCACTCACAAAACCGCACTCTTGCTGGAAAATCGTCAGGTTGAAGGGCTTGTACACGTTGGACGTGAAACGGATACAGCCCCTCTTCACGCAGCGTTTGTCACACTTTAGTTTTTGATACTTGCACTTCTCTAGCCACGTCTCTAGTGCTTGTTGAGGGATTCTCGTCTACGCGATTACCTCTATACGCGTGACCGTAACCGTCGGTTGAAGGTTGCATACTGACCTGACACATTGACCCCGACCAAGTTCTGTCGTCGGGTTGAGCCAGTGAACTTGTACCACTCGGTGATGTCCCGGGTCGCGGCTACAGGACGGTATTCAGATATTTTTGATGTTGCAGAGCCCTTTATCTCGGTTCCCTTAAGACATTAGTGTATATGGTACTAAGAAAAATTGCTTACGTTTTCAAGATCTACATGTCGTGTAAAGGAAAACCCCAACTTGCGGACACCCTGTATACATATATATATATAAACATACTTCATTGGAAGCATATTCAGTACTAATTTTCTCACATATCATTGATTTTATACACATGCAAACCAATACACATAATCATCCAGTTGCCGTCTTGCTACTCAGCCAACTGACTTTCTTTCTATCCAAGATATACACTAGAGGCTTCACAAAGCATACACTTGTTTTCTGCAACCAACAATGCGTGTAGTTGAGTAATTCCTCCATAGATGGACGCTCACAGCACAAACGTGGAATGAACTATTTGCGCCCTAAAAAGTACGTAGTCTGTAAGATGACATTTCGTGTTTTTTTTTGAAGTTTTATAGGTTTTTTACATAATAGTCGTGAGGATCAGCCCATCATGCACTGCATTTTGTGACCTATCGTGAACCATAGTCCCGGAACGCGACTGAACCACCAGTGCAGTGCCATCAGCATATAGATAGACTTCACAGTATCTGGGAAAAATTTCACACGGTATCAGAGTTTCAATGACAGATCCCTGACGGGTGGCGAGGTAAAATAACAGCAAAACGGCCTTCACGCCATACCTCCATAGGAGACCTCTGTGCAATTCTCATTTCATATGTCCCATGTCATTTCCTAAACTCAACTATCATAAACTGTCACTTGAACTTACAGCTTGTCAAATTTATCGTACAACGGCACGTTTTCGTAATTCGGAGCGGGTACAAAATTAGTAGTTTGAAATGTACGGAGTTATCAAGTACGATGTTTCGACTGTGAGCGGATCTTTACTCAATGCATTTGTATTACTTATAAATACCTTATTTTTCAACGTGAAGTTAATTGGAGATCCTGAACAGGTGTACCCCAAGGATATCAGCGAAAAAATACTGAAGGTAGGGCAAGCAAATTGGTAATTAAGAGACCACAGGCTACTAATAAGACCATGGAACATATATATATATATATATATATATAGGAATTAAGCAGAGTTTGCTACAGATGGATATTCTCTTAATAATAATAACAATACAGCAGACGCTCGATAATGTAAACTAATTTAATCCAAGTGTGGTTCACATTATCGAAATGTTTACATTAGCGAACGTGATTTATATAATATTTGATTTATTAAAAGAAACGTTTAATACATACTATTTATAACAAAATAAACAAATATTCTAACAGCGATAATTATTTTTTTAATTAGAAGAAAAATGATTAACAATTTTTGTCTGCATAAAATTGCGCTTAGCATGGTCTTCCAATGCCTGCGCCGAAGAACTAAAATATCCGTGTACGAAACTTCTTTTCTTTCAGCCCAATCTAAAGCTTGGTTAAAAACTTGTATAGCTTGCGCGTCAGTCACTATACTTCTGACTTCAATGGGATCGTTCTTATCATCCTCACTGTCCATATCCTCCTCCTTATCAGCATCATTCGTCTGCTTATCTTCGTTCCATAAATTAATATCAGCAGGAGTACAAACAATGTTGGGATTCACTGTTTTCAATAAATCAACAACATCCAATGACACACTAATAACATTATCATTATTGGATCGCAAACGTTCTCTAATTACGCTTAAGGGGACATCGTCTTCTTCATCATCTTCATTATTGGTACAAAAGAGATTGTTCCAACATTTTTGAATAGTTTGCTGGTTAAGTTCACTCCAGGCCATATGTAAATCTAAAACAGCTTCTCGTAATGTTACTTTTTTTAAAGCCTCAGATAAGTTTTCAGGCTTCTTTGATAAGACAGACGAAAGTAGAAACTTCCTATAGTATAGTTTGGTGAGTCTTATTATATTCTGGTTCATCGGTTGAATTAACGGTGTTACGTTGGGCGGCATGTACATGACCAAAATTGACCCATCCCTGCTCCTCAGTTGTTGCTCGGGAGGATGACTTGGTGTATTATCCAATAGTAACAACGCTTTTATTGGAAGCTTCTGTTGTTTTAGGAAACCTGTTACCTACAAGTTGAAAACACATCTTCAAATTATAAATAGAGCATTTGTGATAATTGATTGTCATACCTGAGGGACAAAGCACCTGTGGAACCATTTCAGGAATATACTGCTAGTCATTCAAGCGGTTTTTGAACAGTCATAATCAACAGGGATATTGACATTTTTAAATGAGCGCGGATTTTTTGCTTTCCCAATTACCAGTGGCTTTATTTTGTGTGAACCATTAGCATTAGTGCAGGCTAGAAACGTTATTCGTTGTTTCTCCGGCTTCCTTCCCGGGGCAGATTTTTCAAATGATGCAGCATAGGTTTTCTCTGGTAACAGTTTCCAATAAAGGCCACTTTCATCTGCGTTGTAAATTTGTTCCATTCTTAAATCTAGCTCGGTAATTGTTTTCATCAATTTTTCTTTGAATGGTTGCACTATTTGTGGTTGTGCTGATAATTTTTCAGCAGATATAGACAGCAGTCGAATTCGATATCTTGTTTTGAATCGTTGTAGCCAGCCATCACTAAATTTTCAGTTTCTTTAATTTTTTAATTTAACAGTCTCGGTCTCTGTTTAAGTACTTCACCACTAACTGGGACATGATTTTCCCGTTGTTTTAAAAACCACTTATACAGGGAATTTTCCATTTTAGGTGCCTTCGCATTTTTTAAAGTTTTTCTTTTTCCCGGACCTCCAAATGTATTGCACGTTCTTTGTAAAATTTGAGTTTTCATACGCTTAATTTTACAGATTGTTGCTTTCGATACTCCATATTTTTTTGCTAACTGTGTCACTCCCGCACCTAGTGCAACTTCGTCTATGATTTTCACTTTCTCACTCAACTTTAAACACTTTCTTTTATAGGATGTGGATGCCATAGTCGTAAAATATATTAAAGCGTGCAATGTATTCACTTAAGTTCAAAAATGAAATACATACGTACGTATAAACGTATCCTAAACGATCATACGACTGACCGGGTTTGTCGTATTTTATCGCAGAGGTGAATCCCCTACACTCTACATCATAAATCGGGGGCTCCCCCCGACATAAATCATCGAGGCTTCAGCATTTTACCGTCGCGCTGTTTCCGTGCGCCGAGAGTTGTTTACGTTATCGAGCGTACACATTGTTTACGTTATCGCGCGTTCCGTTTGATCCCATAGAACGAAGTTTGTGTTTACATTAGCGCAAGTTTTCATTATCCTGTGTTTACGTTATCAAGCGCATGCTGTAATAATAATCATTTTTATTAGTTCTGCAGATCATTTGTCATGACATAGAACACATCAAGGTACTCTATCTTGAAACTACCAAAAGCATTACAAAAGTAGATAAGCAAAAAAAAGAACAAAAACAAAACTAAAACTAACTAAAACTAAAACTAAAACTAAAACCAAAACCAAAACTAAAACTAAAACTGAGAAAGCTGTATAGATGCTATGTTTTTTGGAGGTTATATGACATATACACGACGAAAAACCATGTCACTTATTTCAATCGGTCCGTCTGTCTATCAGTCTTTAAGCTATTTTTATAACCGCCTATAACTTGAGAAGTACGGCTAGAATTTCGATGAAATTTTTACACAATATTACTACTATGCCAAGGACGCAAAAGATTAGTAGTTTGTGGAAGTCGGTCCAGTGGCGGCGGAGCAAAAGGCCAGAAACAGCGCGACCTATTGAAATGAACTAGAAAGCATAATACTAGTAATAATGTTTGAAGGAGCAAGAAACGGTGTTCGACTTCATCATAGTAGGCGGTGGAGCTGCGGGATGCGCTGTAGCAAATCAAATAACAGAAAATGGCTTATGGAAGGTCCTTTTGATAGAAGCTGGCGATTATCCAAGTCCAAGCTCGGAAGTACCTGGTCTCTTCACCACGTTGATTCGTTCAGGGGAAGATTGGAACTTTCTTATGCTCAAGGAACCTAGAGCTTGTCTTGGACTGAGGGAATCTAGGTAATCATTTCAGGGTATTTCCTAATCGTTTGGAACTATTTTCGGACTGTTTACAACTACACTATAACAGATTTGTTCGTGTAGTGGTCAGTGAAATCAAAATATGTCTCACGGCTCGAGTTCAATGTGCACAAGAGAGAAGTGTGTATAGATAGACACATACAGGGTGGCGCATCGAAAACGAAACAAACGCATTTACTGGCAGCTCAGTTTTTTTTGGAAAAACGCTAAGACCCGTCGATTTTGTTATCGAGGAGGATTTTATTTTGAGCGTGAATTGTGTCAACGCTTTTTAGTCTGAATTGAATTATTCTGTTAATAACTTAAATTTTATTTTGAGCTCATTAATTATGATTGATTTTTCGAACATCCACTACTGTCATATAAACTCTTGGTAAATGAAAATTATTCTCTACTTTTCAGTTCGGTTGGCTATTGAAGCGTGTTTTTTTTTTTAGTTTTTTTAAACTATTATTTGGACGGCTTTTTGCAGAAAGGAACGAACCCAGAAAAACAATTATACAGCAACTAAGCTATAAAGTTTTGACAATGATAAAAAATTCATTTTAGACCAAAAACGATTTTAATTAATGGCATACAAGGCTTTAAATATGTGCATATGATATAACACTAAACAATTTATAAGTTATATGCTCGTAATAGAGTATTTTGCTAAAATCAAGATTTTTCATATTTAGTGGGTTGGTTCCTTTCTTCAAAAAGCCGCCAATTTATATTTCATTTTTTAGTTCGATTTATCAATTAACTTTTTGTGGACCTGTGGTATTGAAATGTCTCACGAATCATTTCATTTAAAGCTTCACTGTTGGATGGCGTTTTTCCTCTTACCTTAGAGCAATCAAGTTCTCCAAACCGAATACCGTCTAAAGATCTTACACGACCAAGTCTAGATAATGACTGCATGATCGACTGTAACCTTGCACCTTGTGGACGGTTGAAACCCAACTCAGGGTTAATGGCAACATTCGTCTCCCTGCATAGCTGGGAACTGCATCGATATCTCTTTAATCATGTGTACACCATCTGAACCGAATGCACTACCTTGAAAAAGTATCTGCCTCCGTTTTGCTGTGCCGAGTGTCCAAACCAACAAGGAGTAAGTTCGGAATTGCACGCAAGCGCAGATCGCGCGCTATCTCTATCTCTCCTACTCACCTACAGAGGATCTATGAAAGAGTTTATCAATCCTGGCGGTCCTAATCAGGATAATAATAATAATAATAATAATAATAATAATAATAATAATATTTATTTACTCAATGTACAAAGATAACAAACAATATGAGTAAATAAATATAAAATCAAAACAGGCCCAATAGAAGGCATCGCCTGTACATGGACCAATAATTTAAGTTGAAACTGTAGAATGCAAATGACAAAAAAGGAGAAAAATTAGTTACAGTAGATTACGTATTTAGTTGATGTTCGTATTTATGAGTTTATGAAATTTAGTCCTAGATATAGAATGTAGCCACTTTTTTAAATTTCTTTTGAAACAATTTCCGAAACGTAAATCTTTAAAGTCTTTAGGTATAATTTCATAAAATTTAGGCGCTAAATAGAGATATGATCGCTGCATTATAGATTTATGCGGTTGAGGAACTACTGTGCCACGAATTTTGTACCTGGTATAATGATTATGTTTAATTTTTTGGTCGGTGTTTACAAATTTATGGTAGTGAGTGATACTGTGTAAGAAATAAAGCTGTCTTATATCATACATTCGAACATCTGCATATAATTTTTCAGTGGGATAAAGTTTCGGTTTTGTAAATATCATTTTTAGAATACTTTTTTGAAAAACATCTAAATTATAGATATTTGAGGAACATGCAGCTCCCCATGCTAATATACCATATGTGAGATGAGGCTCAATCAGTGCATGGTATAATGTTCGAAGATATTTTTCTGTCAATATATTCCCAAGGTATTTAATTTTGTAGGATACAAATCTAACTTTCTTTAAAATATAATTGACATGGATGTCCCATCGTAAGTGAGGATCCAAGACCACTCCAAGGTATTTTATGTTGGGCACTCTATTAATTTGCATTTTTTGATCATTAATATTGAAGGAGAAATTTGTGTAATTTGGCAGATGTCTGGCATAAGATCCAAATGGTAAAAAATGTGTTTTAGAGTAGTTAATGCTTAATTTTCTACTGTTAAACCATCGAATAATTTTGATAAAATCATTTTCAATTACATTTTTCAGATCAGACCAGTCAGTGCCTTCATATAATATTGCAGTATCATCTGCAAAACTAGTTATTTTGCCAACACAAATAATTTGGAAAATATCATTTAAATATATATTGAATAACAGCGGACCTAAGACAGTTCCTTGTGGGACACCACACTTAATATACATTTCTTTACTAAATGATCCTGATATCTGCACAGATTGTGGGCGATTTGACAAATAACTTTCGATCAGTGAGTACGCGTTTCCTCTGAAACCAATTCTCTCCAATGCTTCTAATAATAATTTGTGATTAACTGTGTCGAAAGCTTTCTTTAAATCAACAAAAATGCAGATTGAAGGGATTCTGTTATGAATATTTTGATATATTTGATTTACAATTTTAGTTATTGCGTCCGATGTAGCCTTCCCTTCTGTAAATCCATATTGATTTTCACTTAAAATTTTGAATTTTGTGAGGTATCGAATCATTCTAGTAGATAAAACTTTTTCAAAAACCTTTGCTACATTGGATATTATTGATATTGGTCTATAGTTGTTAACATCTGTTTTTGTTCCTGATTTATGTATCGGTATTATATTACCTTTTTTTAAAATTGAGGGATATATGCCAGATTCAAAGCATTTGTTGATTAGGTAAGTGAGTGGTTCTGTTATGTCCTCGGCTATAATTTTCAAATGCTCGCTTTTAATACCATCGAACCCACGACTTTTCCGATTTTTTAGGATAATGGAAAACTTTTATCAAATTACTGCATTGTCAGCGGTCCTTCATATACTAAGTGACATATAAATCCGAACACCCAGTATAAATGGTTTTATTTTAATAAAATTTTGTATAAGTACTTAATGAAGCATAATAAGTAAATGATAAAAATTTCAAAATGATTGCACTGCTTTAAAGCCCTTTGACCTTTAATAATGTGTGGATGCACCCTAGACATGCTTCTGATCAGGTGGTCAATGTCTTCCTATGGTATCTCATTCCAGGCAACCACCAACTCCTCTCGAAGTGCTTCTGGAGTCTGAGGAGGACGTTGCAAATTGAGCAATCTCCTACCCATCATATCCCACACGTGCTCAATTGGGGATAAGTCGGGAGATCTTGGTGGCCATGGTAACAATGTGACATCATTATGTTGAAAGAAGTCTATTGTGACTCTTGCAACATGAGGTCGGGCATTATCTTGTTGGATCTGCCAGGGTGTCAAGATAGGGTAAAAGATGGGGTTCTAGAACTTCGTGTATATAACGCAGCGCGTTCATGTTACCTCTGATGAAGAATAAAGGTGACCTGGAACCATAAGCTATAGCACCCCAAACCATAACTCCAACAGTGTGATGAACATGTCTTTCAACAAAAAACTGTGGATTCCTCCTTTCACCACGTCGCCCTCTAACCCTGGCACGACCATCGTGCATGCCTAAACAAAATCGAGACTCGTCACTAAGGACAATACTGTTCCATTCCTGATCCCAGAGTGACCGTTGTCTGCACCACTCAAGGCGATTACGTCGGTGTTCTCGAGTTAAAGGGAGGACCCAGTGTGGCCGGTATGAAAACAAGCCAAAACTCATTCGTCGGTAAACACTTCGCATACCAATAGGTCTTCCGTGTTCTGCAAACCATTCATTTGCAATGGACCTGGTAGTGGAGAAACGGTCCCTTAAGGCCAATAATCTTAGGCGGCGATCTTCACGGTCTGGTGTTCTACGGCGGCGTCCAGTGCCCCTTGCTCTTTGCGTACGGCCTTCTCGAAGCCATGCCTGACAACACCTAACCACAGTGTCTACACTTCTTTGCGCTCTAACGGCAATTGCCCGAAAAGAAAGTCCAGCTTCCCGAAGTCCCACTATACGGCCCCTATCAAACTCGTTAAGTTGACGAAATCGTGCAGGTCTCCGTACTCTAGGCGTCGTAACCGATCGTAAAGGATGTCAAGAACCAAAATCCGCCAACGTTGATTCTTTACTGCGGCTGAAATATTCATTTTTAGAGCGTCAGTGAATTAAAAAAAAGCAGTATAAAAACCGGAATGTCCAACTGATAAGGCTGAAAATTTTTTCACTTGTTATTTACAGTAAGATAAATACATTCACCAACTTTTATTAAAATAAAACCATTTAAAATGGGTGTTCGGATTTATATGTCACTTAGTATACTTTCACATTAATCAAACACATAATACATGTCGTCTTTCAGATGCAGAATATCTCGAGGCAAAGCACTTGGTGGCACCAGCGCAATAGGCAACCTGATGTACATAGGCGGTCTTCCCGAAGACTACGACGAGAACGGATTCGTCCAATGGGACGGTTCAATTTTCCGCGACATTTTCATGCATTTGGAAGACTACACCGGAAGTGAACAGTCTTATTATGGTCATGGCAAAGGTGGACTTTTACATTTTGAAGATGCTGTCTACAACGAGTCAGCTAAAGATATGCTAGAAGTGCATTACATAAAAGTTGGTAGCAAGAGAATGCCGAAACGACACTCCCTTGGCATGATCAGTCATTTTTTGATGACCAAGAATGGTGAACGATACAACATGGCTAAGGTCTTTCTCACTCCGATCAAGGATCGTCCAAATCTATTTTTCAGTAAGAACACTCTAGTTGAATCGATCCAAATCTCGGAACCCGTCGATAAACGGGCAACCGGGGTCAACGTTTCAATAAACGGAATAAGACTATCCCTAAGGGCTAGGAAAGAAGTAATTCTTGCTGCAGGACCAATCAATAATCCCAAGCTTCTCTTGCTAAGCGGTATCGGAGAAAGGGGTTACTTAGATAAACTAAAATTACCTTACAAGGCGTATATGCCAGCAGTTGGAAAGTACCTACAAATGCATGTTGCTCTACCAATATACGTATCTCTGAACCGTACTTGCCCCACCTGTGAACCAGAGGTATACAATGAGACAACACTTTATCAGGATACTTTCGAGTATATACTTCAGAGAAAAGGAAGATTCACTCATACAGGTGTCAATAATTTTGTCAACTACATACTAACGAAGAAAACGGGTACTACATTGCCGAACCTCTCTGTCCAACACATGTATTTCAGAATAGAGGATAGGAATTTGTTGGCTTGGTTGGAAGCGATGGACTACCATCCTAAAATTGCAGGGAGGTTGTTGAGCGTGAACAAGCTGAACCCAATGATGATGTTTTTGGTAACGCTGATACATCCTTTGTCCAGAGGTGAACTGAACTTGAACGAAACGCACTTGCTCGGCGATCCTTCTATTAAAGGTGCAATCTTCTCCGATGAGGAATCTTCTGACTTCGATACGATTCTATCGGGATTCAACTATATCACCAACTTGACCACTGTTATGGATGATTTGGCCGCGGAGTTTATGGACATTGATATACCCAATTGCAGAAACTACAAATTTTGTTCCATGAGGTTAGTCGAACTACTTTTCCATATTCTGTTTACTGTTACAGTCTGATACCAATATTGACGTTTTAGGAACAATTTGCATTGGCGGCTCCCAGTAAAGGGTATTTCAAATATACAGGTTGTTCATTTGAAAACTTCTCACCCCGGATGTAAAGAAAAAAACGCCGAGACACGTCTAAAGATTTGTCAAGGGGGACAACTTTTTCACCAAAAACTACTTCACCTCCTATCATCCTCTGCCCCAGGGTCATCCCCTTAAAAAATTTAAATAACAAGTATCGAGTAATAGCTTGTTTGAAAGTTCTTTCGAAGTCCCTTATTTTGACGTCTGATTTTTTTGAATCAGTCGATTCATTTTCAAGAAAATTAGATAAATCTTTATTTATCTTAATTTGTTCACATAGAAAACAAAAACACACGATAATATCTCTTTTTATTTCACTAAGTGTTCAAAATGTTGCCCGTTAGGGTTTGCCAAATCTACAATTCGTTTATAATTTAAAACGGACACTACCAACATCTACAGAAATTCGGAGAATTAGATGTGGTAACAACCAAATAACAACCCGAAAGTTTTTTGACTCTATTTACTAAATACTTTTGTAAAATGTTTAATACTGACCCTCGAAAACAAATTCGACGGGTCTGCGCGTTTTTCAAAAAAAAAAACTGAGCTGCCAGTAAATGCGTCTGTTTCGTTTTCGATGCGCCACCCTGTATTGCTCAGAATGTTGAACTTTTGGCACAAGATTAATGGTGGAACACATTAATATTGATGATGATTCTCCAACAAAAATAATTTCTGTCCAATTATACTAAGTGACATATAAATCCGAAAAAATTTCAAAATGATTGCACTGCTTTAAAGCCCTTTGACCTTTAATAATGTGTGGATGCACCCTGATGTGCTACGCATTCTCCAACGCGCCTAGGCATGCTTCTGATCAGGTGGTCAATGTCCTCCTGTGGTATCTCATTCCAGGCAACCACCAACTCCTCTCGAAGTGCTTCTAGAGTCTGAGGAGGACGTTGCAAATTGAGCAATCTCCTACCCATCATATCCCACACGTGATCAATTGGGGATAAGTCGGGAGATCTTGGTGGCCATGGTAACAATGTGACATAATTATGTTGAAAGAAGCCTATTGTGACTCTTGCAACATGTGGTCGGGCATTATCTTGTTGGAAAGTTGGATCTGCCAGGGTGTCAAGATAGGGTAAAAGATGGGGTTCTAGAACTTCGTGGATATAACGCTGCGCGTTCATGTTACCTCTGATGAAGATTAAAGGTGACCTGGAACCATAAGCTATAGCACCCCAAACCATAACACTGTGATGAACATGTCTTTCAACAAAAAACTGTGGATTCCTCCTTTCACCACGTCGCCTTCTAACCCTGGCACGACCATCGTGCATGCCTAAACAAAATCGAGACTCGTCACTAAAGACAATACTGTTCCATTCCTGATCCCAGAGTGACCGTTGTCTGCACCACTCAAGGCGATTACGTCGGTGTTCTCGAGTTAAAGGGAGGACCCAGTGTGGCCGTTATGAAAACAAGCCAAAACTTCTCATTCGCCGGTAAACACTTCGCATGCCAATAGGTCTTCCGTGTTCTGCAAACCATTCATTTGCAATGGACCTTAGGCGGCGATCTTCACGGTCTGTTGTTCTACGGCGGCGTCCAGTGCCCCTTGCTCTTTGCGTACGGCCTTCTCGAAGCCATGCCTGACAACACCTAACCACAGTGTCTACACTTCTTTGCACTCTAACTGCAATTGCCCGAAAAGAAAGTCCAGCTTCCCGAAGTCCCACTATACGGCCCCTATCAAACTCACTAAGTTGACGAAATCGTACAGGTCTCCGTACTCTAGGCATCGTAAAGGATGTCAAGAACCAAAATCCGCCAACGTTGATCTTTACTGCGGCTGAAATATTCATTTTTAGAGCGTTAGTGAATTAAAATAAAAGCAGTATAAAAACCGGAATGTCCAACTGATAAGGCTGAACATTTTTTCACTTGTTATTTACAGTAAGATAAATACATTCACCAACTTTTATTAAAATAAAACCTTTAAACTGGGCGTTCGGATTTATATGTCACTTAGTATATATTGAAACAATCATTTTGAGAGATTCTCACTTGGATTTTTATAAGATTCCAATTCTGACATAGCTTTCCTTAGTTGATGTTATTGTCCTAAATAATGATAAATTTTGATTGACTGGTTGATTTTCTTGGACAAGGTACGTGAAGTGCTACATCGAAAACATGGTATTTCCAATGGGAGGTGTTGGAGGTACGACCAGAATGGGCCCGGAGTGTGACGAAACGGCGGTAGTGAAAGAAAACTTGGAACTGCGAAGAGTAAGATGTCTAAGAGTAGCAGATTCTAGCATACTGCGGGAACTGCCGAGGTCTAATACTATTGCTACCGATGCTGCAATCGGGTACAGGTTAGGCGAGATTTTGAAGGAAAAGTGGATGAAAGATTACGAAGCCAAGTTCAAAGTCGGTAAAGAGGAGGAAGAAGAGACTGAATAAGGCATAAGGATGTTTGATGATTGTGATTAGTGTGGGAAGAGGTCAAACCTAATGTAAATTGAACCACGTTTATAAAACATATATATCTTCGAATTTTCCATTACTCAAAGCATTTATTAGGGATGATGCTGGTTCAAAAGTATCTTGCACCATTTGAAGATATGCAGATTGAAAATGTCTGGAAGTTTGGGAATACCATCCAATGGCAGTATCTATACTAAGTGACATATAAATCCGAACACCCAGTTTAAATGGTTTTATTTTAATAAAATTTTGTATAAGTACTTAATAAAGCATAATAAGTAAATGATAAAAATTTCAAAATGATTGCACTGCTTTAAAGCCCTTTCACCTTTAATAATGTGTGGATGCACCCTGATGTGCTACGCATTCTCCAACGCGCCTAGGCATGCTTCTGATCAGGTGGTCAATGTCCTCCTGTGGTATCTCATTCCAGGCAACCACCAACTCCTCTCGAAGTGCTTCTAGAGTCTGAGGAGGACGTTGCAAATTGAGCAATCTCCTACCCAACATATCCCACACGTGCTCAATTGGGGATAAGTCGGGAGATCTTGGTGGCCATGGTAACAATGTGACATCATTATGTTGAAAGAAGTCTATTGTGGCTCTTGCAACATGTGGTCGGGCATTATCTTGTTGGAAAGTTGGATCTGCCAGGGTGTCAAGATAGGGTAAAAGATGGGGTTCTGGAACTTCGTGGATATAACGCTGCGCGTTCATGTTACCTCTGATTAAAGGTGACCTGGAACCATAAGCTGTAGCACCCCAAACCATAACTCCAACAGTGTGATGAGCATGTCTTTCAACAAAAAACTTTGGATTCCTCCTTTCACCACGTCGCCTTCTACCCCTGGCACGACCATCGTGCATGCCTAAACAAAATCGAGACTCGTCACTAAAGACAATACTGTTGCATTCCTGATCCCAGAGTGACCGTTGTCTGCAAGACTCAAGGCGATTACGTCGGTGTTCTCGAGTTAAAGGGAAGACCCAGTGTGGCCGGTATGACAACAAGCGAAAACTTCTCATTCGTCGGTAAACACTTCGCATGCCAATAGGTCTTCCGTGTTCTGCAAACCATTCATTTGTAATGGACCTGGTAGTGGAGAAACGGTCCCTTAAGGCCAATAATCTTAGGCGGCGATCTTCACGGTCTGTTGTTCTACGGCGGCGTCCAGTGCCGCTTGCTCTTTGCGTACGGCCTTCTCGAAGCCATGCCTGACAACACCTAACCACAGTGTCTACACTTCTATGCACTCTAACTGCAATTGCCCGAAAAGAAAGTCCAGCTTCCCGAAGTCCCACTATACGGCCCCTATCAAACTTACTAAGTTGACGAAATCGTACAGGTCTCCGTACTCCAGGCATCGTAACCGATCGTAAAGGATGTCAAGAACCAAAATCCGCCAACGTTGATTCTTTACTGCGGCTGAAATATTCATTTTTAGAGCGTTAGTGAATTAAAAAAAAAGCAGTATAAAAACCGGAATGTCCAACTGATAAGGCTGAAAAATTTTTCGTTTGTTATTTACAGTAATATAAATACATTCACCAACTTTTATTAAAATAAAACCATTTAAACTGGGTGTTCGGATTTATATGTCACTTAGTATATTTTATGCATTTAGAATCCATACAGTACATGAACAGATAACTCCAAATAACAGGCAGTAAAAAACAAATTTATACACAAAAACTGTGGTTGGCACCAGATAGCAAACAGACAAAAAGTGTAACTCATTCAACAGTTAAAAAACATCTAAGATTGCTCTTGGTGGAGATGAAAACATCAAGTTCACTGACGCCCTCACACCACACACATTACACATAACATGAAGTGGCGAAAATAGCAATAAATTTGTTCGCGAAACAGGTGAATAAATTGAAATGTTACTACCTTGACGAGTAGACTGATGGATAGTACGACCCCCTTCCCACTTTAGTTTGCCCAACTATTGAAATCTTAGTTTTTCTCTTATCAAACACAAATAATAAAAATATAGTAGGGTGTTATAGGTTTAAACTATTAACAATGAATATTTTGATAATATTTAATAGAAAACATCAACTTTATCACTCCCTAATCAAATTTGCAGCACAAAAATAACACACGTGGCAATTACAGCATATCGACCTATTTTCATTTCAATGCAAAATAAGTCTACAGGTATAACGCATAGGTGGCTGTGAAAAATAAAAGCCATGACAATTGTTTTTACTAATCACAGCTGTCAGAATACGTTTAAAGTGAGAAAATTCGGTTACTGTTGATTAAATTTTTTAATTCTGGGAAATCAAACTCAGAAATTGCTACTTTGTTAGACTTATCGCGGTACAGTGTGAGAAATATTGTTAGAAGATATAAAGTAACTGGTTCATTTAATATTAATCCACGATATGTGAAAAAAAGTAATATCACAAATGCCGACCGAAGAGCATTAAGAAGAATAATCGTGGAAAACAGGCGTGCCAATTATTTACAATTAAGTGCTCTGTGGAGTGAGGCTGTTGGAAGGAGAATTTCGAGGTCCACAACTCATAGAGCTAGTTAACGAAAGAAATACAGATGGTCAAATTCGACTCTGGCATAGCCCCGTGCATTAAAACTGGTTAGTATCGGTTGTTTAGTTATTTTCATTGATTTGTAGTGACAACTAGAAGTATGTGAATGATTCTATATTATACGCAATTATAAACAATTAACCGATTCATTGCAGTTAAGCCCACTAGCTGAGCTATTGCATTTTAATAGCTTTACATTTTATTGACCTATGGTTAATACTTATTTTTTAATCTGATATCGATTTAGAAACATCAATCGAAAAATAATTTCTTAATGAATGCGTACACTGCATTTAGGTTACAAAATTCTGTTAACTAATCTTAAGCAACACCATCACCTGTGGAATTATTCGACCTCTGATATCCATTTCTGAATAACTATAATAAACTGCGATGTAATTGTAGCGGTGTGTTATCACACGTAGGCATAGCGCTAATTTTTAATTTGCTTCGAAGATAAAAACGTTTACCAAATTTTCCCCTTCCCGGGTGCCTCGGCACTTGGGCTCATGGTTCCTTGCTCCTCGAATTCACAGTATACGAGCCCCCTTCCCACTTTAAGATTTGTACCAAAATATGCCTTTATGAACTAAACATGACGAAACTATTTACTTCTAAAACAATTTATTTTCTCAAAAACATTTTAGATACACTCTAGTCGTAAAAAATACATATTTGAAATCACTTAGACCTATAACTAATAGAACATCTGAACAAATAAACAATGTGCGAATAAATGCGCGAAGTTAACAAAGCAAGAGTTGAAAGATTACCATTGGGTAACATCACCTTTATTTTTTATTAAGGCTGAAATTCTTTGGGGCATAGTGTTAACCTAGTTTTGGCAAAAATTTGGTGTAAAACAATCCCATATTTCTTGAAGCTTTTGTCTCAGTTCGGTGATTGTACGAGCAGGATGTTGTCATAGAACCTTTTTCACCTCGTGCCACAAAGTTTCAATAGGTGACAGATCTGGACTGCTAGAAACCCATTTCAAAAGTGGTACATTATTTTCTTCCATCCATTTTATAGCCTTTTTTGAGGTATGGCACGCTGCACCATCTTGCTGAAATATTTGTTTGTATCCACATTTCCATCAATAATGACGTACTGCCCCAGGCCATAATGGATGCTGGAAATTTCACTTTTCTCTTCAGAGAGTCAACATGGAATGGTTCATTTTTTTTGCGAATAACTCTACTGCGACTGTCACCAACACAAACTTCGAATCTGGCCTCATCACTCCATTGTATTGCACACCATTGTTGAGGTGTCCATTGTTTATGTTCTTTAGCCCATCTAAGCCGATTTTTCTTTTGCAGTGGAGTTAATAGTGGCTTTTCTTTGGCCTATAAACAAGTTGTGCAACTTTAGTGTTTTTACTTCACTTTTTTTTATAAGAAAACTTACCTTGCAAGTGCTAAATCCCAGTTTGTGGGCCTCTCTATGAGTTGTGAACCTCGAAATTCTCCTTCCAACAGCGTCACTTCACAGAGCACTTAATTGTAAATAATTGGCACGCCTGTTTTTCCCGATTATTCTTCTTTTTTCACATATCGTGGCTTAATATTAACTGAACCCGTTACGTTATATCTTCTAACAATATTTCTCACACTGTACCGCGATAAGTCTAACAAGTATCATTAACCGAATTTTCACACTAATAACCTTTCCTCTACCCATTTTGAAAACCTTAACTACCCAAAACTATTTTAAACGTATTCTGACAGCTGTGATTAATAAAAACAATTGTCATGGCTTTTATTTTTCACAGCCACCTATGCGTTATACCTGTAGACTTATTTTGCATACGATATATTATCAAAATATTCATTATTAATATTTTAAACCTATAACACCCTGCTACATTTTTATTATTTGTGTTTGATAAGAAAAAACTAAGATTTCAATAGTTGGGCCAACTGAAGTGGGGAAGGGGCTCGTATCCTGCTAATTTTACACCATGTATTTTCAAAAAGCGCGAAGGTGTTTAAAGGGTGCAAACTGGATTTTGAGTGATCTAAAATTCTTTTAGTAATGTTACAGTGTTGCATGTACAAAATAGTTTTCATGACTTAAGTAAAATATGGACGGCAAAATTTATAAAAAAAGCAACTAAAAATTTAAGTCAATACAGAAGCGACTCAACTCGCGGCATAAACAGTGAACATCTATTTCCAGGTTTGGTGACTGTGAACACTGATAATGTTGCTAAACGCAAGATGCCAGATGCAGTATTTTCGTTTTTGCTCTTATTTAATAGGAATCTACATGAAGTACGAGGTAAATTAAGTGATGAGATTGGCAACGTAGCGTTAGATCTGGCGACACTGCAGGCGCCGGGCTTGGAGAGGAGACAGGAGAACTTGTGATTCGCCTTTAGTACAAGTTTCAACTCGATTGAGTCATTTGGTTGTCCGTAGAGATTTATTTTTGTTATACGGCTTTTTATATTGTGTTCTAAAAATGAGTGATATCAATTTTGAGCAGCCGATATCAGGTTTTGCTTCAGATTTGGGCATAGTGCAACGGAAACTTTTGCAGGCCTACAGAGTATGCATTTTCAGAAGGAAGAGAGTCGATTGAAGATCGAATTTGAAAATCGATTCAGTGGCGGCTGCGCTAGGGGTAACAAGATGACATGAATAAAACTCGCAAATACATCATTTTTGGATGTTTCAGAGGCTCCAGATCATTTTCAGAAACATTTTTGTAGGAACTGAAAATCGGCGGTTGGGGTTGTGGTGGTGGTTGGTAGGTATATCACATCATATATTCGACATTACGAGTACAGCAGCTTCGTTTGGATTCACACTATTAGCGAACTAGGAAAGTTGAGTGAAATTAGCGCGTATGTGAACTCTAGGTATGATAGTGCAATGAAACAATAATGAAACAAATTGAGTCAACACAGAAAAATCAATGAATATTAAGTGAACATGTTCATATTGTTCGGATCCCGATATGAAAAAAAAGTACGGTTCGGAGTGCCTTTAACATTTTATCCACGCATACTTCCATGATAGCAAATATGTTTACAAGTTTTTATCAAAATTCGATAAATAATTCTCGTTGTTGCATTTTGTATGTCACTAGGGCCAATTTCACCAACATTAATATTATGGACCAATGAGAAAATACCTCGAAATGCAATTTGACAGAAGCTGTCAAAGGTCTCTGAATATTAGTGATTTCTATTGAAATACTGAATAAAATCGTGAAAATTCGAATGTATTATAAAAAAGACCACTTTTTGATCCCAACAAGATGCTTTTATACAGAAAAAACAGGACAACTTTCATGTATTTTGATATATGTTACAGGTTTACATTTAATAATCCGTTATCCCCCTCAGCAAGTGAGAATTAGGCAAATAATAGGTTGATTTTCTAGCTGTTAAATTTGGCAGCACATTTGGGCGTTTGTTAATGCATGGCACTCTCGAATTTACCAACTTCAATATACTGAAAGTTATCATTACATACCTGTTGAATAGTCTGGATTTGTCTGTATTTTGCAAAAAAATAGAATATAAAATACATTCCATCCAATTCCTCATCTTCCTTTACGTCATAATAGTAATCATTTATTAATTTATGGGTTAATGAATTTCTTCAAAGCAATAAAAACATTATGTCCTCTCCATCCTAAAACACAGATAATATGTGTAAGACGTGTCAATCCCTACATCTCCCTGATGCATAATGCAATTACTATGGACATAGACAAAAAATTATGAAAAATGTTTTACAAATAATGACTTTTAAGTCCAAAAATCATAAACACTAGTAATGTTTATTGTTTGTCTTTTTGACTGGCGGAGATATCTATCTGTCACTCGCAGGGTTGCTAAGTCTAACGACGATCACGTTCCGTGGTGGAGGGTGCGAAATGAATCTTTTACATTTGCTGGTTCTGAATTTTTTTCGTGAAAATTTACTAGGCATCATGATTAAAAGCATCACTGGCAGATTGTTCGATCCGGAATGGGAAAGATCTGCTATTTATGAAAATATTTTTGGTATCATCTAACCGTTGCAATAAGTGCACAAACACTGTGACATATGATTTATAGCATAACCCGCTGCCCTATCAATACAAATTTAACATACAGGTCGCCTAGCCGTGGGGATGCAGTGGACGGGATGAATATCACGGCAGCAACTGATGATTTGGGCATGTCTGGTAACAACGTATGAAGTGAAACTCGCTAACTTAACAAATTTGAAGATTTTGTACAATTTCCTTGAAAATGATGAAAGATATGTCTGATTTGGCAGGGTAATGTCGCAGCCAAATGGCAGTCACTCTTTCTGACACAGTCCGGATCGAAAGATGACGATACTCGTGAAATGTATTGATACTTCTAAATATATAATCGTATCGAACATCCCTACTGTCAAGATGTATAACCTGAGGCACCGACGGAGCTATTTTGCGGCGTCATGGAACTAATTTTAAATTTTCATTTGCATTTTTTCAAGTGTTGTGCAATGATTTTGGGAAAAATGTCACGAATAGTCTTATAAAGCATAGTAGAGTATATTTCAACAGTTGGCGGAACTTACTCCACTGGGACCAGGAGGGTGAAACGGGATATTAATGCACAATCTGGCAACCCTGTCGCACCCTCACAAAATGGCCGCTGACAACCACACAAGTCACCGTGTTGTCATTGAATAGCATGGAATTAAACCTTCAGAGTATATGTTTTGTGCCTGGTACCAAGAGTTGACAGATCCCACACATGTGTCACTCCTTGAAATGCAATAATCAGCTGTATTCAAATAATGTCCAATATAAATATAACCTAAAATGTGTACCCGTGAAAAAAGAAAAATATGGCTAATTTGTAGTTTTTTTTGCAGGTTTTAGGTTTGCTGGTAGCTTTAAGGCATATATTTGGGAATTTCTTAATCGCTGTGAATATAGTGTGGATATTTGTTCAGTTCCTGAACAACGAAAAATATTCAACTTTATGGATGTATGGATATCAAGAAACCTGAACAGTTTTGTGGGAATATCAATCTAAGGTGCCATAATGGTTCTGATGAACGGCAAGTGAATGAATGAATGTTTGGAAACGAGCAATATCTTTTGGTAGAGCCTGTCATCAAGTAGGTGCTTAATGGCTATCTGAAAGAAGTTTATAGGAAAAAACACCGACTATCGCATATCAGTTGAAGAAAATAATGTAAAGATGAACAAAAAATCAACAGTAGTAATTAAAACATGAATTTTAATCAAAAATCCAACATTTCTTTAAATTTTGACTGAATTATATGTAATTTCTTAATATTCAATAAGCTTGTGATGTTTCAATGACAAGCTGTCATCTCATACTTTGACAGTGTTTTGTTTTCAACATTTCATAGCTATTGGTTGCTAAAATTTGTTGATTGGAACTTGAAGCTCATTCGTTGTATCTGACGGTCTGTTACCCTCTAGGTGGAGAATAACGGACTGTTGTTGGTGAAATTGGCCCTTAGTATATAAGCCTGTTTGGCTGACTTGGCCCATTTAATTTTTTTTGTCATGCATGTTTGTGGTTAGCTCAAAGCGGTAAACTTGGGCCGAACATAATCCTTCATAAACTGATAACAGCGTTGCAGAGTCAACCCACTTGACGCCATTTTTTCTTTCGTCTTCTTCCCTATGTCATTAATGTAATATTGATTGGCCAACACTAACCGTACAAGAAAACTACATCCCGAATTCCGTTGCCATTATCCACGCAATATTGTAATAACGACCATTAAATGACGTATCGTATTACACTCAGCATAAAAAAATGTCCAGTAGTGCAACGATGACCCGCGATAAAAAAAACAATTAACCCCAGTGACAGATGAAGGTTTCTCAATTTTTACTTTTTCCTAATGACCAAACGTGCTCGTTAGCTGTATTGACCTGATGCGCCCCTCTTTTGCTGCCCAGCAGAATAATATCATGATCTTCATTGAGCAATTGATCATACACTGAATGGACTCGCGAGTGTCCTCGACGACTAGCCGTCGCGTTCTTGTCTTTTAGTGTTAACCGGCGAAACACTTTTTCAGTTCGACATTCGCTTTCGCGGTATCCGCGCCACCGCCAAATTCACGTCAGTGGATCGAGCTTGATCTAAAAGTGACTTGTGCTTTCAAGGGCTAGTTATGACGTCAAAGTGGATATAATATACATACCGTGTCTAGGTGAGTCGCAGCTATAGTATCAATTTTTACTGAGAAGCACGAAATAATTTAAGAAATACAAAATGATGGAAGTTTGATTTACTTTAATAATAATAATAATAATACTCTTTATTGCCCAACTGTCATAATGATAAATACAGGTTGTCCCAGAAGTCGACGTCAAGCCGAAACAGGGTGATAGGCAAAGTCATAACAGCTATCAGAAAAATATTTTAAAAAAAATTTATGTATGTGTTTTGAAAATTATAGGTCTTTGAAAAAAATATAGAAATTTCACAGCCTACGGCAGTCTGTCAAGTCCTGTTACTACAAATATTAACTTTTTTTGGATTTTATTTTTACAATGTAATGATGAATAATGCATCTTCAAACTGGTGTCTCAACCTTACTGCCAACTTTTCTCGTTCAGGAAAAATTGCCACTTATTTCCCAACCAAGTATTCCAAAGTAAAACTTTGCTCAACTTTAACTGGCTGTACTGGAAAAAATGTACTACGAGAGTTTGGCAAGTAACCTTAAAAGTTGGCGCATTTAATAACGATTCCAAAATGGTATAACACTTAGAAGATTACTCGTTGACTTATGCACAATTTTTATTTGAAAAAAACTGATGAAAATTTTTCAAAATTTCCTAATTAAAAAGCGATTATGAAAACGCACATGGACCCTTAAGGATAACTGTTTGCACAACAGTGGGCATCAAAATGCTGCTGATGATGATTTACCTTTACAGCAAATGCTCAAACTGTTTTCCTTCAGCCGCAATACAGCGCACAACAAAAGATCGGGTTATTAAACGAGCGAATCCACGGTTATTAACAAACTCAACTGCTTCCAATAGTCTTTGCCTTAGCTCAGCTACATTTTGAATCGGCTTGAAATACACTTTTTCTTTTACAGTCTACATCTAACGGATTCAAATCTGGTGACCGGGCTGGCCACGGTATTGTACCAGACCGCCCTATCCATCTGTCTGTAAAGTTTTGATCGAGATACTCTCTCTCTGAGAGTGCATAGTGCGCTGGGCAGCCATCATGCTGAAACCACATGTCCCTGTAAATACTCAGTGGCACGTCCTCCAATAAATTTTCTTAATGATTTTGCAAAAAACCTAAATAAACCACAGCAGTCAAAGTCTCTGGGAACTCAAACCGACCGATTATTTTACCATTTAAAATTCCTGTCTAATGGTTTATCTTGCAGCGATATTGAGATTTATCTTCTCTCATCAAATGTGGGTTTGCTACGTGCCACTCGTGTAAGTTATGCAGGTTCTTGTACCCATCTTTCTTAAATGTGGTCTCATCTGACCATAAAATTTTTTCAAAGAACCGTGGATCCTCCCTCTGTCTTTCTAACATTGTGCGACAAAAAGCAACTCGGGGTTCATAATCCCGGGGCAGAAGGGCTTGAACACGCTGTACGTGGTACGGATGGAGCACGTTTTTTTGCAAGATTCTATGGGCTGTACTTTTGGGCACACCTGTTTTTAGTTCTATTGCACGCACTGAAGTACTCGGGTCTTCTTCGACAGCTCCTAGCAACACGTATTTGAGCATATACGTAGACAGTAAATTAAAATTTGAAGGGCACTATGAATATATTGTTTCACAAATATCCAAGAAAATAATTTACCTTTATAGAATTTCGCATAGCTAACTGGCCGCGAAAGCCATAACCAATTTGCTATGCTTTCGTTCGCTGTCAGAGATACCTGAGCCTAGACCATGCCTAGGAGTAGCCAAAAAGCACGAAACATCTATCCGTGGTTGGCTGTCTTTGGTCGGACAACGAAAGCAGAGCGTGCATATTTCATACAGATTTTAATTTTCCTATCGTCCACTTCTTCAATGGTTGCAAATGTCCTCACCATCAAATGCACATATTACAGATAACGAAGCTTCTGTTTCACGTGCGTTCCCAGTCAAGACCGTGCACTTTCACTGAACGCGTTACGGCTTTGCGAATCCTTCGCGATCGTCCTCGCAATTTGAAAATTTAATTTTCTTAAAAACTCGTCGAGTGAGTGTCATTAACGAACTTTAATTGTGCTGACAGTGCGAATGTGGACATTTACCTGTGCTGGGTGTTTAAAAAGAGGCTGTGAAATCTCGCAGTCTTGAGGTAACGCTGCATCGTTGCACGAGAGTAATAGCGAAAATTGAAAAAGTGAAATTGCGCGCTGCAAGAATCTTTATTGGAATTACGAACTTTGGAGACGGCCTTTAAAAGTGCAAGCAGGAAGTCGCTGGTATTCCGGTTTTTATGTAACCGCGTATCCTGCATGATAAAATGACTCCATCGTGAAATAAAAATACATATACTAAGTGACATATAAATCCGAACACCCAGTTTAAATGGTTTTATTTTAATAAAAGTTGGTGAATGTATTTATCTTACTGTAAATAACAAGTGAAAAAATTTTCAGCCTTATCAGTTGGACATTCCGGTTTTTATACTGCTTTTTTTTAATTCACTAACGCTCTAAAAATGAATATTTCAGCCGCAGTAAAGAATCAACGTTGGCGGATTTTGCTTCTTGACATCCTTTACGATGTCTAGAGTACGGAGACATGTACGATTTCGTCAACTTAGTGAGTTTGATAGGGGCCGTATAGTGGGACTTCGGGAAGCTGGACTTTCTTTTCGGGCAATTGCAGTTAGAGTGCAAAGAAGTGTAGACACTGTGGTTAGGTGTTGTCAGGCATGGCTTCGAGAAGGCCGTACGCAAAGAGCAAGGGGCACTGGACGCCGCCGTAGAACAACAGACCGTGAAGATCGCCGCCTAAGATTATTCGCCTTAAGGGACCGTTTCTCCACTACCAGGTCCATTGCAAATGAATGGTTTGCAGAACACGGAAGACCTATTGGCATGCGAAGTGTTTACCGACGAATGAGAAGTTTTGGCTTGTTTTCATACCGGCCACACTGGGTCCTCCCTTTAACTCGAGAACACCGCCGTGATCGCCTTGAGTGGTGCAGACAACGGTCACTCTGGGATCAGGAATGGTCTTTAGTGACGAGTCTCGATTTTGTTTAGGCATGCACGATGGTCGTGTCAGGGTTAGAAGGCGACGTAGTGAAAGGAGGAATCCACAGTCTTTTGTTGAAAGACATGTTCATCACACTGTTGGAGTTATGGTTTGGGGTGCTATAGCTTATGGTTCCAGGTCACCTTTAATCTTCATCAGAGGTAACATGAACGCGCAGCGTTATATCCACGAAGTTCTAGAACCCCATCTTTTACCCTATCTTGACACCCTGGCAGATCCAACTTTCCAACAAGATAATGCCCGACCACATGTTGCAAGAGTCACAATAGACGTCTTTCAACATAATGATGTCACATTGTTACCATGGCCACCAAGATCTCCCGACTTATCCCCAATTGAGCACGTGTGGGATATGATGGGTAGGAGATTGCTCCATTTGCAACGTCCTCCTTAGACTCTAGAAGCACTTCAAGAGGAGTTGGTGGTTGCCTGGAATGAGATACCACAGGAGGACATTGACCACCTGATCAGAAGCATGCCTAGGCGCGTTGGAGAATGCGTAGCACATCAGGGTGCATCCACACATTATTAAAGGTCAAAGGGCTTTAAAGCAGTGCAATCATTTTGAAATTTTTATCATTTACTTATTATGCTTCATTAAGTACTTATACAAAATTTTATCAAAATAAAACCATTTAAACTGGGTGTTCGGATTTATATGTCACTTAGTATATATACTTTATATACCTTAAATGTGCTAAAAATGAGTTTAATTTGATTTTTTGGTGAAGAATATTGCTTACATAATAAAACAGCTATAATGGTCATTATGGCAATAATAATGATAATAATAATAATAATAATATTAGTAATAATAATAAAAACTATAATAATTATAATAATAACAATAATAATAATCATAATATATACTTTATATACCTTAAATATGCTAAAAATAGATTTATTTTGATTGTTTGGTGTGAAATAATGCTTATATCTCGGCGAAAACAGCGTTTTCGCCTTATTCACGGCAAAGTACGGCTATTCTACATAATAAAACAACTATAATGATAAATAGTAATAATAATAATTAAAGTAATATATACTTTATATACCTTAAATATGCTGAAAATAGGTTTAATCTGATTTTTTGGCCGGAACTATTAGCAGAAGATGACTTTTGAATATGGACCTATATGATAGATATTAAAAATTGTACTCACAATCATTTTTGAATTATTAATGCCCTGTTCACCATAAGAGCTTCTCCTTAAACTATTATGGCTCTCGACAGATGAGAATATACCATCGCATAGTAAACATTAGTCATTTATTCATCTCACAGATATGGTTCATTATATAACAATAGATGCATATAAAGTTAATGATACGTAATACGCAATGACGAAATGTAAAATACCCAAGACTATTAAGATAAACAATTGATACCTAGATATCAAGTATTCTGCATTTTCTTCCTGGTGGTTGTAATAGTGTTTGCATATGAACGCATACACTGTAACATTCCATAGATTATCAGAAATATTGAAATAATTAGGAAAATGTTTAAGGTAACTAAGAGGAGGTTATCGTTAACTTCTGGATCTGTTCAAGTATAGACGGTCCAAACATTAGCGAACAACAATACAGCTTTTTAATTTTTAACAATCGGTCCAGTTACAAGGAACTTATGATCAACGAAACAATTTTAAAAATAGTACCGTTCAGATCTTTGCAGGTTTTTGAAAAATGAAATCGTAATCATTAGGAGGTTTGTAACTAGTTATTTTGGTGGTTAATCAAAACTCAAACATGCGAGCTGACTGAATACAATTGTATTTGCTTTTTGCAATGTAATTATAAATTATAATTTATCATTACACAAAACAGTTAAAACACACCGTAACATGTTTACAGTTGTATAACGTTTTTACTATATTTGTACGCAAATGAATGTATCTATTAATTTCCATTCTCCGTTCAAGAGCAGCGATCTTGTAACACTCTTTGCATAAAATGGCTAACAGATAACGCGAGTAGTTTGAACTGATGCAAAGTTATTTTACATTTTTTGCGGTAATCGTGCTGGGAAAAGTGAGCGGAAATAGAATTGCAAATAAATTACAAAATTTAATGGATTCAAAAAGATAACATCGTTCTAGAACGATCTCAAAAATATTGAATTTTTGAGTGGCTGAAAGATAGAGGGTATGAATTTGTACATGGACAACAAATACACATGTTTGAGTTTCAATATATTGCGGAACCACTTAAATTCAATTCTTATTATATCCAGTGGTATTACGATTAGCTTTGATCAAACCTAAAACAAAGTTCAAATCATCAGCAGTTCTGAAGGATTCGCATATTCTAGTAATTAGTGTGCTCCATTTTGCTAGAATTAGTATGCATACGAGGGATGTCTTTTAAGTTTTACATATGGAAATAAAACAACACGGTAGGTAGTTTTAAATGACTTTATTGTTTTTCGAAGTATTCTCCACGAAGATTAATACACATCTGCATGCGCTCGAACCAATTTTCGAAGCACTTATTCCACTCGTTTGCTGGCAGATCCAAAACGGCATTTTTGAATGCGTCAACTGCTTCTTCTGGTGACTGGAACCTTTGACCGACTGATCTGGCGCTTCGTTGCCGAAAAGAGACAGTAACTCAGCAAGGCATTCTTGTTGCGATAATTGTCTCTGAAAGTTGTAATAAATTATGGCGCGAAAATGTTCTCGGTTGAGTTCCATTTTTCTAATGACTTGGTGACACTTCAGTACTGACGTTCGATCCGCGCGGCCTACTATGTTTCTATATGCAAAAGTTAAAAGACATCACTCGTACAGTGCTTTTCAGCAAGGTCCATCTGTTTGTTTTTTGAACGGGTTAAAGTTAGCAATGAATAAATTCATGAATAAGATATTTTGACGTAAAAGTGGTAGTCGAAAATTTCACCTAGAGATATTTTTTTTAAGTGGAGATTCATGTAGTGTGATACCTCAATTTAGAACAGTAGTACTTTATAGTACACATTTAGTATCTTTAAGATTGCCAGTTTAACGAGCTATCAAATTTGACAGTTGTAAATTAACATGTAGTCAACAAAACGTATGTTATATCAATTTTATTTTTTGGTAGGGTGTATGCCAAAATCTGAGATAATTCTCAAGCAATAAGGAAAAATATAAAATAAAATTGTAACTTTGACACCAAGTATCTCGCAAACTATCAACTTTTGGACTAAGGTATGTTCAGGTCAATTCACATATTTTCGCAGACAAAAAACCCTTCTGTACAAAAAATGAGTAGGAGGAGCTTTCTGAAAATCACTGAATAATATCAAGCACAAAACACCAAGGAGTTCGAGAAACAGATTCTTCCCTCGTTGCTAAAAGATAAGTTTTATTAGCGAAGCCCATCCAAAGGATCCTTCAACTAAAATTCCTACTAAACGTCACTGGGCGCTGAGTCCTTGCTGAGAAAAATTGCATTATATTTCCATCAAATCCTTTCAAAAGTAGGCTTAGACATGAAGTAATATTAATTCTTCGGCGACCAATTAAATAATTTCATTTACATAACCGGTGCTTTTACAATAATGACACATGTAACTACGTATGAATGACATGTCATTACATCTTGCGAAAATGCGTGATATGATACCACTATATGCTATACATTTGAACGAATCCACTTCTAAATTGTATGTACATTTTTATTACGTTTATGGTTGCTCTCTAAATTGGCGTGTTTATTGTTTAATAAAAATTAACGCCAAGATATCAACGTAATTTGCGGTAGCAATGGCGAAAAATGTAAGGAAACAAGTAGTTTCAGTGAATTTCCATAAGCGTTGGAGCTCAATTAGAAGTTTTTAGAAAACAATAACCCTGCTTGGCTATACTACAACTATTTAAAACTGTAATGACTCATACGCGTGATCAACACGTGATCAGAGCTCGATCCCGGCTTCCTTCCTGTACAGCCGTATAGCGTACGACATATGTCGTTTCTGTGGCTTTGCGGTGGTCAACAGCACAGACAGAGATGGAAATAATGGCTGATTGTTCTCCGCCGGTAGAACCAATGAAATCAAAGACGCGCCTCGACCGGCAGACTCATAGGCGTCGGCCACGCATTGGAACGTGTTTCGTTGAGCGATCGCATATTGTGTGTGGTTTCTGTGGTTACTGATTTGGTTACACTTAACCATGGAGAGTACAAATGGCACGAGTGGAAGTACTGAAAGCCAGGGAACAAGTAGACGGCTTCGTAAAGCACTGAAGAGGGACGCGAAAGAAATCGTGCTCAACGTGTTCAATTATCTGAACAGAACTATGTCGCAGGAAGATGCACTCGCGCGTTGTGAAAGTATGACAGGCGTTCCAGAGTGGACCATTCGCAGGGTGGTGCATGAAAAGAAGAAAACTGGAGCTACTACTGATCCAAAGTTTAATTTGAAGGGACGAAAGGCCGTTAAATTGGATGACGCTATCAAAATGGCGTTAAGGCGAACCGTACATTCATTCTTGTTTAGGAATGAGATACCAACCCTCAAGGCTGTACATGCAGCGATCAAGGAAAATGAAATTATACCCCAAATGGGGCTGAGGTAATGAGGAAATCCCTGCACCTGGCGTCGAAAATACCTACGCGAAATGATTGAATATAGGCGACAAAGCAGAAAAATCTATTATTTGGACGAGACATGGGTAAATGCAGGTCACACAGTTAAAAAAACCTGGACAGACAAAAACGTAGTGAGTAACCGACAAGCAAGCATTGAAGGTTTGTCAACAGGTCTTTGTGGACCGTCAGGGAAAGGTCAAAGATTGATCGTAACTCATATTGGTAGCGATAGTGGCTTTTTAGAAGAGTGTGACTTGATTTTCGTCTCTAAGAAAGGAGGTGATTACCATGACGAAATGAATGCCAGCTGCTTCGAGAGCTGGTTTCAAGGGGTGCTTCAGCGAGTTGAGCCCAACTCTGTGATCGTCATGGATAATGCTTCCTACCATAGTCGTCGAGCCGAACGTGTACCGACTATGGGATCTCGAAAAAGTGACACGCAGCAATGGTTGCGCGAAAAAGGAATCCCGTTTGACGATTCATGTGTGAAAGCGGAATTGTATGAAAAAATTAAACAGCACAAACCTGCGAACATTAGTTACGTGACTGATGACATGGCCAGTCAATGTGGTGTCACTGTGCTGCGGGTACCGCCCTACCACTGTGAACTGAACCCAATAGAGCTCATCTCATCATCATTCAAATTACCAGACGTTAAGGTTTTACTTGAGACATCCATACAGCTAGTAACGCCCGAAGCTTGGCAGAATGCTATCCGTCATGTTGTGAAGGAAGAAACAAAAATGTGGCAGCTTGACCACCACATCGACACCATCATAGAGCCAGTTATAGTCAATTTCAACGAGGAAAGCGATAGCGACAGTTTATTACTGTCAGATGTAAGTGGAAGCGACGATGAATAAAGGTAATTCCCAAATTTTTGACTTACAATATGTTTCAAACCACTCTTTATTAAGCATGTGACAAATCTAGTTCACCCATGTTAAACATTCATACCCCGCCTATGAACAGCCGACTACTGGTAGTTAAGTGATGTTCACGTGAACATCGATGAGTCATTACAGTTTTAGATAGTTATAGTATAGTTATGGACAGTGTCAGGTGAGATATTGCTCTAAGTAGAGGTCCTGAAATATATTTCTCCAAATAAGTCGATAACTTCCTGAGGATGTCGGAGATACTGGAAGAAACTTATCAGTTCGCCCTCGTAGGTGTAAGCCACAACGTGTGAGTCGCACTGGATGATCATGATTGATCCATTTCCAAACAATCTAATAATAAGCCGTATTCATAAAACAAAGGATATCCTTGTACTTACAAATCTTGAAGGAAATCCTCCAGATGGTATTTATAATAATTTTGCTTTTTGAGTATAAGCATATCCTTCAAAGCAGTGACTTAAGTAAAAGGATATTCATAATCTTCACCTTATACTTGGCATAGGAAGCATATCCTTAAAAAATTCTGAGTGTGGACAGTAGCAGACTCAATTTCGTAACGAGAGGTGGTCAAACGATGATAGCGGAAATTGTGGATGTTAGGGATGTTAAAACGTACAAACATCGTTTACCTTCACTTGGTTGTGACTTTAAACAATTATATCGGTTCGACGAAACAAATATACAATGGCTTGCGGACAGATTTTTAGTTGAGAATGAGGAAACTCGAGGAGGAGCACTTTCATGTATCCATAAAATGTAGATATGTGTACGCTATCTCGGTGACCCTGGATATCAACAAGGTATTGATCAGGAACTTGATGTTAGTCAAGCAACGGTATCTCGGACTGTGAATAGAGTTGTGAACAGCATAGTTGCACAGTCGAACGAATGGATCAAGTTTCCAACTACCATCCATGAACTGATGGAGGCCAAACGGATATGGCAAGGCATGTATACATTTCCGACAGCAATTGGTGTAATTGATTGTTCACATATAGGAATCCTGAAACCAAATCGCCTTGGAGATGAGTATATCAACCGAAAAGGGAAACCTACAAGTGTTGGTGTCAGTTGGCCTGGATCAGTGCATGATTCCAGAATATGGAAAAATTCACAGACTAGATCACAACTAATAAATAAAGCAAATGTTGTACTACTTGGCGATGCCGGTTATGGTATTGAGCCATGCCTTATGACTCCCTACAGAAATCCTACTCCAGGTGCAGAAATATATTATAAAAAGCTTTTAAAACAAGAACGAGTTATAATTGAACGCTGTTTCAATTCGGCGGTGTGTGAAGTCATGAAAAAGACAAGAAACACTATTCTTCTAAGGGACAGTGGGTATGGTATAATGTCATGTCTTATGACTCCTTACACCGACCCCCAAGTGGAATATCAGAGAGTCTTTAACAGGCTGCTTACATCGGAGCGAGTTGTGACTGAGCATACATTTGGGCAAGTAAAGCGGCGATTTCCTATCCTGAAGTATGGATGCAGAGTAAAACCGACCAGTATTCCAAAAGTTATAATTGCGTGTCCTGTGTTGCACAATATAGCTAAGCAATTAAGAGATGTAGATTTTCAAGAAAATGACGAAGATGAAGAACAGGAAAATGTTGATGCTATTCGCGCACAAGGACAAAGGCGGCGAGAGGAATTAGCTCGTCTTATTACTAATAACAATATAGGTGTATAATTAGGATTAAAACTTTCATGTAATGCTATGTATATGTCGTTTACTTCAAACGTACAAAGATGTATTTACTTAAACTAAAAATAAACTTACAAGTTTGAACTGGAAATAAACGTTTAATTATTTTTTTGTGATAAATGATACATTTTACATATACGTCTATTTACAAGTTTTGGTAAATATTATCTCCAACAATAACATACTCTTGCGGGGCTTTTTCGTTTGATGCCTCGTTTAAATTTTTTAGCTTGGCAGTGTAATATTGTTGTTGGAGACGAGCAACTTTCAGTTGTTCAACTAAAACTAATCATTAATAATAATAATAATAATGTCTTTATTAATCCCTTCACACTGCGAGGCAAAGTTTAGTCAGCTGGCTACTCTACCACTTAACCTCACAGCGCAGCGCATACATACAAAAGGAAAAACATAACAATGAATAGAAATCGACTAAATAATATATACAATAATTAAGCTTAAATAGATTAATCTTAATAATAAACAAAAAAAAAACAATAAAGACAAAAAAAAATATATCAGCCAGCTTGGCTAGCAGACCCCAGAAGGTGGTTCTTAATGGCTCTCTTGAATGCAAGTATTCCCATATTTTTGTAATTGTCATTAAGACTATTATACACCTTGACAGCGTTGTAGGTGAAGCTTCGATGGAAAATGTTGCTCCTATAACTAGGTATATGGAAGTCAGAGTTATGTCTCAGATTCCTGTAATTGAGATCCCCACGTGGTATCAGCCTTTTTAGTAGATAAGTAGGTAGCCTATTGATTTTTATTCGTTGTACTAAAATTAGTAAGTTATATGTGAAAAGCTGGTCAACCCTCAACCATCTAAGCTCATTGATCTTCTTAGATACATGGCTAAACTTTCGCAGACCATAAACGAACCTACAGCAGCTATTTTGAATTTTTTGTACTCGATATCTAGTCACGTAATCAAGACAAGGAAAGTAAACAGCAATTGAATAGTTTATTAACGATAGAACCAGTGTCTCAGCCAGTTTTTTGCGAGTCTTGAAATTCAGAATATGGCGATTGGTGTATAATAACTTCAAACGCATGTATGTTAAGCGAGATAAATGCGTAACATGTTGTTTAAACCTCAAATCTGAATCCATGGTGATCCCTAAATACTTCGCATGGTCTACTATAGGAATATGGGTTTCGTTAAGACTAGGAACAATTGTGCCATCTAACTGTTGTACTAACTGTTTTGGGCCAAATAGCTTAGTAGAACATTTTGAAGCATTGATCTTTAGACAATGTCTTTTGCAGTACTCTTCAATGTTAACTAGATCCAAGTTCAATTTATATGATGCTTCATGCATGTCCGAAGAATCAAAAGACAGAGTTAGCTGCGTGTCATCTGCATACGTTTGAATATTACAGTGCTGAAGGCAAGTATGTAGATCAAAGGTATAAACTAAATAGAGTAATGGTCCCAACACAGAGCCTTGAGGTACGCCAGATGCTACACTCTTTGCCGAAGAAAATCCCTTACGTGTTTTCACCTTCTGGGTACGATTGCGCAAATACGAATCGAAGAAACGTGGTGGCTTGTCAGAGAGACCATAAAATTTGCACTTACTCAAGAGAATACCATGATGTACCATATCAAAGGCCTTAGAGAAGTCTAGCAGAATCAGAGCTGTTCCTATTTGATCATCTACATGTTTGATGATATCATCCATAATATTTAATAAAGCGGTTGTTGTGCTATGCCCTGTACGGAAACCAGACTGATATTGAGGAATCATATTGTTTTGTTCCAAATAGTGGGCTGTATGTAGACAATTTTCTATAAAACCTTCGACAAAAAGCACAACATGCTGATGAGCCGTAGGTGAGAATACTCAAAGGGGCTGTTTATCTTCGCCAAAGGCAAAACGATAGCTTCCTTCCAGCAGCTTGGGAAAATCCCTGTCTCTAAGGACACATTTATAATATGAGTAATGCGATTCAAAATTTCTGGTAAGCAGAGATGTATCATTTTACGAGTAAGTCCATCACAACCCGATGTTTCTGACTTGATAGAAGTTGCTGGTCAACGTAGCGAAAAGTAAATGAAGGAACATTAGTGCAGAAGGAGCTATTATCATATTTAGGAATTGTAGACTCAATTAGCCTCGAGTAGGTAAGCCTTTTTTTCCCTCCTTATTGACGCTAAAGCATAATTTCTTAGTTCCTTGTAGTAAATCCAGTTTTCTTGATTGGGAGTACGTCTGAAAGTTATTAAGGCAGTATCCCTCTGTTTAAGTATAAGTTTTACTGTAGCTGTACCAGGGTACGGCTCTTTTATTGACGCGAGCAACTCTGACAGGCGCATAGGCATCAAATAAAATAGTGAGTGGTTCCGTTAAAATACATACTTTTTGTTCTATATCTTTGACATAAAAAATTCTATCCAAATTCATTCGAGTTAAATCAGTCTTAAAGCTGAAGCTAATCATTGAAGCTGGGTTGTCGTTAACTGCCTCGTCTCGTCAGACTCGTGTTTGCCCGAAGCAAAGGTAGGTTTTGGAGGAATTTTTTTTGCAGCAACCTCTTCAACCGATGTGTAGAATCGCTTTTTGATACCTACTACTTGAAGCATAATCATCTGATGAGCGTCGTTTTCCACCATAATGCCATCCTTTGAAGTAGGTAAAGAAGGTTGACTTGCCACGCCAATTGCAAGAGCCCCTAATAAAAATATACATGCACGATAAGTACCTACAAGGTAATAGTAAAGACCTGAATCTATTTCTCATCTGGTACCCGACTTAGTACAGGATTTATGTCCGCATCCATAGCCTTCAACATAACTTTCTCCCAGGACAAAAGACGAAGGGGCTTGTTCCCTGTTTTATTTTTGTCAGTTTTATTTTTCAGTCGCGTTTTCATATTGTTCACTTTTTTCATAAAAGCTTTAATATCCATCTCCTTGCCAAATAAAGTAACGTATTCATTAACGATATCAGTTAATGCAGCAGTTTTCTTCTTTTTCATCGCTGGACTTGAGATTTCTCGATAATCTCCGGAAATGCTTGGACTTTTTCAGCGATAAACATCTTCCCGTTGGGGGCATCTTCGGTAACTTCCTGTTCACTATCGGTGTCAGACATTTTAAATATTTTATTCACTTTAAAATAGCTGCACAAATAAGTTAGATGGATCTTCTTTACATCAATTGACGTGCGAACTGCTTTTAATTATGAGACAAATAAGATCAACCCCATCAGTTACAGACCACATACGCGTTGATTGCACGCTGCAAGTCATATCTTGTCGAAATCGCTAATCTCCGTACCTTTTACTTTATTTTCACGCAGCATTTGCTTGCAAGGAAGAGGTAGAGATTATGAATACGAACCTTTTACTTCTACCTTTTGCTTGTACATTTTACTTCAAAGTGAATTGTATACTAAGTGACATATAAATCCGAACACCCAGTTTAAATGGTTTTATTTTAATAAAATTTTGTATAATTACTTAATGAAGCATAATAAGTAAATGATAAAAATTTCAAAATGATTGCACTGCTTTAAAGCCCTTTGACCTTTAATAATGTGTGGATGCACCCTGATGTGCTACGCATTCTCCAACGCGCCTAGGCATGCTTCTGATCAGGTGGTCAATGTCCTCCTGTGGTATCTCATTCCAGGCAACCACCAACTCCTCTCGAAGTGCTTCTAGAGTCTGAGGAGGACGTTGCAAATTGAGCAATCTCCTACCCATCATATCCCACAAGTGCTCAATTGGGGATAAGTCGGGAGATCTTGGTGGCCATGGTAACAATGTGACATCATTATGTTGAAAGAAGTCTATTGTGACTCTTGCAACACGTGGTCGGGCATTATCTTGTTGGAAAGTTGGATCTGCCAGGGTGTCAAGATAGGGTAAAAGATGGGGTTCTAGAACTTCGTGGATATAACGCTGCGCGTTCATGTTACCTCTGATGAAGATTAAAGGTAACCTGGAACCATAAGCTATAGCACCCCAAACCATAACTCCAACAGTGTGATGAACACGTCTTTCAACAAAAAACTGTGGATTCCTCCTTTCACCACGTCGCCTTCTAACCCTGGCACGACCATCGTGCATGCCAAAACAAAATCGAGACTTGTCACTAAAGACAATACTGTTCCATTCCTGATCCCAGAGTGACCGTTGTCTGCACCACTCAAGGCGATTACGTCGGTGTTCTCGAGTTAAAGGGAGGACCCAGTGTGGCCGGTATGAAAACAAGCCGAAACTTCTCATTTGTCGGTAAACACTTCGCATGCCAATAGGTCTTCCGTGTTCTGCAAACCATTCATTTGCAATGGACCTTAGGCGGCGATCTTCACGGTCTGTTGTTCTACGGCGGCGTCCAGTGCCCCTTGCTCTTTGCGTACGGCCTTCTCGAAGCCATGCCTGACAACACCTAACCACAGTGTCTACACTTCTTTGCACTCTAACTGCTATTGCCCGAAAAGAAAGTCCAGCTTCCCGAAGTCCCACTATACGGCCCCTATCAAACTCACTAAGTTGACGAAATCGTACAGGTCTCCGTACTCTAGGCATCGTAACCGATCGTAAAGGATGTCAAGAACCAAAATCCGCCAACGTTGATTCTTTACTGCGGCTGAAATATTCATTATTAGAGCGTTAGTGAATTAAAAAAAAGCAGTATAAAAACCGGAATGTCCAACTGATAAGGCTGAAAATTTTTTCACTTGTTATTTACAGTAAGATAAATACATTCACCAACTTTTATTAAAATAAAACCATTTAAACTGGGTGTTCGGATTTATATGTCACTTAGTATATTTACATCCGCTACGTTGTTTTTCGGATACCGGGATTTGGAATAATACCTCATACTTTAACTTATAACAATAGAGCTTCCTCGATTTGAGTTCTGATACTTCTGATCTTGCTGCTTTCCCAGTTTAACTAAAAGAAGTAGTAAACATTCTGAGGGGCTTTTTTGAACATTTTTTTAGCTTCCGAACATTGTGGCGTTCAAAAAAGTATAAGCACATAAATGATTGTTCGATGACGTTAGAATATTTTTAACCTATAACCATTAGCATCTAGGGACAAATCAATTCAATTTTATTGACAGAAAAGACACACGATTTACCATGTAACACATATCTGGCAACCACTGGCCTTTTGTCTTATGAATATAAGATGAATAAACGAAATGTTAACATTCACGCTCGTATATGCATTTTTATTACATAACCTGAGCCAAACAGCAATTAATATTTTAATCGATTACATAACCGAAAATACTCACAGACTGGACTCGACTGATTGATGAACATTCAGATTCTCAAAAGTATGTTAAGTACATTGACATTGGGTGTTAATTTTACACGAAAATGATCTCATAGAGCTTTTTTCAGTATCTTGTAGAGATATTTGGTAATGGTGTGGCAGACATTCTTTTTCAGGTCATCAACATTAATTGTCTTATTACTAGTCCATACGTCAATGTACGAATAACGCAACAGTAAAAAAAAACTCGCAAATTGTCAACCTCACAACACACTTTGCTGCAACTGAATCCGATTGTTTTCATATGGAATAGACCTATCGGATTTCCAGCTAGGTATTTAAAAAAATAAATGTCCTCATCCCTTACTCGGCGTGCTCTCAATTGATTTTGGTGCATACAAAAGGTATGTCTGTTTTCAAAATAAATATTTAATTAAAATGAGAGATGAGTTCAGGGGTAAAACAGAAAAATATTCACAATCCCATAAGCAAGAATCGAAAAAGGAGTTTCCAGAATGGTTTGCAAAGTACTTTGAAAGAGCGACCAGTATGCGCATTGTAGAAGTTGTAATATAGAACTATGCCATCACTTTAAAAGCATTAATATCCCAGACTAAGTGACATATAAATCTGAACACCCAGTTTAAATGGCTTTATTTTAATAAAATTTTGTATAAGTACTTAATGAAGCATAATAAGTAAATGATAAAAATTTCAAAATGATTGCACTGCTTTAAAGCCCTTTGACCTTTAATAATGTGTGGATGCACCCTGATGTGCTACGCATTCTCCAACGCGCCTAGGCATGCTTCTGATCAGGTGGTCAATGTCCTTCTGTGGTATCTCATTCCAGGCAACCACCAACTCCTCTCGAAGTGCTTCTAGAGTCTGAGTAGGACGTTGCAAATTGAGCAATCTCCTACCCATCATATCCCACACGTGCTCAATTGGGGATAAGTCTTGGTGGCCATGGTAACAATGTGACATCATTATGTTGAAAGAAGTCTATTGTGACTCTTGCAACATGTGGTCGGGCATTATTTTGTTGGAAAGCTGGATCTGCCAGGGTGTCAAGATAGGGTAAAAGATGGGGTTCTAGAACTTCGTGGATATAACGCTGCGCGTTTATGTTACCTCTGATGAAGATTAAAGGTGACCTGGAACCATAAGCTATAGCACCCCAAACCATAACTCCAACAGTGTGATGAACATGTCTTTCAACAAAAAACTGTGGATTCCTCCTTTAACCACGTCGCCTTCTAACCCTGACACGACCGTCGTGCATGCCTAAACAAAATCGAGACTCGTCACTAAAGACAATACTGTTGCATTCCTGATCCCAGGGTGACCGTTGTCTGCACCACTCTAGGCGATTACGTCGGTGTTCTCGAGTTAAAGGGAGGACCCAGTATGGCCGGTATGAAAACAAGCCAAAACTTCTCATTCGTCGGTAAACACTTCGCATGCCAATAGGTCTTCCGTGTTCTGCAAACACATTCATTTGCAATGGACCTGGTAGTGGAGAAACGGTCCCTTAAGGCCAATAATCTTAGGCGGCGATCTTCACGGTCTGTTGTTCTACGGCGGCGTCCAGTGCCCCTTGCTCTTTGCGTACGGCCTTCTCGAAGCCATGCCTGACAACACCTAACCACAGTGTCTACACTTCTTTGCACTCTAACTGCAATTGCCCGAAAAGAAAGTCCAGCTTCCCGAAGTCCCACTATACGGCCCCTATCAAACTCACTAAGTTGACGAAATCGTACAGGTCTCCGTACTCTAGGCATCGTAACCGATCGTAAAGGATGTCAAGAACCAAAATCCGCCAACGTTGATTCTTTACTGCGGCTGAAATATTCATTTTTAGAGCGTTAGTGAATTAAAAAAAAGCAGTATAAAAACCGGAATGTCCAACTGATAAGGATGTTGTTATTTACAGTAAGATAAATACATTCACCAACTTTTATTAAAATAAAACCATTTAAACTGGGTGTTCGGATTTATATGTCACTTAGTATATAAATATTTGTATTGCATAACTTTTCCCTAATATTTTCTAAACGTACCTGGTAACATTTCTTCAAATAGTTTTTGCGCAATGTGGATTCATTTGGGATATGGCGGTTACAATATTTTTCTAAAAATTTACGGAACGCCGGTTGTTCTAATTTATTCCATGGTATGTTTGATTGTGCCATGGAGTTGCATAAATCAAAATAAAATTCATTTTTAGAATCCTGGTTTTGTTGGGAGCTGCCACATAATGCAGTTGAAACAAACGTTTGTTACACTTTCCCGTTAAATCGTTTCTTCATTTCCTTGTGAATGGCTGTAGATAATATTATTATTAAGCTCTTAAACAGCTAGAGATACCACATTTGTTTCATATAAAGAGAGACAAAATCTATACGTCAGAAACCATATATTTAGGAATCTTCCAGATATTTCCAAAATAGACATGTCGTAAATCACAAAAAACGATGTAACTCATTTGGATGAAATAGAGAAGAATACGAAAAAATTAAAAATCGCCATAACTGCTGATTATTTTCAGAAACATTTTTGTACGGGTTATAAATTGGGGGTGGGGGTTGTAAGGCGTAATTTTTTGATAGTATATTTATATACTCCCAACCCTGTTAATCCTATTAGCCAAATAATCGGTTTCCCCGGGCACAAGGAACTGTCTTAGGTCCGCTGTTATTCAATATATATTTAAATGATATTTTCCAAATTAATTGTGTTGGAAAAATAACTAGTTTTGCAGATGATACTGCAATATTATATCAAGGCACTGACTGGTCTGATCTGAAAAATGTAATTGAAAATGATTTTATCAAAATTATTCGGTGGTTTAACAGTAGAAAATTAAGCATTAACTACTCTAAAACACATTTTTTACCATTTGGATCTTATGCTAGACATCTGCCAAATTACACAAATGTCTCCTTCAACATTAATGATCAAAAAATGCAAATTAATAGAGTGCCCAACATAAAATACCTTGGAGTGGTCTTGGATGCTCACTTACGATGGGACATCCATGTCAATTATATTTTAAAGAAAGTTAGATTTGTATCCTACAAAATTAAATACCTTGGGAATATATTGACAGAAAAATATCTTCGAACATTATACCATGCACTGATTGAGCCTCATCTCACATATGGTATATTAGCATGGGGAGCTGCATGTTCCTCACATATCTATAATTTAGATGTTTTTCAAAAAAGTATTCTAAAAATGATATTTAAAAAACCGAAACTTTATCCCACTGAAAAATTATACACAGATGTTCGAATGTATGATATAAGACAGCTTTATTTCTTACACAGTATCACTCACTACCATAAATTTGTAAACACCGACCAAAAAATTAAACATAATCATTATACCAGGTACAAAATTCGTGGCACAGTAGTTCCTCAACCGCATAAATCTATAATGCAGCGATCATATTTCTATTTAGCGCCTAAATTTTATGAAATTATACCTAAAGACTTAAAAGATTTACGTTTCGGAAATTGTTTCAAAAGAAATTTAAAAAAGTGGCTACATTCTATATCTATTACTGAAATTCATAAACTCATAAATACGAACATCAACTAAATATACTAAGTGACATATAAATCCGAACACCCAGTTTAAATGGTTTTATTTTAATAAAAGTTGGTGAATGTATTTATCTTACTGCAAATACCAAGTGAAAAAATTTTCAGCCTTATCAGTTGGACATTCCGGTTTTTATACTGCTTTTTTTTAATTCACTAACGCTCTAAAAATGAATATTTCAGCCGCAGTAAAGAATCAACGTTGGCGGATTTTGGTTCTTGACATCCTTTACGATCGGTTACGATACCTAGAGTACGGAGACCTGTACGATTTCGTCAACTTAGTGAGTTTGATAGGGGCCGTATAGTGGGACTTCGGGAAGCTGGACTTTCTTTTCGGGCAATTGCAGTTAGAGTGCAAAGAAGTGTAGACACTGTGGTTAGGTGTTGTCAGGCATGGCTTCGAGAAGGCCGTACGCAAAGAGCAAGGGGCACTGGACGCCGCCGTAGAACAACAGACCGTGAAGATCGCCGCCTAAGATTATTGGCCTTAAGGTAACATGAACACGCAGCGTTATATACACGAAGTTCTAGAACCCCATCTTTTACCCTATCTTGACACCCTGGCAGATCCAACTTTCCAACAAGATAATGCCCGACCACATGTTGCAAGAGTCACAATAGACTTCTTTCAACATAATGATGTCACATTGTTACCATGTCCACCAAAATCTCCCGACTTATCCCCAATTGAGCACGTGTGGGATATGATGGGTAGGAGATTGCTCAATTTGCAACGTCCTCCTCAGACTCTAGAAGCACTTCGAGAGGAGCTGGTGGTTGCCTGGAATTAGATACCACAGAAGGACATTGAGCACCTGATCAGAAGCATGCCTAGGCGCGTTGGAGAATGCGTAGCACATCAGGGTGCATCCACACATTATTAAAGGTCAAAGGGCTTTAAAGCAGTGCAATCATTTTGAAATTTTTATCATTTACTTATTATGCTTCATTAAGTACTCATACAAAATTTTATTAAAATAAAACCATTTAAACTGGGTGTTCGGATTTATATGTCACTTAGTATACATAATCTACTGTAGCTAATTTTTGTCCTTTTTTGTCATTTGCATTCTACAGTTTCAACTTAAATTATTGGTCCATGTACAGGCGATGCCTTCTATTGGGCCTGTTTTGATTTTATATTTATTTACTCATATTGTTTGTTATCTTTGTACATTGAGTAAATAAATATTATTATTATTATTTGCACTTAAAAACTCGAAAACATGTTTTCGACATGCATCTCCTGCTTCTATGTGGGCTCACCGCCCGGCGTACCGGTCTGGTTGACTGTTCTGCTCGTACTGCAACGGTACCGCGTCGGGCGCTGTCGCCTCTGACGATATGGGTAGGGACAACGTTGCCAGATGGACGGTAATTACCTGTAGGGCAGGGAAGGAATGCATATGGACTAGTTATATGGGCCTGTTCGAATGACTTGATCCGTTCAAGTTCTCCGCTGTACATGCGTAACTAGTTTTTTCTCAGAGGGTTTAACTCGTGCTGAACCTCATCCCTTAAAAAACGATGACGGTGTTTCGTGGGGAATGCAGAGTTAACCTACTCGACGCCATTTCTTATGAAAATCGAAATAATTTAGGCAAAGTTAGGTTTCTTCTAAATTGCATAAATTGTGACCACGGGCAGGTGCTATTGTAAAAAATAAAACATGCTACATAACGGAAACATTATTATAGTAAGATACCATGTGTATATTTGCTCAACATACTTAATTTTTGGCTGTAATCGGTAACGATATTTTTTTCAGCAAATTTGGCAACTCATATCCTGTATTTACGTAACTCGATCCTTGTACCAATAAGTTTGTATGTATATATACTAATACGTCTAATAGTTAATATAATTTCAAGGAGTAATTTCACCATGTTAAAGATGATATTTCATATCCTGATCATGTAGTGTAGATAATATCTTCGGTTCAATGTTGCTTTCTGAATGATCTGAATTGTTCTACGTCGCATACACCGACCGACATTTCTGGAAACGGAAATAACATAACCAAATGAAGAAATTGAAACTTCGTTACCTGCAACACACTGACGTGAAAAGTTATTTGTATCTTTTTTCTAGGCATGCAGAAAGTTTGTAGGCAATACCTTTTAACATTTTATTTTCACTTCGTTCTGGCTGTTAAATGAAAAATAATTTTCGCCTGTTTCAGCTGCTACTACAGCAGATTTAAACGTACAAAATTCACACAATTACGTGAAGTATTTTGATTGAAATATCGGAGCTACGTTATACAAATCGAATGCATTCGTAAACACAATAGAAAGGAAGGTAAGCTAACATTTTGAGGCACTTTTCATCCTCAGTCTGTGTTCAAGCATTACGTGTTAAGTAAAAGTATACGTGCGATATAAATCATACTTCTCGTTCATGCAGGTCGGTCCGCCTTCGTTTACACGGAAGATTATACACGCCTATTGCTAGTTACTGATTTTTGTTAAGCGGTGCAATGAAGCATGCAGTTTTTTCTGGTATGTGGAAGCTTGTATCAGCCCTCAAGGTGGTACAACAATGAACAAATAGTTAAATAAATATTCTTTTTAAGGAACAGCGGTTTTATTGACATGAAAGTCGTGCGTAAAACTATACAGGGTGTTTCGGTTTATTGTTGCATAACTTTAAGATTCGATAGAACTTTTAAAATTAATGCATAAAGTCTATATAAACATGGGTCGAAAAATGCGTGGCTTCCGAAATACAGGGTGTTTAAATTTACCTTCTAAAATAGTTGTTTTAAATATTTCGAACAATATTTGATGTATAACAGTGATAATTGGTATACACGGGCATAGTTTTACTGTAGCCGCTAGAGGGCGCTCTCTACTGTACCTGTAGTGTATTAAAATGACCGAAAATCTTTTCTTAGTGCAATTTTTTGCTTTTTGAATAAAAAAACTGATTCTTCGCACTTTTCAACATAAAAAAGCTCTCTTGTGAATTTTCGTTATAGTTAGCCGTTTTTGAGATATTTCGATTTTTAAGGTTCGATGCATTTTTAATTATTTATTTAACGTTAAAAAGTCAGTATCTCGATAATTTTTAGAAGTAGGCTGTGCCTGCAAATATTTGTGGAATTGAAAGCAGAATAAGGTTAAACGTCAATTAGTTGACAGTTAGTTTTGTTGTCTGTTGAAACCTGAAACGTTTTTTTGCAATTGTGAATGCACGAAATTTAGTTTCTTTTACCTGTTTTTTTTTTGTAGGTTTTATAAAACTGCCATTTTTATTCTCCAATCAAGAGTTAGCGGATATTCATTTTGTGTATGGCTTTGTAAATGGAAACGCAGCAGAAGCAGCCAGAGAATACGCACTAAGATTTCCAAACAGACGACATCCAACTCGCTCAGTATTTGTAAGAGTGCATCGCCAAATAATTGAAAATGGTTTTGGAAATCTCCAAATGGATCAAAACATAAATGTTCGTCAGCGCAGATTTACCCGTATGATTCTGCGTGAGTTTGATAGAGATCCGACCACAAGTGTTAGAAGAGGTTCTGGTGCCTTGGAAATTTCAGCAAGCCATGTTCACCGTGTTTTTAGAAATAACCATAGACGTCCTTACCATTTGCAACCTGTGCAAGGACTACAGCCAGGGGACGGAGAACGAAGAATCACATTTTGTCAGTGGATTCTTGATAGAACTGATAATAATAGGGAGTTTTTAAGTAACGTTTTATGGACCGATGAGTCATGCTAACACAATCCGCATGCAGTTCGGGAAAGAAATGTTCAGCATGAATTTAGTGTGAACGTGTGGATTGGTATCTACCTACTCGACTATTTGGACCCTACCTTTTGCCTGCAAGGTTAAATGCTGCGACCTTCTTGGAATTTTTAAAGGCTGAACAAGCAAATATGTGGGATGATGTTATGTTAGATTTAAGAAGATTGGCCTGGTTCCAGCTTGATGGTTGTCCAGCTCATTATTCGAGAATAGGTAGAAACTGGCTGGACGAAAATTATCCAGAAAGATGGATCGGCCGTGGAGGACCAGTCGCCTGGCCTCCACGATCCTCTGACCTAAATCCATTAGATTTCTTTGTGTGGGGATTTCTAACAGAAAAAGTGTACCAGACTCCCGTAACCACAAGAGATACGCTAATAGACAGAATCAGGAATGCATGTGATGAAATAAGGCCTTATTTGAATAATGGTATACCACGTTCGATCATTCGTAGATGTGAATTGTGTATTGAACAATTGAGTTTACATTTCGAGCAGCTACTTTAGATTTTGTATGTTTGTCCTAACTATCCAATAGCATTTTAGTTGTAAATAATTAATTTAATTTGTTAAAAATAATATTGGAAAATTAAACAAATTAATATTCTGTTTTTTTGGGTTTATTTGGAGTTAGGAATTACTGCTGTGTTTAAAAACACAATCTAAACGATCATCTTAATTACTTGTAATGCCCAAATCGAAAATGTAAAAAAAATTCTTTTCCCATAAATAATTAAAAAAGCATCGAACCTTAAAAATCGAAATATCTCAAAAACGGCTAACTATAACGAAAACTCACAGGAGAGCTTTTTTATGCAGAAAAGTGCGAAGAATCAGTTTTTTATTCAAAAAGCAAAAAATTGCACTAAGAAAAATTTTTCGGTCATTTTAATACACTACAGGTACAGTAGAGAGCGCCCTCTAGCGGCTACAGTAAAACTATGCCCATGGTTCGCTTTGTCGTACCAAAAAACCCTTGTATACCAATTTTCACTGTTATACAAATATTGTTCGAAATGTTTAAAAAAAACTATTTTAGAAAGTAAATTTAAACACCCTGTATTTCGGAAGCCACGCATTTTTCGACCCATGTTTATATATACTTTATGCATTAATTTTAAAAGTTTTATCGAATCTTAAAGTTATGCAACAATAAACTGAAACACTCTGTATAAACAATAGTTAAAACGTGGTTAATACTATAAAGTGTTTCCACTATGTTTTACGTTCAGCTTTTAGAGCCAAGAGTTTGATGCTTCGCAGATTATCGCTATTCTTAAGAATTGGAACATCGCTACTTTCGAGGCTTAACGTCTTTTTTTATTCTTCAATCATATTTACAGGATATGTTCCCAACTGATGTGACGCTGGAAAATAGCCTTTACATATATCATTATAAAGAGTTTATGATTACTGGAAGTGAAAATGATTGGCTAGAATACACAAGATCAAGAAACCAATCTGTAGCAGTTCTACGAGATGAAAAGAAAAAATATTACATTGATCAGAGTAAAAATAATAGCAAAAATATGTGGAAAACGATACATTATGTCTATTAGAAAAAGTACATTATCTAAAACGAAATTCGACGATGGGGTAATAACAAACGAAGAAATAATAGCAGATCGAATGAATACTTATTTCATCGATAGTGTCAACGACATTGTAAAATCAATTATTGACGGGGATCCCAACCAATGTCCCATTAGCTCAGATTATAATCATTCAGTGAGTTTAGAACAATAAACATTAATCATTTCAAGAAGATTATATCAAAAATTAAAACAAATCAAAATAAGAGTGAGATTTTGTCCAATAGTGTGCTTTATGAATGTTTTGACATTATTGGAGCAAGAATATTAATCCTGATAAATTACTGTTTAAAATATGGCGAATTTGCAACAAAACTGAAGCGTTCTACAATAACTCCTGTTTTTAAAGTTAAGAATTCTGAGTTGTACGCCAATATGCGGCCAATAAATGTTCTGCCAGATGTTGAAGAAGTTTTTGAACAAATTATTTACGAACAGATCATTATCAAGATCAAAAAATATTTCTGTTGGTATACCACAAGGTAGTAAACTAGGTCCACTACTATTAATTTTATACGTTAATGACATGTGTAATATTTTAGATTATTGTAAACTTCAGATATTTGCAGATGATACATTAATATACATATCAGATGAAGATATAGACACTGCTTTAAAAATGCTAAATTTTGACTTGGCAAAAATCGTAAATTGGTTAAATGTAAATAAACTAAAATTGAATACTTAAAGGAAATACCTAGACGAAAATACTATTAGGATAAATGGATAAATGATTGAAAATGTTGAATCAATTAAATATTTAGGTACATATATTGATAGTCAACTAAAGTTTAAGGATCACTATGAATAATACATTATTTCAAAAATTGCAAAAAAAACAAATTAGGTACTTTTATAGGACTTCTCATAGTCTTGGCACCTATTCCAAGAAAATAGTTTATAATATAATTATTCTATCGCATTTACTATATTGTTCAACTATTTTGTTCACAGCCAATGAAGCTGTATTCTCAAAATTATAAGTCTTGCAAAATAAAGCTATGAGAATAATATTGAATAAAAATAAATACACCAAAATAAAATCTATGTTACAAGAATTGCAGTGGTTGAATATAAAAAATTTCATAACATATTTGGTTCTTATTTTTATATTTAAAATAAAAAATCATCTTTTGCCAGAACATTTATAACACTACATAGAATTGTATAATCATTACCACAATCATTATACAAGAGGAAATATAGATTTTCATTTACAAAATTGCAATAGTATTATAACTAGCAAATCACTATTTCAAAAAAGATCAAAAGAAAATTAAAGGAATATTTCATGGACAATAAAAATTCTTAGAGATGCAAATTTTATAAATATCTGTATGTTATGTAATTGTTTAGTTTTTTAAAAGAATGTAATTGTAGCAATCATGCTAAATAAGTCTTAAACAAACAAACGAACATATATTTTCTGAAAAAATGATCCCTAAGGTAAAGAGGGAATAAAACTCAAAGATCACATTCATGGGATCTAGTAATCACTTTCAAGGATTTACTGTCATAGCTCATAGCGCAATTTTATTGAAAAATAATAAAAAAAAAATGAGAAAAAATACTACAGTCGCAAAGATTTTCCGCAATTTCTCAAAAATGGCGCAATGGGTTTTTCGAAATATTAATTAAAAATTATATTGAAATGACCTTCACCCTGCCCTAGAGGATGTTTCTATTGGTACCGTTGGTGGTGGGCTCGTTTAGTTATTTTATACACATAAAAATTTTGGATTTTCGTTGTTTAATCACAGTTGCATTAGACCGAAAACAGGACTTATCGATTATCCTCCTTTGTCCTGAAAGGCAAAGTAGTGAAAACTAATTTTTTTTGGAAGTCTGCAAGCTGTTTGATGGGTCAAGGTTTCATAACAATCGCACACTCCGCTTTTTGGTAGGTCATTCGATCCTCAATTTATTTTGAGGCACATTGAGGATTAACAAAAATCGAAACAAGACATTTCTCATATTTTTGCACTTATCGATAATTCCTTGCACCTAAAATTTTAAACAGATTCATACCACGATGTGAAAAGTTCCGAGTCAACACGTGGATGTACATTTTGAATAAAACACCTGAGCTTACCTCTGCTCCAGAGAGTGTTTCACAGTGTTAGTAATAGCTCTGTATTATTAGCTCACCTTTGAAAAGCAATTGTTTTACTGCAAATGACAAACTGTTGTTTTTAGGTCGCTTACAATACGACAATCCCTTTATCTTTTGCTTTTTGGTCCAAGTTCAAATCAGCTTATCAAATTACATTTTCTTCTTCACGGGCGCATATCATATAAGCAACCGAATTGATCGATCACCGAATATTTCGAAACAAGCGATATTTCGATATTTAAATGAATATTAATTTGATATACCGGACCGTGATTGAGACTACAGTAAGCGGTGCGGACTTTCAAATTTTAAGGTCATTCGTAAATTATTAGTTTGGCGGGTAAAGACCCAAAATACGATCGTAAAAAAGTATTAGAACGTTACTTGTCAATCTACATTAACTTGCTATATGTAGCGAATTTGTTTTGCAATCAGTTCCTAGATCAAACCATTAATTTATCATATAATAATGGATATTTGCATGCGCTCGCATTACATGAAAGTTAAATTGCTTTAATCAAGTTTCTGTGTCATACTGACATTTGCCTTCATTTAATTGTTTATGTAAATGATACGCTACCATTACAGGGTTTTGGTTTCATGAACCTTGCTACTGAAACGAAGTCTGGGTGCAATCTGAAACTTATTTTTTCTGTTCATAGCTTGATTAGGGACACCGATCGACAAAAGACCTCCTATACTACAACTATTTAAAACTGTAATGACTCATACGCGTGATCAACACGTGATCAGAGCTCGATCCCGGCTTCCTTCCAGTACTGCCGTATAGCGTACGACATATGTCGTTTCTGTGGCTTTGCGGTGGTCAACAGCACAGCCAGAGATGGAAATAATGGCTGATTGTTCTCCGCCGGTAGAACCAATGAAATCAAAGACGCGCCTCGACCGGCAGACTCATAGGCGTCGGCAACGCATTGGAACGTGTTTCGTTGAGCGATCGCATGTTGTGTGTTTTTATAAGAATTGTTGTGTGATTGTTATTGTTGTGGTTTCTGTGGTTACTGTTTTGGTTGTACTTAACTATGGAGAGTACAAATGGCACAAGTGGAAGTACTAAAAGCCAGGGAACAAGTAGACGGCTTCGTAAAGCACTGAAGAGGGACGCGAAAGAAATCGTGCTCAACGTATTCAATTATCTGAACAGAACTATGTCGCAGGGAGATGCACTCGCGCGTTGTGAAAGTATGACAGGCGTTCCAGAGTGGACCATTCGCAGGGTAGTGCATGAAAAGAAGAAAACTGGAGCTACTACTGATCCAAAGTTTAATTTGAAGGGACGAAAGGCCGTTAAATTGGATGACGATAGCAAAATGGCGTTAAGGCGAACCGTACATTCATTCTTCTTTAGGAATGAGATACCAACCCTCAAGGCTGTACATGCAGCGATCAAGGAAAATGAAATTATACCCCAAATGAGCGTCGAGGTAATGAGGAAATCCCTGCACGAAATTAATTTTCGTTACGAAACGCGTAATCGGAAGTCAGCATTGATAGAGAGACCTGAAATAGTCGCCTGGCGTCGAAAATACCTAAGCGAAATGATTGAATATAGGCGACAAAGCAGAAAAATCTATTATTTTGACGAGACATGGGTAAATGCAGGTCACACAGTTAAAAAAACCTGGATAGACAAAAACGTAGTGAGTAACCGACAAGCAAGCATTGAAGGTTTGTCAACAGGTCTTCGTGGACCGTCAGGGAAAGGTCAAAGATTGATCGTAACTCATATTCGTAGCGATAATGGCTTTTTAGAAGAGTGTGACTTGATTTTCGTCTCTAAGAAAGGAGGTGATTACCATGACGAAATGAATGCCAGCTGCTTCGAGAGCTGGTTAAAAGGGGTGCTTCAGCGAGTTGAGCCCAACTCTGTGATCGTCATGGATAATGCTTCCTACCATAGTCGTCGAGCCGAACGTGTACCGACTATGGTATCTCGAAAAAGTGGCATGCAGCAATGGTTGCGCGAAAAAGGAATCCCGTTTGAAGATTCATGTGTGAAAGCGGAATTGTATGAAAAAATTAAACAGCACAAATCTGCGAACATTAGTTACGTGACTGATGAGATGGCCCGTCAATGTGGTGTCACTGTGCTGCGGTTACCGCCCTACCACTGTGAACTGAACCCAATAGAGCTCATCTGGGATCAAGTGAAGGGTTATAGGTATTGCGCGCCATAACACAACCTTCAAATTACCAGACGTTAAGGTTTTACTTGAGACTTCCATACAGCTAGTAACGCCCGAAGCTTGGCAGAATGCTATCCGTCATGTTGTGAAGGAAGAAACAAAAATGTGGCAGCTTGACCACCACATCGACACCATCATAGAGCCAGTTATAGTCAATTTCAACGAGGAAAGCGATAGCGACAGTTTATTACTGTCAGATGTAAGTGGAAGCGACGATGAATAAAGGTAATTCCCAAATTTTTGACTTACAATATGTTTCAAACCACTCTTTATTAAGAATGTGTCAAATCTAAGGCACCCATGTTAAACATTCATACCCCGCCTATGAACAGCCGACTACTGGTAGTTAAGTGATGTTCACGTGAACATCGATGAGTCATTACAGTTTTAGATAGTTATAGTATAGATTACGTCACGCAATTGTGGAGTAAACTCATCCAGTCTTATGGTGAGGCTCATGTCGTTGCTCTTGGTATGACGAAAGCGTTCGATCAGCTGTGGCAGGTTGTCCTCTCACGAAAACTTCCATCCTATGGCTCCCCAGAGAAGCTTTGCAGATAGACGGCTGACTTTTTTTCTGGCCGCAAGATATCAGTCGTAATTGATGGGTTTTCCTCTTCACTCCACAACGTCAACGCGGGTGTTCCCTAGGGATCAGCTTTGGCTCCGACACCGTTCCTCCTACATATCAACGACCTCCTTTCCAGTACGACCAATCCGATCCGCATTCTTAAAAATTGGCAAAAGACAGACAAGCCAACGGAGATGAACAACAGAGACCTTGGAACGATCACAGCTTATCGAAAAAAGTTCGCTTCGTGAAGTTTTAAAATTCTAACTTGAACGTGGGAAGTAAAAATATAAGAGTTACAAAAATATTAGTTATCATAAGTACGTTAATAAAATATTAACAAACTTTTCACAGTACGGTCATCGAAATGTTATTATTTTATTTAACATTTTAATGTTGACAGTTAACTTGAAACGGAACGTACTCTACTCAACGTTAGTGACGTCACTCCCGTTATGACAATATATCTGAGGTTATAGTCAGCCTAAATAGGTGTGGCTGCAGGGGGATACAGGGGGAAAAAGGGGGGGAGGAGGACCCTAGCAAAGGAACACATTCTGGCCCGTATCGTCAGTCGTCCCTACAATTGTAGGGCGCGTTTATGGCCTCCTAGATTGTCATACTCTTTTCTCTCCTTCAAAAATTTCTAGATTACACTCGTCCCGTGTCAGCGTCAGCGCTCTCCTATTGTGAAGATATGTTTTCCTTTTAAATTGTAGGAAATTTCAGGCTGATAAAACATGATATAACTCAAAAGCAAGCACAATTTGATGCAAATAGATGTTTGTGACATAACCTCAAGATAGAGCGTTGACACGGAGAAGTAGAAAACTATGACAATCAAGGAGGCCATAAACGCGCCCTACAATTGTAGGGACGACTGACGATACGGGCCTAAGTGTTGTTCAAAATACCTCCGGGCCTCCAGTAATGCGATCTCTGAAGCAGATTGTACATCACATAAGAGCCAAACATTGATAACTAAAGCATCATGACATTTAGGCAACGCGTACAACAAAAGGAGTTCACTACAAGTGTTCATCAGCTAGTGAGAAAATCTTGTAGAAAAACCTACATCACGTCAAAACAGCCAATACAATGTCAACAAAAAAATCGACATAATGTCACTTTTCAACATCCGTGCCGTTTTGCCAAAAGAACATAGAATATGCACCACAACATTAGAAAATGCTATACGAATTGGATGTTGACAGATGACATGAGTGACAAGAGCATAACTGTTAGCTTAAAACAGCATCTCCTCCAACTAAATTGTTTTGTTTCAATTCCTTCATATATTATTAACTTTAGTACAAAGAATCTTAATTAAAAGGATCGCATTTTCTCTATTGCACGACATTTTCTCAATGTTAGGGAGAAAGCTGTGAAAAAACTGGTTGAAACCCAAAATAATCTTCGAGTCTTTTATCAAACTTTCCTAAAGGACCATTAAGGCACTCGGTAGTGCAACCCATCCAACAATGGTTCTTTTTTCCCGCGCCTCTGACGAAAATCTAAGCTAAGACCAAAAAAACGAAAAAATAAAAATAGCAGAAACTTCATTATACTTTGCTATACTTTATTGAAGACACCCGAATCGCTTTTACCAGTGATGGAAGAATGTTTGACATCCGGCCAAGATTTTGTGTTTCAGCAAGATGGTGCAGTGTGCCATACCTCAAAAAAGGCTATAAAATGGACGGAAGAAAATAATGTACCACTTTTGAAATGGGTTTCTATCCTGCTCGTACAAAAGCTTCAAGAAATATGGGACTAATTTACACCAAATTTTTGCCATAACTTGGTTAACACTATGCCCCAAAGAATTTCAACCGTAATAAAAAATAAAGGTGATGTTAACCAATGGTAATCTTTCAATTGTTGCTTTGTTAACTTCGTGCATTTATTCGCACATTGTTTATTTGTTCATAGGTCTAAGTGATTTCAAATATGTATTTTTTACGACTAGAGTGTATCTAAAATGTTTTTGAGAAAATAAATTGTTTTAGAAGTGAATAGTTTCGACATGTTTAGCTTATAAAGGCATATTTTGGTACAAATCTTACCTCGCAACTATGGAGATATTGGAAAAACTGTGTTTACACAAAGCGTGGGAGATACCAAGTCAATCTGACAACTATTTTGCGGATCTAGACAAGGATAATTTTTATCCATCCGTGCACATCCAAACAGTAAAAGTGAGATGCGAATATTTATGTTCACGTCCACTGTCCTTTCTACTAGAATATTTGCCGCAGAGGCGTGGATACGAACACAACGTGCAGACACTTCTGGTTTGCAATTATAGTTACATGCTTCGTGAATACTTAGATGAAGATGCGATTCACCGTAATCCAGGCTATAATCTTGTTTGTTTTTCGAAACTTGGATATTGCTTCACTCTATAAACTGATGAAATTACCATGTCAAGGATGCCAATAAGCAACGTTCGTGTAAATAATAATTTGCAAATAGAAATGTCCCGGATTTCGGCAAGATGCCTCAATCTCTGACAAATTCGGATACATGAAAACTATTTCAAGGTTGTACAGGGTGGATAGGTGTGAGATTGTAAAAGCCGCAGGTGAGAATGGATGTAACAATCCATAAACACAAACACAACATTTATGTAAGAGAATGTAAGGGTATTTCCGAAAACTAGAATATATATATATGGCGAGTTTCTGCAACCTAAGGTCGCTTCTCGCAACCCATACGCCATCGTATCCTATCGTTCCAGTCTCCTTCATGTAGTCCTCTACTTTCCATTGCGGTATGGATGTTTGAAAACCATTTCCTTCGTGGTCTTCCTCGTTTATTTCTTTGTGCTGGTGTCCATTTCCAAACCCTTAATGGTATCCTTTCTTCGTTCATTCGTTGCAGGTGTCCATACCATTTTAACTGCCTCTCTGTTATATCGTCCATTATTGTATTTTCGACTTCCATTCTTTCTCTGATGGTCTCATTTCTAACATGGTCAAGTAAAGTTAAACCGGAACATCTTCTCCAGTACATCATTTCGGTTGAGAGAAGCTTTTGTGACATATTTTTATCTACAACCCACGCTTCTGACCCATACGTCAGTACTGGCTGAATCATAGCCTGATATATAATTTTTTTTGTTTTCTTTGTTAGGTTCTTACTCTACAAGATCGGATGTAGTGCTTTAATCATATTTTTTCCTTTTCCTATTTTCCTTAGTATGTCTTTATTATCCTTTCCGCTTTCATCTATTGTAACTCCTAGGTACTGGTACGACGTCGGACACGACGTTTTCTATTTTTCCGCTTTTTGTTTCGATGTCTCGTCCTGTGCCTCCTATAGTCATGTATTGTGTCTTTTGTATATTTATCTCCAAACCCCATTTAGTGAATTCATCTATAAGTTTGTTTATCATGTAAGTCATGTCTTGCTGGTCTTCTGCAAAGACTACCTGATCATCTGCAAAGAGGATTGTATACAAGTGAAAGTCCTCTAACCATATCCCCATGGGGATGCACTTTCTTATCCACTGTTTTAAAGCGCTGCAGAGATAAATTTTAAACAGGGTTGGAGACAGGCAGGAGCCCTGCTTAACACCTTTTGTTTGTGGGAAAGCCTCAGAAATTTGATTTCCGACTTTAACGACCACTTGATTTTCTCTATACATTGCTTTTACGGCGTTTATGTATTTGCTATTTATGCCTGCTTCTTTCATTGCGATCCATAATTTCTGCAAAGGGACGGAGTCGAATGCCTTGCGGAGATCTATAAAAGTAGCGTGTAGCTCCATTCCTCTTGCTAATCTCTTTTCTGTCAGTTGTTTTATTGTAAATATGTTGTCGACACAGGATCGCCCAGGTCGAAATCCACTTTGTTCTTCAATTTCCGTGGCTTCGTCTTCTATTCGGGCTGTTAGGACTCTTTCGTACAGCTTTCCAATGGACGATGTAATACTAATACCCCGATAATTACTACAGTCACTCCTGTTTCCCTTTTTATAAATGGAATTTATGTAAGAGCTCATCCACACTTGTTAAAAATTACACAAAGTAGCTCGTGCGTTCTTGTGGTGGCGTGTTTAATTAACTCGATAGGCCAATCCCCCGGTCCCGGAGCTTTATTATTTTTCATTTTTTGTAATGCTGTTTTTATTTCTTCTAATTGAATGGTATCTACTCTGTTAACTCCCGTTTGATCTATATCTAGTTGCGTGTCTAAATACTCTCCACGTTGTTCTGCCAGTAGATTATTGTAGTAGTCTTTCCACTGTTCTATTTTTATGGGATTTATTTTTCTTCTTTCATTCGTGTTTGTTTTAAGACCATTTATAGTTCGCCAAGCTTCTCTAGACCTAGATCCTCCTACCATTGAGCTAATTTCAGCACATTTGGTTCCCCATGTTTTGTTTTTTATTTTTTTAATTTCTTTTTTTACTATATATTTAAAACGAGTATAGCTTTTTCGATCTTCATCGTCTTTTGTAGTTAACCATTTAAGATATAAGTTTTTCTTTTCTTCTACCAGTTGGGTTAAATCGTCCGTCCACCAAGAATTTTTGTGTTCCGTTCTATCTTTAACACCAAGGGCTTCAGTGCTGCTTCGTGAATTTTGTGTTTCAAAGTTTCATACATTTCTTCTGCCTTGCCGTTAATATCTTCGTCCAGTTTTTGTGCTAAACGTAGTTTGTAAAAGAAACTGGTGGATTCATCCCTCAAGCTGTCTATGTTATATCGCTTTGTGGGTTTTCCATTGTTATTTTGTTCTTGATATATGAGATGTTTATTGTAAGTAATTTCAATGGGTGCTTTTACTAGCAGGTGATCTGAACCGCACTCAGCTCCTCTCCAAACTTTTACATCATAGGGTAGAATAAATATAATAAATAAAACTTTGAGCCTTTGAAGAATTTTTTTTTGTTTACTTAGTATTGATTTTAAAAAACTAAAAAAGTTACGTTTTGAATTATTTTGGAAAATCTAGCATAGTTATGGAACTGCTAATGAGAATGCTAATCTTTTTAGGTTTTTTAAACCTCAATATACCTCTAATTCCCAAGCATGCCGGCAGATCGATCCTTTGTACAGTTTTTCTCGAAGGATCAAATCATCGTGCAATCTGGTTGAAAACGAAAAAATCATTTTTCTTCTTTTGTTGTCACTTTTTTATATCTGTGACATCTTCAATTTTAAAAAAATCAATTGAAAAAATTTCAAGGTTCATTCAGTTTTCGGAAATACCATTACATTCTCTGTGCGACCAGAGGTTACAAAAATATCGATGGCAAAAGGATCGTATTTTATTCAAAGTCAGATATCTCCACGCCAAATAATCGTATCAAGATTTTAAAAGCATAATATTGAAGCTGAATAAAACATCTATCTGCTCTATATGATGGCCTAACAGAAAAGGAGGAACAGCAGCAGCTAAAAAGCTTTGAAGCTTTAAAATGCTTTTTTAAAATTCTACTCGTAGATACGATCATTTTCATCGAAATACAGTCTCTCAGTTACTTTTTGCCTTATTTTGGAAAATCAACCACCTTTTTGAAACTGCTAATGAGAATGCTAATCTTTTTAGTTTTTTTTAAACCTCAATGTACCTATAATAACCTAGCATGACGGCAGATCGATCCAGTGTACGGTTTTTCTCGACGGATTCGTCAAAATTTGAAAGAAATCAATGGAGCAAAATTTTTGTATCAAAACATCATGCAATCTGGCTGAAAATGTAAAAATAATGTTTCTTCTTTTGTTGTCACTATTGGATATCTGTAACTTCTTCAATTTAAAAAAAATCAATTGAAAAAATTTCAAGGTTCATTCCAGTTTTTGGAAATACCATTACATTCTCTGTGCGATCAGTGGTTACCGAGATATCGATGGCAAAAGGATCCTATTTTATTCAAAGTCAGATATCTCAGCGCCAAATGATCCTATCCAGATTTTAAAAGCATAATATTGAAGCTGAAAAACTGCATGAGAACCGTTGGTTCTGAATTTTTTTTCTAAAAATCCTTGAAGCTTTTAAAGTCTAGATACAACCATTTTCACCGAAATACAGCCTCTCAAAAATCACCGAAAAATTTTTATCTTTTTCTCGCTCTCTTAATCTCTTTGAATAGTGTATATTTACTATTGCCGGAACTTTTGGCGGGCTGTCGTTGCAAAACAAATTTCATTCAATAGATAACGAAAGTGTCCCATAACCCCAGATTACAATATTCAACACGCGAGAATAACATATCAAAGCAACAATGCAATAATTCTATTTTCTGCTTTGTCATTATTTACGGCACTATCCCATTGTGTACAAAAATCCAGCATCGGCCTGTTGATATACATACGTAGATCATTCCACATCATTCTCAGGTTCACGGACACCCGATTACATAAAAAAGTGGCAGCGATACAAAGTGCAGCGACGCGAGGTAAACGTAAGCACACAGCCGCTATAGAAAGTAAAATCTTTCACTAGATCGACCTTCAAAGCCGCGGGCAAGCTCAACAGTTGCTGCGGTAGCCAGTCTCCGTCGCTTTGCTCGAGATTGCGAAGTCTTTGAACTTCTGAAGGTTACGCGACCAGGTTTATTAACGATTAATTCATGTAGATATGGCTGGCTGCAGTATTTGGGTATTTCGGAGATGGATTGAGGTCAGATTATGTCACAATAACGTTTGTTTATACGTGCGGCAACACACGTTTAGGCGTTTTTTAACGACCGTGCTGGTTAGCAGCTGTAGGGACCACCAAGCTTATGATTAATTACAGTTACAGGAGTAAACCATTCCGTTTGGGCTCAAGCAAAACCGATATAGAGGGTCATGCTGCTAAAGCCGTTCCCGGTACAAAGGTTTTCCCTACTATTTCAGAACAATAAAATAGAAACTAAAAAATTTTGGAAAAACCCACGACGTATACAGGGTGTTCCTTAATAACAATACTTTAGAAATAAGCTAGATAGCGCGTAATTTGGGCTTATACCTTGACAAAAACTTAAGGTTTGAGGATCATGTTAACAAGTGCTCTAGAAGGGCGTATTGTAATTTAAAGACGATATACGGTCAAAAATCTTACATGAACCAAAAAGCTAAAGTCATACTATGCAATTCTCTTGTTCTGTCGCATTTTAACTTCTGTGATGTCGTCTATGACAAATGTCTAACCTCTGATAAAATACAACGCGTGCAAAATTCTTGTCTGAGACTTATTTTTGGTTTAAGAAAATACGATTCTGTTTCATCAAAGCTTACAGATGCTGGCTGGCTGATCATGAAGCAACGCAGGCTGCTTCATAGCCTCGTACAGTACCATAAGGTTATTATACATAAACAAAACAAAACTGACACCGCCTTTTCATTCTACCACCTTATTCGACAGATCTTTTTCGTATAATATCGGTAAACTTTATAATAATAATCCGCGAGAGTATACTTCTCTTTCTATTGATTTGTTTAAAAAACGTACACGCTATTACATTGCATGTAATGACTTTGGAGTCATTATGTATTTTTATAGTACCATTTATCAAATTAGCCGCTAGGGTCCATTCTCTGATACTGCTTATACATACATATATTTTTTACCTCATTTACCTCCGCAAAGTTGGGGTTTTCCTTTACACGACGTGTAGATCTTGAAAACATAAGCAATTTTTCTTAGTACCATATACACCAATGTCTTACGGGAAGCGAGATAAAGGGCTCTGCAACATCAAAAATATCTGAATACCGTCCTGTAGCCGCGACATCCCCGACTGGTACTAGGACACTAGCTCAACCCGACGACAGAACTGGGTTGGGGTCAGTGTGTCAGGTCAGTATGCAACCTTCAACCGACGGTTACGGTCACGCGTGTAGAGGTAATCGCGTAGACGAGAATCCCTCAACAAGCACTAGAGACGTGGCTAGAGAAGTGCAAGTATCAAACACTAAAGTGTGGCAAATGCTGCGTGAAGAGGGGCTGTATCCGTATCACGTCCAACGTGTACAAGCCCTTCAACCTGACGATTTTGTGAGTGGTTGTTGCATCAACATGACAATAATCCGGACTTTTTGAAGTGCATATTGGTGACAGACGAATCTACGTTCACGCGTAATGGGGTGAATAACTTTGGTCAGTAGAAAATCCGCACGCTGTCCGTCGGGCACATTTTCAACAAACATTTTCGGTGTATGTTTGGGCCGGCATGGCGAACGGTATGCTCATTGGACCATTTGTTCTCCCAAATCGATTGGACGGGATGCAATATCTAGACTTTTTACGCAACATTTTGCCTTCCTTGTTTGCCTGCGTCTGCTCGGTAGCGCATCAGCTGATTTCATTTTCTGTTGGAGCGGTATGATTTCGGCCAGAGACGTACTTAGCCCTTCTCGTCAACTGGAGAGTGAGTACTTTTTCCTTTATTTTTTGTTTACTTGATCGCCCTCGTTTCACTACACATTACCTTTGTTATTTCAAGGGTAGTTGTTTCTGAAAAGGAAAACCCCAACTTTGCGGACACCCTGTATATGCTTATCTTATTATGATGTAAATCTAAAACCAGGGGTTAAGTGGAAGAGCGGATATGCCTAACTTCGCACCTCCCACTATATGTTCATATAAAACTGGTTTTGCAACTTGTTTTGTATTTTCTTTTGTGGGAATAAAGACATTATTATTATTATTTGCCGCATTCCCATTGGTCCCACTTAAATAACTGACCGCTTTTTCTGAAATGATAAAAATTTGAAAATCAATGAAAATTATCCTAATTTTGTATAATGTACCTTCATTTATAAGGCAACCTTTTTTCACTTTATTCAACATTTCAATAGAAATCACTGATATTCGGGGAGCTTTGACAGCTTCTGTCAAATTGCATTTCCATAAGGTCTTTTCCTATTGGTCCAAGGTACCGCTGAATATTAATGTTGGTGAAATAAGCCTTTAGAAGATCTATATTGTCGAGTCAGTCTCCTTGTTGACAGTCTAACCTGAGTTTTTGCTCTTCTCACCTCTGTGCAGATATGCACTTCCACTTGTCAACTGACAGTAAAGTAAATAAACAACCTTTTGTTTCCGAAGGTAACTTGATATTATTTTGTGTTTGTTGAAATAGAAGCCAATGAATGTTGTGCCAAAACTTTTACAGTACAGGTGATTGCGACTTTTAGCTTTTTTGTTTATATACTCGGACTCATGCACACATTCTGGCTCCGCCTACGAGATCCGCCGGGTGGTACCTCCACGTTCGACAGTCAGAGACCATCTACCAGCTACGGCTAGTTTCAAGTGTTGCGTCAATGGCACACATCTGTGCCACTGTTGGCGATCGTCAAGGCTTCAACAATAAGAACACTGTCCAAATATCGCGCACATGTTAAAAAAACTGTTAATCGTCAATTAGTATAGCATAAATGCTAGGTTAAAGTCTCATGTCTTAAACCGGATTCATAAAAAAGTCTTCGTAATATCCAATTGCACTCGCATGTGCCATGACACAAATATTTTCGAGCCAAATACTGTCTTTTTCGTCGTCGCTACGATACGAGGGATGTCTTTTAAGTTTTGCATATGGAAATAAAACAACACGGTAGGTAGTTTTAAATGACTATTGTTTTTCGAAGTATTCTCCACGAAGATTAATACACATCTGCATGCGCTCGAACCAATTTTCGAAGCACTTATTCCACTCGTTTGCTGGCAGATTCAAAACGGCATTTTTGAATGCGTCAAAAATTTTTTGAATTGAGGTCTTTGAGATCTTCAAAGACACCTCAATCTCGCGATATGTCACATGTTTATCTTCAATGATGAGTTTGCGCACTGCATCGACGTTTTCCTGGGTGACTGCCGTTTTTGGTGCACCCACCCTGGGATCGTCGCTAAGACTCACCCGTCCACGTTTGAATCCTCCATACCAACGGAAAATTGTCGACTAATGTGGCGCTTCGTTGTCGAAAACAGACAGCAACTCAGCAAGGCATTCTTGTTGCGATAATTGTCTCTGAAAGTTATTATTATTATTATGATAATTGAGATGAGCAGAGTACACAGTACTATAAGCTCATGCAGTAAATATAGTGTACGGACACGTAACACAAATACATCAAATAGAAAAAAATAAAAAAAGACAGTTCATAGCTATAAAGTTTGTACACTCCTCCAGCTATCATACTGCACTTTGAAGCTATTAACTGAAGTAGCACCAACCACACTTTCAGGTAAACTATTCCAGGTGTTGAATATGCGGTTGGGAAGAAACCACTGTCGGACTGTTGTTTTAAATGGCTCCTTATGCAGTTTGAAGCTGTGTCCGCGTAGATTGCTGCGCGACAGACGGTATAGATGCATGAGGTTGGTGCCCATCAAACCATGAAGTATCCTGAACGTAACTATAAGATCGCCACGAAGTCTTCGCTCAGAGAATGAGGTCAGGTTGAATAATTCAAGGCGATCTTCATAGGTTGGTCTTCGTGCTCCAAAAGGGATACGAGTAGCCCGACGCTGTACTGATTCGACGAGATTTCTATCGCGCAGAAGCACAGTGTCCCATACCGGGCCGGCGAATTCAAGAATTGGCCTCACGAATGCCTTGTAAATGTAGGCGCAAGTGTTGACATCGGATCCTTTGAAAGACCTCTCCAGCACGTATAGAAGTTTCTTGGCTTTTGATGAAACGTGGTGAATATGCTCTTACCAGGAAAGACGATCCTTGACTACAACGCCCAGATCAGTGTGGCTGGAAACTGCTTCGATGTTGTGGTCAGAGATCTTGTATGTAAATCGCGGATTTGTCTTCCCGAGGTGAAGGACACAACACTTAGTTAGACTTAAGGGTAAAAGCCAACTGACTGACCAGTGACAAACAATATCTCGTTGAAGCTTAGCAGAATTTACGACAGTATTGTAAATCTTGGTGTCGTCGGCATAAGCTGAACATGTGGAGGAAATCAATGCGGGCAGGTCACTTGTATACAGAAGGAACAGCACTGGCCCCAAGACAGAGCCTTGAGGAACTCCACTTGCTACATGATGAAGGTGAGACTGGCTATCACTGACGCGCACAGAGACAGTCCTTCCGGTGAGAAAAGCCTTAATCCACAGTAACAACTCGCCTCTTATTCCCATACATTTCAACTTAAACAGAAGCCTTCTATGTGGTACGCGATCGAAAGCCCTAGAAAAATCTAAGTAGATTATATCAACAGAAGTCTTTGTGTCCAGATACTGAGTCCAATCGTTGAGAGAGTGGAGAAGGTTGGTCATTATTGATCGACCAGGGAGAAATCCATGCTGATTCTTAGGGATAAGGTCATTTTCGAAAGCAAATGACAGGAGCTTATCTAATATGATTCTTTCAGCTATTTTGGCGGCGATAGGAACGAGACTTATTGGTCGATAATTTTTAGCGTTGTAATAAATTATGGCGCGAAAATGTTCTCGGTTGAGTTCCATTTTTCTATTGACTTGGTGTCACTTAAAAATTCACTGTAGTGAGAACACTGCACGTATTGTTGTAAAACTTTGAATTTAAGTTGACTAAAGAGTGAGGTTAAGATTCAGTACTGACGTTCGATCCGCGCGGCCTACGATGTTTCTATATGCAAAACTTGAAAGACATCCCTCGTATCGCCGGCACGTACCTGCTGTATAAGTGTTGCGACATGTTGCCAAAACTTTGAAACACCTACCGCGTTTCATAAGTGTCTTAATTATAAATAGATATGCGGAGCGCGACTATCAAGCCACGAGGCATGAATAGGAATGAAAGTATGAAGAAAGCATGCCCATCTACTTATCACTTCCGACAGGAAACGCCTATCATTATTCCATTTCGTTTGTCATTGTGTTCGAGTAACGACGGGTACTAATTGTTTGGTGTTAAATGAGGATTGCTAAGGGTATCGATGATCTGTTAATGCGGCTTTTAGATCAGCGGAATCATCATTTCGTCATTGACCGTGGGACCTTCGCTCTTTGTTAAAGTATCGTAGGTCAGTAGGTCTGCCAGGTCTGGTTGCCCAGATACGAGACGAAGTCAGGGAGAAAGAAAGGAAGGAAGGGGGAAGAGCAAACAGGGTGAAGTGCGCCGGTTAAAGGGATGCCTTGCTATTGTTAACTGGTATTCGGTTAATTTAAGTTAATCCACAAATTAATTTAGGAATTTGTGTGTGACAAAAATCGTAAGTTTTGGTTGGATCTAGAATTGCACGATTTGATTTTGGTCACAGTGCTAGCCGCGGTCTTGTGTGCTTGCGAACTTGCTCGACTGTGTAGTCTACTGACGCAACAGAGGGTTGCTCTGCGATTCCGCTTGACTATAACATAACTGCGCCTGATGTTTGATGTATTCTCTTAGGTAAGGGATGACGAGGTCTCTGCGAAGAGTCTCGTTGGAGACATACCATGGTGCGTTAGTGATGGTTCGCAAGGTTATGTTCTGCAAAACCTGCAGATTATGCATATGCGGTTTGGGAAGAAAACACCATGCTGCACATGCGTAAGGGATTGCTGGTCTGATAACCATCTTGTATAGCCGAACTTTGTTAACCAAACTTAATTTTGAGGTTCTACATAGCAAAGGGTAGAGTTGCCGAAACGTAATTTGGAATTTAGTTTTTAACGCTTCAGTATGATTCGGCTAGGTCATCCCCCTGTCAAGAGTGACACCGAGATACTTAGCAGAATTTCCCCATGGTATGCGAGCTCCATTCACTGAAACCTTAGGCGAGGCGCCGCTACGTTTTTTATTACAATAGATAGCCTGCGTTTTCGAGTGATTAATTTTGCTTAGCCACCTATCTGTCCATTCCAATACCTCAACAACGCTTGCAAAGTGTGCAGTTTTATTTCGAAAATAATGGTACTGGCCTCCAAGATCTTTCGATTTAACACAGCTAGACTATTTTCTGTAGGGCTATGTAAAGTCATTGGTCTATGCGGATAATAATAATAATAAAATGTCTTTATTAGGCACATTATATACACTACAACATAATGTGACGTCTACGTAGGCGAAGTCTAGCTCTTGGCTACTCTACTTAACCTACCCAAATACTAAATTGAAACACTCAATCAAAGGAAACTTTGACAAGCAAAAGACGCTTCAAAACAACGAGCTTGATAGCTTCCTAGCATACATATATACACACATATATTACGTAAAATAAAACAAAATGTAAGAATTAAAAACTAACTTTTCCACAATTACTACAATGACAAATAAATCTGTTTCACATGCTTACGAAATCTGTTTACTGACCAATCCTTTATATTGTCATCTAATTCGTTATAAATCAGGATAGCATTGTAAGTGTATGAACTACGAAATAAAGTTGTTTTATACATAGGGATCTCTAGTCTTTTTTTGTGTCTGAAATCGATGTCTGAATTATTTCGTCTGAAAACAAATTTCTCATACAGATACAAGGGGGATCTAGAAGATATGATCTTATGTGTAAACACTGCTATATGGTACTTGAAAGCATTTTCTATACACATCCAACCAAGCTGAAATCTCTTTAAGGAAACATGATCATACTTCTTGAGATTAAATACAAATCGACAACAAGTATTTTGGAGTTTTTGGAGTCTTGCTTTTGTGATAGAATCAAGACAATGATAGAACACAGTGCTACAGTAAAATAAGCTTGGAAATATAATAGCCTCACATAACTTTTTTCTAACTTTAAAATTCAAAATAGAGCGATTGACATAAAAACACTTCAAAGTTGCATAACATTTTTTTAAGATAGACGAAACATGCTCCTTAAACCGTAAAGTATAATCAATAATCAACCCTAAATTTTTTGTAGTATTTACGACAGCTAGACGCTCCTTGTCAATTTTTACATCAAGAGAATACAATATAGTGTTACGTTTGACAGCAGGACAAAAAAGCATCACTGAGCACTTATCCTTATTGAGCTTAAGATTGTTACCATTTGAGTATCCTACTATTGCCTCCAAATCATCATTAAGCTCATTGATTGAAGTATGCAAAGTGTTACTATTAAAGCTCTTATATATCTGTGTATCATCGGCATAGCACATCACAGAAGAGTTTTTCACAGAGCTACCCAAGTCTATAGTATAAATTAAGTACAGCAAGGGCCCTAAAACTGAACCCTGAGGGACACCTGATGTTATATCAATCGGACTAGATATAGTGTTGTCTATCTCTACTACTTGTTTACGATTTGAAAGATATGTTATAAAAAACATTAGAGGTATGTCTGAAAAACCAAAAAACTTCAATTTAGCACATAAAAGCTCATGATCTATTTTATCGAACGCCTTAGAATAATCTAATGATACAAGTGCTGAAGCATCTCCCTTATCAAGCGAAGCAATGATGTCATCTAAAACCCTTGCTAAAGCTGAAGTTGTACTAAAACCACTGCGGAAACCAGATTGACACTTGGGAAAGAAATCATTATTAGAGAAATAATGATAAACCTGATGTTTAATCAATTTCTCCAATATCTTCGATATAACAGGAATCAAAGTTATAGGTCTTAAGTCTGAGAGACATTTTGGATTTTTACATTTAGGCAAGGGCTTGACAAGAGATAGTTTCCAAGCATCAGGATAAGCCACAAACGCTTGACCATTTGGAAGGCAAAATTCGCCATGTTATTGACGATCTACGGCCACAAATGTTGGAAAAAGTCATCGAAAATGGACGTCCAGATTGGACTACATCCGAGCCAGCCGTGGCAGTCATATGCCAGAAATCATATTTAAAATGTAATGCCACAAGATTATCTTTCGATTAAAAAAAATGCATGTCAATCGAATAATCCATCGCTGTTTTATTGCAATTTAAAGTTCTATACCCCTAAAAAAACATCCTTTAGATAGACTTCACAGTCGCTAGGGCAAGGGACATCATGCGTGAAAAGTGAGTAAAGGATCGGCCCTATAACCGAACCCTGAGGGATGCCGGCTCTGATGCGCCGTACTGTCGACAAGAAATTATTAATTTTGGTCAAAATTTTCTACCTTCAAGGAAGGATTTCAAAAGTTTTAGGAGCCAAAATGGAAAGCCTTTTTGAATTAGTTTATAGAGAAGGCCCTTGTGCCACACCTTGTCAAATGCCTTCGATACATCCCGAAGCAAGATGCCAGTACTTTCGTTAAGGGTGAAGCCCCTGGTTACTCGCTCTACAAGCCTAACCGCCTGTAACTCTGTACCATGCTCAGACCGAAATCCAAATTGCACGTCAGGAATCACATGGTGATCTGACGAGAAATTCGCAAGGTGACGTAGAATCATCTTTTCAGCGAGCTTAGACGGAGCAGACAGTAGGCTGATGGGACGATAGTCCTGGGGAAATATCGAACCCACCTTCTTTGGAATCATTCTGCAGTCTTCCACGCCGATGGAAAGTACTGGGTCCTTAGCATGGCAGTGATAATAGCCACGAGATAAGACTTCCGTGAAAGCAGCTGCAGCGCCTTATTAGTGATTTGATCCTCCCCAGGCGCTTTACGCACCTTGAGGTCTTTAATATTACCTTGAAGCTCTGCTGGTGTGCAACGCGGGATCGCGGAAGAAGCCGCTGATGTGCTGTGCAACTCTTCAGCTGAAGAATCTTCCGAAAAAGAATCGTCTGAGGAAGAATCACTAATGGCGGCGCCGGGATCACTGATGCCGTTGGCCCTAAAATATCTCCTGACGGATCTTACAGTTTGCTGCTTCTCGTCGAGATCATTATCAGGATAGTAGTTGGGAGAGAACTGTCGATCCATAGCGTCAGCGAAAATCTCGACCTTGTCCTCTGTCCTGAAGACTATGTCTCCAGGACTGTGGATGTGGAGAGCGTTTCTTACTTCATGAACAAGATTCGTCGCTCTGCGAATGTCATCAGGATGAAGATCACCCAAAATTATTTATAGAATTTTGATGAAAACTTGTAAACATAGGGTTGTCCAAGGGACGCAGGAAAGTAAACGACAACTTGACATAGACGCCATCTTTGTTTTCTGTCACCGACATGTCTTTTTGTTAGTTGAATGTTTACCATTGATCGCTATGGAGCCGTATTCGACTGAAGACCGCATTAAAGTTATTCAAGAGCACTACAAAAATGGTGCAAAAATAAAAAACACGTTTCGCGCGCTTCGTGAACATTTCGGTCGCAACAACCGCCCAAACGAAACAACCATCGGTCGTCTGGTGCGTAAATTCGAGGCAACAGGTTCTGTGGCAAATCTGCCAGGCTCTGGCCTGCCAAAAAGCGTTCGCACACCGGAAAATATAGCTGTTGTGAAGGAGAGTGTGAGAGACGATCCGAAACAATCAACAACGCGTCGATCCCAAGGATTGGGCATTTCGAGAACCAGTTTGCTCCGCATCCTCCACAAGGATTTGAATGTACACGCCTACAAGATCTAATTGACGCAAGAGCTGCGTCGGGCCGACCATTTTTCGCGCCGAACGTTCTCAGATTGGCTCCTTGAACACCGCCAAATTGATGCCAATTTTTCATCAAAAATCATGTTCATCGACGAAGCGCATTTCACTTTGAATGGGACGGTAAACAAGCAAAACTGCCGCATCTGGGCGAACGAAAATCCCCGTGAGTATCAAGAGTAGCCGATGCATCCTCAAAAAGTGACTGTGTGGTGTGCATTGTGGTAAAAAGGCATCATCGGACCTTACTTTTTCGAAAATGCGGCCGGGGACGCCGTTACCGTCAATTCTGAGCGATATTGCGTGATGATAGAGGACTATTTTTTGCCGCAACTTGAAGGAATGGATATGGACGATGTTTATTTCCAACAAGACGGTGCAACATGCCACACAACCAACGTCAATATCAATCTATTGCAGTCCTTCTTCGGTGATCGCGTGATTTCGCGCAGAGGAAATGTACCATGGCCACCAAGATCGTGCGATTTGACTCCCTTGGACTTGTTTTTATGGGGATATTTGAAAAGCAAAGTCTACGTCAACAAACCAGTCACCCTCCAAGAACTCAAAAACAACATCACTGCCGAGATAAATGCCATAGAACCGACCATGTTGCAAAATGTCATTGAAAATTTCGACCATCGCGTGGACGTCTGTAAATCCAGTCGTGGTGAACATTTGAGCGATATTATTTTTCATACATAAATGGTATAAATGAACCCAAAAGTACCCAACTTGATTTAAATATCAATCTTTCTTGTTTTAATATGCGTTTACTTTCCTGCGTCCGATTTGAACAACCCCATATTTCGTATCATGGAAGTATGCGCTGACAAAATGTTGAAGGCATTCTGAGCCGTACTGTTTTTGTCATCATATCAGGTTCCATTTGTTTTCATTGTTGTTTCATTGCATTATCATGCCTAGAGTTTTCAGACGCGCTTATGTCACTCAACTTTTGAGTTTAAGAGTGGTCGGATAATCGGGTCACTTTCTTTTAGATAAATCGCTAATCGGGTGAATTGAAACGAAGCTACTGTAATAAGATGTTGTCGAGTGTGGTTCCAAGAAGGCGAAATCGACGAGTTGGAGGTACTGGACAGGGTAACAGGATCGTTATTTGAGGCAAATAGCACTTAGAGATCGATTTTCCACAACAAAGTCAGTTGCGAACCAGGGTTTGATGCTGCCGGAATGGCAATAATAATGAGGACAGTTTATCGCCGAATAAGGTCTTTTGGACTGTCTTCATACCGTCCCCATCTTGCACTACCTCCGACCCCGAAGCATTGTCGGCAACGATTGGTATGGAGTAGCGAGAGACTTGAATGGAATAGAGAATGGAACTCAGTCGTGTTCAGCGATTCTGTTTGGGCACACATGGTGCCCAAACAAGAGTAACGAGGAGACGTGGTGAAAAACGGAAAGTCCAATATTCCATCGAACGTCATATTCATCGCCCTGTGGGTGTTGCAAGATCCACTTTTTCAGCAGGACAATGCACGACCTCATGCGACTTGGCATGAGTTAAAAAGTCGTAACTTCCTTATTATTACAGATAGATGGATGCTTCTCGAATCTTGTATGATATCTCTCGTGACCATCTACCTGTTGTCTTGGACGTGGGCGATGAGCAAACTTCTGAGGAGGAAGCTCGTCCAAGGAAACGCATTGATTGGGAGCTATAAAGTTGCTCCTTAGAGAGCTTCCCAATATCCCGATTATAGATGATGAGTCTGGAATAGATGCCGCTCAAGCGGAGTGGACAAGTTTCATTCAAGCAACTCTACAGCGTGCAGCTGTACTTCCTGTACAACGACACGGCAGACCTTTTTTGCCTGCGGACATTCGTCAGAAAATCTCTGACAAAATAGCCGCTATTAAGCAGGCAAAAAGGTCTTGTCATCGTGATGACATTCGTAGGGCTACAAATCTTGTACATGAAGTGAGAAACGCACTGCACGAACTCCGCAACGAGCAATGGAGCGACTTTCCGGCGGGAATGCTTGATTCAAGTATTCCTCTCTGGAGGGTCGCAAAGTCACTCAGAAACGGAAAGCGAGAAAAACTCCCGCACATCCACGGTCCTGAAGGCATAGTCTTCAGAACGGATGATAAGGTCGAGGTGTTCGCTGATGCCATGGAAAGACAGTTCTCTCCCAACTATGATCTTCATAATGAGCTCGACGAGGAACAGGACACCGTACGATCCGTCAGGAGATATTTTAGGGCCAACGGCGTTAACGGAGGCACTTAATCCTCTTCAGATGACTCTTCTTCCGAAGATAGCACATTAGCGGAACCCTCCGAAGTTCCACATTGCACACCAGCGGAGCTCCTAAGTCATATTAAAGACCTCAAGGTACGTAAGGCACCTGGGGAGGATCAAACCACCAACAAGGCGTTGAAGCTGCTCTCGCCGAAAGCCCTGACATATTCGGTGACAATAATCACTGCAACGCTCAGAATCCAGTACTTTCCTGCTGGGTGGAAGACCGCTGAGGTCATCATGATTCCAAAGAAGGTGGGTTCGATATTTCCTCAGGATTACCGTCCCATAAGTCTGCTGTCAGCTCCTTCTAAGCTCGCCGAAAAGGAGATTTATCGTCACCTTGAGAATTTGTCGTCAAATCACCATGTGATTCCTGACGTTCAATTCGGTTTTCGGTCCGAGCATAGCACCGAGCTACAGGCAGTCAGGCTGGTGGAACATGTAACCAGAGGGTTCACCCTCAGCATGAGTACTGGCATCTTGCTTTTGGATGTCTCAAAAGCCTTTGGCAAGGTGTGGCACGCGGGTCTCTTTTATAAACTAATCAAAAAGGGGTTTCAATTTGGCTTTAAAAATTACTGAAATCCTTTCTTGAAGAAAGGAAGTTTCAGATCAAAATTAACAATGTTTTGTCAACAACACGGCCAGTACGGGCCGGTGTTCCTCAGGGTTCGGTCCTATGACCAATCCTTTATTCGCTTTTTAAACATGATGTCCCTTGCCCCAGCAACTATGAAGTCTACCTCTATGCTGACGACACTGCACTTGTCGCCCAGTCGTGTAATGGTGATCTGGTTCACGAGGGGTTGCAGAGTACGGTGGAAGAAGTACTAGAGTGGTAGGAACGGTGGCTGATTAAAATTAATCATTCGAAAACGCAGGCTATTTATTGTACCAAAAAACGTCGCGCCCCCCAGCAGAGGTCTCTGTAGACGGCAATCGTGTACCATGGACAAATTCTGCCAAGTACCTCGGTGTCACCCTTGATAAAGGCATGACCTGGCATAAACATAAAGCAGCCTTGAAAACAAAATTCCAAATTGTGTTTCGGCAACTACGAGTACAGCCTTTGTTACGTAGATCCTCCAAATTGAGTTTGATAAACAAAGTTCGCCAATATAAAATGATTATTAGACCAGCCATTACTTAGCATGTGCGGCTTGGTGTTTTCTTGCCAAGACACATATGCAAAGTCTTCAAGTACTGCAAAGTAGAACTTTGCGAACACTTTGCAACGCTCCACGATATGTCTCAAACGAGACACTACACAGAGAACTTAACATTCCTCGGCTCGCACTGTAATAAAAAATTAGCGCGAACTTTTAGTACAGTTAAAATTACACTCTAACAAAATTGAATCAAAAATTTGTTTATTTCACCTCAAAATTAATCCGTGTACCAAGTCTCTCTTAAACTAAACACTTCTATTTTTCTTTGCTCTTCTCCATTTTTCTTCTCTTTCTCTCTGCTCTTTTTCCTTAACATTGTCTGGTTTCTGGGCTACCAACCAGTACTGACAGAATCGACTAACGTACATCAGACAGTGACTAATGGGCAAAGGTCCTACGGACCGCCCAGACAAACAAAGGACGAATAGTAGATGGATGCTGCGAGTAGCAAATAAAAATTCACAATATCATCATAAGCTTAACATATTGGACTCATCTTTGACAAAAATTGACTTAACCTAGTCGGTCTCTGGGGTACAGATATGTGAAAAACAAATGATGGAGCGGAATTAGTATATTATTTCATGTATAGGCATAATAAGAAAGTTAAATGATTACATCAAAGTTCAAAATGTAAAAAAGATAATGCTACAGGGTTAGTTTCGATTTCACATTGATCCACTCCAGGGTGCCTCCAGTTTATGAAAAAGCACCCTCAATACGATGAACTATCATATATGACCTTCTGTTTTTTACCACTGTGCTTGATTTATTCTTTGTCACTTTTATTTAATTGTAATTGTAAATGGGGGTAACTGTTGGACAATAAAGTTATTATTACTAATACGAAAAAAAAATCTGTGAAAATATTTTTGTGATGTCTTAACATTTTAGAGAAATGTAGTGAATATTGGCATTCTCGGGAGAAATGATTAACATGTTTTTTTTTTGTTTCAGATAATAATGAACTTACCATCATCTCTAAGAAGAAACCTGTCAATCACAGTCATGCGCTCCTACTGTCACAATAAACTCATTTTGATAAAAATGATTTTGCGGCTATGACTCCTCAAGTCACAACATATTAAACACGTCAATAATATTTAATTTACTAATTTATTCTAGTCTAAAATTACTACTTTTGTAGTTGCATTAACTAGTTGTAAGTTACCTTGTGGTGCCAAAATCGAAAAATCCTAGTCTATTTTGACCTAACAAAATGGCAGTAATAGCTTTGCCGGCCATATTAGCAGCTGTTAAGGGTGGAGTTGGACTGATTGGTGCAGGGAAAATCGCCATCTTGCCATTCCTCATAGCCGCGATGACGTATTTCCATTACGACCAATTTGATCCTGAGAACAAACCAGTTGATCGAGACGAGGTAAGCCATTATGAATATTTTCACAGAAGAACTTTTGAGGTATACATAATAATATGTCAGGAAAGTAGATGCTGGACAGGCAAACAGCGAGGAAGTTTTATTATTTGATTTATACAGGGTGACCTGTAATGTCACGTATTCCTGTTAATGGGTGATAGATTAGGTCAAAAGCAACCGATTTTGTCCTATCATGTCTTATGCAAAAGTTAACCATTTTTGAGTTATTTGAATTTTAAGTTTTTTTTTATTCCGATTTCAGACGGTTAAAATTGAAATACAAAAAAACTGCATGCTTGATTTTTGAGTTTTTTGTTATCGTCGCATAGCAGACATTCCAATAGTTCATAATAAGTAATAAAATGTTGCAAAGCTACAAACGTTTTAAAATTACGCTTGGTAAATGTATCATTTTCGTTTTTTTTACCAACTTATTCGATCAAAAACGCAATTTTCTGTAAAAAATCTCCTAGTAATGAAATGTGCAAATTATGTAAATAATATCTCTATCTAACAAGCATTCATTTGAGGTATTAAGCGTTCAATTATCTGAGGTACATACAGAGAAACAACAATGCCACCCACAGAGGCTGGATTTTTAAGTAATTAAAGCATCCCACAAACCGGCGCGAAATATTCGCTTTGGCTGCGAAAATTTCGCGGCGATGAATTCGCGATCAGATTAAAACGCGGCGGTTTACGGACAGGCTCAGACTTGTGCGAAGCGAATGCGATTGTTCCAGCGTTTTTATCGCGGCGTATTTCAGTTTGCCTTTGACCGCGTTTTTGACGCCGTTCTTCAAAAATTCGCAATGGCAAAAACGGAATTATTGATAGAAATAGTGAAAAAGTATCCTTGTATGTATGATTTGTCGAACGATGAATACAGGAATGTGAGAAAGAAAGACAAGATTTGGATGGAAATAGGAAAAGAATTAAATACAAATGGTATGTACCTAATATTTTTTAATAACTTGTTAAATGATTTACAGTCTACACAAATGTGAAAACGAACATTCTATATATTGGGCATAGGCATATCAGAATTAAAATAATTTATGAATTTGTCACGAGTAGAAAATGCTAGCCTTGCTGCCCGCCAAGGATCATTTGCTATATCAGTAAAAGCTCCAAGCACGGGTTCTGGGGGATCTAAGAATTGAAAATATTTGTCATCGCCACTTTTACTTCGTAAAAAATTGTGTAAAACAAATGCCGTACGTACAATTAGAATAGTAGTATCTACTTTAGTTTCTAATGGCCTGTAAAATATTCGCCATTTTTGAGACAAAATACCAAACGCATTTTCCACGACCCTTCTAGCTCGACAAAGTCTTACATTGTATTTCTCTTTTCTGACGTCTGTTAAAGTCTGCTTATAAGGAAATGGTCTCATAAGGTATGGTTTTAAAGCAAATGCTTCATCACCAATTAAGACGTACGAGCAGATTTCATTTTACCCAGGGAGAAATCTAGGTACAGTCATTAAATTTTGTTCAAATCGTTTTCCCATGTTTGAGGTTTCGAAAATATCCCCATCACTATTTTTTCCGAAACCACCAATATCAACACATATAAATTTATAGTCCGGGCCAACAATGGCCATAAGTACTATTGAATATTTATGTAAATAGCACCAGTAATTGGAGCCACTGTTGTTAGGTCTCTTGATTGTTACATGTTTACCGTCCACGCTTCCAATGCAATTGGGAAATCCCCATCTATTTTCAAATTCTTCAGCACATTTTTTCCATATATTCTCTGTTGGTTCTGGTAAATATATATGCTCCATATGTCTGCATATCGCTTCACAGACTTCGGTTACGATTGCACTCACTGTTGTAAAGCCAACTCGAAAGCTATGCCCAATGGTATAGAAGGTGTCACCAGTGGCAAGGAATCTATAAAAAAATCGTTTTTAGGTGATGAAGTAAAAAAAAAGTGGAAGAATATCAGAGACACATTTGCAAAATATATAAAATCTACCAAACCAAAGACCGGCCAAGCAGTGGGCAACATAAACATGGAATTTTTCCGTCCTTTTTTGGCATTTGCCAAAAAGTCGTCTAATGTGAAAGATATTGACGTCATACATTATGAGACTGCCGAATTTAACTCAAATATATATCAGGAAAGGGCTGGAAATGTAGAAACCGAAAATTTTTAAGACCGCGGCCATGGAGAAGATGAAAATGCTGATGTAGATGCAGAAGATGCACATAACGCCTCGGCAACACAGACAGCACCACCTTCTTCATTGAACACTCCAGGGCACACCTTTCCGCAGACTGCAACTACACCAAAATATAAAACGAGCAGAAAACGCTATGAACCACCATCTTCGTCTGTACAACAGCTCCTTAATTATTTTGAAGGTAAAAAACCTAAAAAGGAGAACGAGGCCATTGATTCACTTTTCTTGGCACATGCACAGACTGTGAAAACACTTCCCTTAAAGCGTCAAGCCCGAATAAAACTAAAAATAGCCGAATTAATAGCGCACGAAGAATTTGAACATATTGAAGAAATGTCTTCAGCGTCTACCCAGAATTCTGCAAGTATGTATGATAGTAGTATGTCGTCCTTCCCAAGCGGCACTGGATTGACTCCAATAATATACCCAACAGAGGAGGCAAATTCTGCCTCGAATTATTTAGCAACATTTAATCCTAGTGGCAACATGTAGTCCAATTATTACAATAAAATATTTATTTCACGATCCCTGAAGTTTTCGTATTCGATAAGCCTACTAATTTTAATACATATAATTTTTTTACCTGAGTGTAATAGCAAGTCGTTCTTCTGGCGAAATAGCTTCACGATAATTTGTGTCAGATTTTCGTATTTCATCTTTCACCAAGTTCAATATTTCATCGAAACACTCTGGAGTCATTCTAAAATATACGTAAAAGCGCTGTTCATCCAGCCGAAGTTGTGGCATCAAGGTATGGTATTCCCCAAATTTATTTCGTTCCAAGTTAATATCATGTACCCACTTCCTTCGTTTCCTAAACAAAATTGAAAATATTTGTTTTATGTACTTCGTTAAACTTAATGCATACCCAACTATCAAATGGCGTTAAATAAACATAACTTTCCGTGCATTTTGTTCCTCTTCTAAAGCAAGAAATAGAAGTGCCTCCTCTTCTTCTGAAGACGAGCTCATTGCAAAAGGCAAAAATAAAATGTACGCAACCTGTCGAAACCTTCACGTTCGCGAAGCGAATAAGACGCTTTGGTATGAATAAACAGGCGAAACAGATTGCGAATTTCGCTCTGAATTTCGTTGCGAATACTTCGCCGCGATTATTTCGCGCCGGTTTGTGGGATGCTTTATATTACCTGTTTGAACAAGTCGTTCCTGTCCTCAAAGGACTCGCATGCCATGATTGTTTTATGGCATCGGCTCGACGAGGAAGCTTGCGAGAAGAGCTGACTTAGTGGAGGAGTGAGAATTAGGTTTAGTTGGTATCAACTACTGCGTACGCGCACACGTTTTACGCACGATTATTATTTTCGAATTTCCCAGTTCATTTCGAGTGGTTTCTTTATCATCATGGCAGACGCAGAAGATCCGCCAGGACCTCGCCATAGCGAGCACGGGCAAACTTTTACAAATGAAGAATACGCAGACATAATGTTCTGTTATGGACTTTGTAACGGCGATTCTGCAGCTGCCCGCCGTGAATATCGGCAACGTTTTCCGAATCGCCGAACACCTCATGTTACTGTGTTTGACTCTGTGTATCGGCGCATCCGCCAAACCGGACGTGTTCAAAGGCAACATAGTGATGCTGGTCGACCCCGAGTCTATCCTCCTGAAGATGAAGAGGAAATCCTTCGTGTGTTTCAGGAAGACCCTACTACGTCTACGCGCATTGTGGCTGCCCAGTTGGGTATATCACAATACAAAGTATGGTTTACTGTGCATACTGCAAGATTATACCCTTATCACTACACGCCTGTGCATGTGATTGAAGAGGGCGATCCTGCAAGACGATTAGATTTCTGCAGGTACATGTAACATGCAGATACAGAAGATCCAGACTATTGTAAGAAAATTCTGTGGACCGATGAATCGAAGTTTGATCAGTACGGGATCACTAACTACCATAATGCTCATTGATTGATATTTAATTGGACCTCATTTTCTGCCCGCCAGTTTAAATGGAGAAGTGTATGAAGAGTTCTTGAAAAATCACTTGTTTCCATTAATAGAAGACGTCCCATTGGCGACGAGACAAAATATGCGGTTCCAGCACGACGGCTGTCCCGCACACTACAGTAGATTAGTACGGGCGTATTTAGACTCTAAATTTCCAAATCAATGGATTGGCAGAGGCGGGCCCATTGCCTGGCCAGCAAGAAGCCCAGATCTCACACCGATGGATTACTATGTGAGGGGACATATGAAAAGCCTGGTGTACGATGCTTCGCCCGTACCAACGCGCGATGAATTAATTACAAGGATAATCAGTGCAGCTGACCAAATAAAAAGCCGCTTAACAATAAGGGTTAGCAAAAGTGAATTACGTAAGAAAATGCGGGCGTGTATTCGTAATAAGGGATTACAATTTGAGCAGAATCTGTAAAATACTAAAGGAAATGTAATTAACCCTGTAATCCTTAGTGGGGTTTCGCATCACCCCAAAGAAAATTCAAATGTTCACTAATTTTTTGTGCATAAATTGGCAACATCGGAGATCCCGCTATGTTCATTTGAGGTTAAAGTGTGTGTGTTGTTGGTCGCACATTTTTGTTCAGTGCAATAGTTTATATGATATTTTGTGTTTGGGGTGACGAGTAAACCCAGGTAAGCTTAAGCTGGTATTTTTATTTTATTCCACACACTAGATTACGTAATTTATTTAGATGGCTGTCCGACCAGATGATCCCAACTTTGAAGAAACTCTGTTACGATGGAATGAAGAACTCGACAATGAACCTGATTCAGATAATGACGGCACTGACTATGACGACCATGTTTCAATTCAGTCCGACAGGGAGAGCACCTACTCAACGGATGATAGTGAAGTAGAGAGTGAGACAGAACAACAACTTCCTGGCAAAGAAATAAAAGGAAAAATGGACATATTTGGAGCACTGAGCTTCCATGTCGTACTCGAACACCTAAGCGAAACATTGTTTCATGTATTCCAGGACCAAAAGGTGCGGCCAAAAATATTTCAACGGAATTAGAGGCATGGAAGTTATTTTTTAGCGCGAATGTTATAGATATTATAGTGGTGCATACAAATATGGAAATAGAACGACAAAGAGGGAAATATGTTGCTAATTGTGGCTTTGTTAACGAGACAGACGTTGAAGAGATCTTGGCTTTGATAGGACTGGTTTATATGACAGGTTGTAGAAAAGACAATCATCTAACTACAGCAGAAATGTGGTCAAAGCATGGACCAGAAGTGTATCGATGCGTAATGAGTGAAACAAGGTTTAGATTTTTGATATCTTGCCTCAGATTTGACGACAAAACTATGAGAGACAGAGAAGATAAATTTTCTCCAGTACGTAATATATGGGAAATGTTTATATCTAACTGTACAAAATACTATACTCCTCACAGTTATTGTACCATCGACGAACAGTTATTGGGATTTCGAGGCAATTGCCCTTTTAGAGTATATATTTCATCAAAACCTGACAAATATGGAATCAAAGTTGTAACGATGTGTGATTCACGCACATATTATATGGTTACTGCTATTCCATATATCGGCAAAGAAAATAGGCCAGATAAAGAACCTCTCCCAGCTTATTACGTAAGAAAACTGACAGAACCCATTCACGGAACCGGACGCAATTTGACGATGGACAATTGGTTTACTTCCATCCCACTGGCTGAAAAAATGCTTGTTGACTACAATTTGACCATTGTGGGTACTCTCAGAAAAAACAAGAGGGAAATTCCTCCATCATTTCTCCCAAACAAACGAAAAGAAATTATGTCTTCTCAATTTGGATTCGACAACCAAAAAACCTTGGTGTCCTTCACACCCAAGAAGTCTAAATCTGTGCTACTTTTATCGACAATGCATTCTGGTAGTACAATAGATGAAAATAAAAAACCCGAGATAATAAATTTTTACAATTCTACCAAAGGAGGTGTCGATACCTTTGACCAGATGGTGCACACATATTCGGTATCCCGCAAAACACGCAGGTGGCCATTACGCTTTTTTTATGGTATAGTGGATCAAGCAGGCATTAACGCCAACATTATTCTCCAAATTGTTAAGCGTGATAGACAAAAAAGTGTTCGTCGAAAATACCTATTTGAACTTGGACTACAACTGGTCAGGCCTCATATGGAATGACGTTTGACAAAACCAATACCTCGAAAATTGAAAGAATCAATAATGAATATTCTAGATATGAAAACAGAAGAAAAAGTTGATCCACCTCCAGCAAAATTGCTAAAACAGACTCGCTGCATTTTATGTCCAAGAACAAATGACCGAAAAACAAAAACTGCCTGTGCGAAATGTTTCAATGCTGTTTGCAGTAATCATCGAGCTGAAATATGTACCGAGTGTTTGAAATAAATGTTTTATTATTGAAACAAAAGTGTCATCTTTTATATTTTGTTCATTAAATAGGAATATGTCACTGGGGTTATTGGTAACCCTGCCTAAGCAACTATAGCCGTGCTATTCGCCTAAGCGCTCCAGGGTTAAATAAAACTGTAATTAAAATAAAAGCCTTTTATTTATCCTACGTAATTATCGTTCGTACAACTTTACTCATCTTTTTTTAATTTTATGTCTTTGTACTTGAGTTAGTTGTAACTTTTATACCTCAAATGAAAGCTTGTTAGATAGAGATATCATTTACATAATTTGCACATTTAATTACTAGGAGATTTTTTTACAGAAAATTGCATTTTTATCGAATAAGTTAGTAAAAAAATAAGAAAATCATACATTTCAAAAGCGTAATTTTAAAACTTTTGTAAGTTTTCAACATTTTGTTACTTATTATGCACTATTGGAATGTCCGCTATGCGACGATAACAAAAAATTCAAAATCAAACATGTAGTTTTTTTGTATTCCAAACTTAACCGTGTGAAATCGAATAAAAAATAAAATTCACATGAATCAAAAACGGTTTACTTCTGGATACGACATTATAGGACAAAAGCGGTTGCTTTTGACCTATTCTATCACCCCTTAACAGGAATACGTGACATTACAAGTCACCTGACATTCCCGACATTCATCTCCGACATTCGTTAAATATTGTAATTAATGAATAAGCAAAAAATCATAACCTCCAACTAAATCCTTCAAAATCAAAGTGATTATTTTTCGCGTAAAGGAAATGTTAAATACAACTTCAATCTTAGTTTAGATGGTGCTACTATCGACGTTAATCAAGCAGTCAAAAACTTGGGAATTCTTTTCGACGAGAGCCTCACGAGCAAACAAAGTTACAAAAAACTATTTTCCGATCTCATGTCAGTTGTATCTGAATATAAAATAAAAGAACCTGATGCGAATGTTTAAAATTACCTACTTTTTGGTCGGAAGGACGAAAGCATCATTTATAATTTATAATTTTATTTATTTATAATAATCCATACATTGACTGAACAGAGTGATCCAGTTCACAGGCAGGGAAAAAACAAAAAATGATTCAAAAACAAATCTCTAAACAGTACATGATAAAAAAGAAATAAATTTAAATTATCCAATTGTTAAAAAACACCCCTTGAGGTCGATTTTAGTGGAACTAAACATGTCTAATTCACTTAGACATTACACATAACATAAAGAGGCGAAAATAACAATAAATTTGTCCGCGGAACAGGTAAATAAAATGAATTGTTACCACCATGACGAGTACGCAAATCGGGAACGCGTAGAAAGATCCTGTCTAGAAGAAAAGAGCAATCAATTGTTACATTCAACAAATTACATAAAAATTTGCCAGCTAACAGATTCATACGTTTGACTAAATTATGTAAATTATATCTACTTAAGAGAATGTCGCGTATACCCCTTTCAGGGTACGCTCTATCATCTTTGAACCATAAGTATTTCACAAAACGACGTTGGATTCTCTCGATGTTTTTACAGCGTATATCATAGGCCTGGTACCAGATAATCGAACAGTATTCTAAAACAGATCTAGATCTAGATTAAAAAGTTAAATTAATGTATACTAAGTGACATATAAATCCGAACACCCAGTTTAAATGATTTTATTTTAATAAAACTTTGTATAAGTACTTAATGAAGCATAATAAGTAAATGATAAAAATTTCAAAATGATTGCACTGCCACCAACTCCTGTCGAAGTGCTTCTAGAGTATGAGGAGGACGTTGCAAATTGAGCAATCTCCTACCCATCATATCCCACACGTGCTCAATTGGGGATAAGTTGGGAGATCTTGGTGGCCATGGTAACAATGTGACATCATTATGTTGAAAGAAGTCTATTGTGACTCTTGCAACATGTGGTCGGGCATTATCTTGTTGGAAAGTTGGATCTGCCAGGGTGTCAAGATAGGGTAAAAGATGGGGTTCTAGAACTTCGTGGATATAACGCTGTGCGTTCATGTTACCTCCGATGAAGATTAAAGGTGACCTGGAACCATAAGCTATAGCACCCCAAACCATGACTCCAACAGTGTGATGAACATGTCTTTCAACAAAAAACTGTGGATTCCTCCTTTCACCACGTCGCCTTCTAACCCTGGCACGACTATCGTGCATGCCTAAACAAAATCGAGACTCGTCACTAAAGACAATACTGTTAAATTCCTGATCCCAGAGTGACCGTTGTCTGCACCACTCAAGGCGATTACGTCGGTGTTCTCGAGTTAAAGGGAGGCCCAGTGTGGCCGGTATGAAAACAAGCCAAAACTTCTCATTCGTCGGTAAGCACTTCGCATGCCAATAGGTCTTCCGTGTTCTGCAAACCATTCATTTGCAATGGACCTGGTAGTGGAGAAACGGTCCCTTAAGGCCAATAATCTTAAGTGGCGATCTTCACGGTCTGTTGTTCTACGGCGGCGTCCAGTGCCCCTTGCTCTTTGCGTACGGCCTTCTCGAAGCCATGCCTGACAACACCTAACCACAGTGTCTACACTTCTTTGCACTCTAACTGCAATTGCCCGAAAAGAAAGTCCACCTTCCCGAAGTCCCACTATACGGCCCCTATCAAACTCTCTTAGTTGACGAAATCGTACAGGTCTCCGTACTCTAGGCATCGTAACCGATCGCAGAGGATGTCAAGAACCAAAATCCGCCAACGTTGATTCTTTACTGCGGCTGAAATATTCATTTTTAGAGTGTTAGTGAATTAAAAAAAAGCAGTATAAAAACCAGAATGTCCAACTGATAAGGCTGAAAATTTTTTCACTTGTTATTTACAGTAAGATAAATACATTCACCAACTTTTATTAAAATAAAACCATTTAAACTGGGTGTTCGGATTTATATGTCACTTAGTATATTAGTATTATTGAAATGTCTACTGTTTCTTATAACAAAACCAAGATTTTTAAAGGCTTTTGCTATTATTGCATTAATGTTATCAATAAAAGAAATACGCCCAAATCCTTGACGATATTAAAACGACAAAGAACATTGCTACCGATTTCAAAATTAAAACATGTCGGTTCCACCCTGCGTGTAAACGTCATAGTAGTACATTTATTGACATTCAAGTGCATGTTAGTTACCTTACACCAGTGATCAATGGCATTCAAATCAAACTGTAACCTTAAACTGTCTTCTAAGCAACACACGCTATTAAAAATTTTGAGGTCATCGGCACATACTCACAACGCAAGTCTGTTGATAAAAATTAAAAATAAAAGAGGACCCAGAACAGAACCTTGGGGCAGCGCTGATGTAGCTAAAACCGCACCAGACTTATGTCCAGTTTACTACTTTCTTCTAGGTGGACGCCTGGTACGACTTTGTAATCGTAGGAGGAGGCACGGCCGGATCTGTGTTAGCAAATAGACTGTCAGAGATATCTAGCTGGAAGGTGTTGCTACTAGAAGCTGGCGGACAAGAGACGGAAATCAGCGACGTGCCGATTCTAAGTCTGTATTTGCACAAGAGCAAGTTGGATTGGGGTTACAAGTAAGTATCACTCATCGAAGATTGGATGGTATCCTACTTTGGAATTGAATTCGAGCGTTTACACAAAGATACTGCTAAGGAGGAAGTTCCAATCTAACTAAGGTAACGAAAATTCAGTAGGGAAACTAAAAAAATCGTTATATAATTGAGGAAAAATACCAATCGCGTGTGTGGTCAGGGCAAAAATATCCAAAGGACAGCGTCACATCGTATTCGCTGGAATACAAACGTTTTCATATATGCAGGGTGTTTCAGTTTATTGTTGCATAACTTTAAGATTCGATAGAACTTTTAAAATTAATGCATAAAGTCTATATCTATAAACATGGGTCGAAAAATGCGTGGCATCCGAAATACAGGGTGTTTAAATTTACTTTCTAAAATAGTTTTTTTTAAATATTTCGAACAATATTTGATGTATAACAGTGAAAATTGGTATACAAGGGTTTTTTGGTACGATAAAACGAACCGTGGGCATATTTTTACTGTAGCCGCTAGAGGGCGTTCTATATTTTACCTGTAGTGTATTAAAATGACCGATGTTTTTTTCTTAGTGCAATTTTTTGCTTTTTGAATAGAAAAACTGATTCTTCTCACTTTTCAACATAAAAAAGCTTTCTTGTGAATTTCCGTTATAGTTAGCCGTTTTCGAGATATTTCGATTTTTAAGGTTCGATGCATTTTTTATTGTTTATGGGAAAATAATATTTTTTTACCTTTTCGATTTGGGCATTACAAGTAATTAAGATGATCGTTTAGATTGTGTTTTTAAACACAGCAATAATTCCTAACTCCAAATAAACACAAAAAAAAACAGAATATTAATTTGTTTAATTTTCCAATATTATTTTTAACAAATTAAATTAATTATTTACAACTAAAATGCTATTGGATAGTTAGGACAAACATACAAAATCTAAAGTAGTTGCTCGAAATGTAAACCCAATTGTTCAATACACAATTCACATCTACGAATGATCGAACGTGGTATAGCATTATTCAAATAAGGCCTTATTTCATCAAATACATTCCTGATTCTGCCTATTAGCATATCTGTTGTGGTTACGGGAGTCTGGTACACTTTTTCCTTTAGAAATCCCCACACAAAGAAATCTAATGGATTTAGGTCAGGGGATCGTGGAGGCCAGGCGACTGGTCCTCCACGGCAGTTCCATCTTTCTGGATAATTTTCGTCCAGCCAGTTTCTAACTATTCTCGAATAATGAGCTGGACAACCATCAAGCTGGAACCAGGCCAATCTTCTTAAATCTAACATAACATCATCCCACATATTTGCATGTTTAGCCCTTAAAAATTCCAAGAAGGTCGCAGCATTTAACCTTGCAGGCAAAAGGTAGGGTCCAAATTGTCGATTACGGTAGATACCAATCCACACGTTCACACTAAAATCATGCTGAAAATTTCTTTCCCGAACTGCATGCGGATTTTCATGCGACCAAATATGTTGATTATGAAAATTTACCACTCCACGTTTAGTGAACCATGACTCATCGGTCCATAAAACGTTACTTAAAAACTCCCTATTATTATCAGTTCTATCAATAATCCACTGACAAAATGTGATTCTTCGTTCTCCGTCCCCTGGCTGTAGTCCTTGCACAGGTTGCAAATGGTAAGGACGTCTATGGTCATTTCTAAGAACAAGGTGAACATGGGTTGCTGAAATTCCCAAGGCACCAGAAACTCTCCCAACACTTGTGGTCGGATCTCTATCAAACTCACGCAGAATCATACGGGTAAATCTGCGCTGACGAACATTTATGTTTTGTTCCCTTTGGAGATTTCCAAAACCATTTTCAATTATTTGGCGATGCACTCTTACAAACACTGAGCGAGTTGGATGTCGTCTGTTTGGAAATCTTCGTGCGTATTCTCTGGCTGCTTCCGCTGCGTTTCCATTTACAAAGCCATACACAAAATGAATATCCGCTAACTCTTGATTGGAGAATAAAAATGGCATTTTTATAAAACTTACAAAAAAAAACAGGTAAAATAAACTAAATTTCGTGCATTCACAATTGCAAAAAAACGTTTCAGGTTTCAACAGACAACAAAACTGTCAGCTAATTGACGTTTAACCTTATTCTGCTTTCAATTTCAAAAATATTTGCAGGCACAGCCTACTTCTAAAAATTATCGAGATACTGACTTTTTAACGTTATTTTATCATAAATAATTAAAAATGCATCGAACCTTAAAAATCGAAATATCTCAAAAACGGCTAACTATAACGAAAATTCACAAGAGAGCTTTTTTATGTTGAAAAGTGCGAAGAATCAGTTTTTTTATTCAAAAAGCAAAAAATTGCACTAAGAAAAAATTTTCGGTCATTTTAATACACTAAAGGTACAGTAGAGAGCGCCCTCTAGCGGCTACAGTAAAACTATGCCTATGGTTCATTTTTTCGTACCAAAAAACCCTTGTATACCAATTTTCACTGTTATACATCAAATAATGTTCGAAATATTTAAAAAAAACTATTTTAGAAAGGAAATTTAAACACCCTGTATTTCGGAAGCCACGCATTTTTCAACCTATGTTTATATAGACTTTATGCATTAATTTTAAAATTTCTATCGAATCTTAAAGTGATGCAACCATAAACTGAAACACCCTGTATATAATATGGAATTTCCCTATTTTTCACATTAAGAGGTAAGATTGCTTCATTGAAAGTTTCATTTTATTGGTACCGGATTTAACATACCATCAGTTGGAAGCATTGATGCTCAACTGATTAAGATTTTTTAAAGACAAAAGGAAAGACGGTTATACGATTATTTATACTGCCCAGATGGCTTTATGTAGAAAGTCAAAAATCAATATCTCCTCACCTCTTCTAACAGGCTCATTTGCAAATTATGAATGAAAATACACTAACACGCAAAATAATGGCAATGATTCGCATGATTTTCTTCAAAACAGCATATATTCTTCAATAATTGAGATATTGACATGAATCAAAAAAAGAACTGTTGAGAATATTTGAGGCTTAAAATTCTCCTACGAAGACACATCATTCAGAAATCCAATGTTTCCACAGGGTGTTCCGAAATTTGGGGCAAAATGCACCTTTTAGTTACACCCTGTACAACAACAAATATTTGCAAGCCGATAATGATGACAATGACATTACCTACAATTTGACGAAAAAATTAACACAAAAGTTATTTCAACTTTAATTTGAACAAAATTTTGGCCTGTCCGGTTAATTTTGCGTGGCAGTGTAGATTGAAACTGATCTAAGCAGGCATTTTCATCCGGAGCGTGAAAACTACGTGGCGTAGAGTAGTACTTTCTATTGCAAACATCGTTTTTCATTACTGCTACAGATTAACGATTTATTGTAACGCTATAAACAAGGAAAGTTCTCTTTAAACTAGTCAACTAGGCGTAAGAACGCTACTCTTAACATCACACATACGATTAGTTCAATGTTTACAAACAATATAATTTTCAAAATCATTTCACATTGATAAGCGTTAGGTGGATCGAACCCAAAGAAACTTGACCTTATACGAGGGACGTCCTTTAAGTTTTGCATATAGAAACATAGTAGGCCGCGCGGATCGAACGTCAGTACTGAATCTTAAACTCACTCTTTAGTAAACTTAAATTCAAAGTTTCACAACAAACAATACGTGCAGTGTTCTCACTACCGTGAATTTTTAAGTGTCATCAAGTCATTAGAAAAATGGAACTCAACCGAGAAAATTTTCGCGCCATAATTTATTACAACTTTCAGAGACAATTATCGCAACAAGAATGCCTTGCTGAGTTACTGTCTGTTTTCGGCAACAAAGCGAAACATCAGTCGACAATTTCCCGTAGGTATGGAGAATTCAAACGTGGACGGGTGAGTCTTAGGCCCGTATCGTCAGTCGTCCCTACACCAAAAATGCACCCAGAAAAACGTCGATGCTGTGCGCAAACTCATCATTGAAGATAGACATGTGCCATATCGCGAGATTGAGGCGTCCTTGAAGATCTCAACAACCTCAATTCCAAAAATTTTACATGAAGAATTAGGAGTAAGAAAATTAGTTTCTCTATGGATTGTTAGTGGTGGTGAGTCGTGGATTTACTGTCATGAACCAGAAAATAAACGACAGTCGGCTGTTTGGGTGTTCCAAGGTGAAGAAAAGCCAACAAAAGTAATCCGTTCTCAAAGTGTTTCGAAAAAGATGGTCGCGACATTTGTGTCAAAAGCGGGTCATATTGCAACAATTCCTCTTAATGAGCAAGGAACTGGTACTGCGGATTGGTATACCACCATTTGTTTGAATACTTCGAAAAACAATAAAGTCATTTAAAACTACCTACCGTGTTGTTTTATTTCCATATGCAAAACTTAAAAGACATCCCTCGTAGAGAGGTTTGACGAATATCATGAATCCCCCTAATTTGTTTTATGTCATCTGTTGAAAGGAATACAAATAAAACAACACTTCATTTAGCATATTGCAATTTGTGTGAAATAAGAGGTTCTATTATACCGATACATAAATCAGGAACAAAAACAGATGTTAACAACTATAGACCAATATCAATAATATCCAGTGTAGCAAAGGTTTTTGAAAAAGTTTTATTTACTAGAATGATTAGATACCTCACAAAATTCAAAATTTTAAGTGAAAATCAATATGGATTTACAGAAGGGAAGGCTACATCGGACGCAATAACTAAAATTGTAAATCAAATATATCAAAATATTGATAACAGAATCCCTTCAATCTGCATTTTTGTTGATTTAAAGAAAGCTTTCGACACAGTTAATCACAAATTATTATTAGAAGCATTGGAGAGAATTGGTTTCAGAGGAAACGCGTACTCACTGATCGACAGTTATTTGTCAAATCGCCCACAATCTGTGCAGATATCAGGATCATTTAGTAAAGAAATGTATATTAAGTGTGGTGTCCCACAAGGAACTGTCTTAGGTCCGCTGTTATTCAATATATATTTAAATGATATTTTCCAAATTAATTGTGTTGGCAAAATAACTAGTTTTGCAGATGATACTGCAATATTATATGAAGGCACTGACTGGTCTGATCTGAAAAATGTATTTGAAAATGATCTTATCAAAATTATTTGGTGGTTTAACAGTAGAAAATTAAGCATTAACTACTCTAAAACACATTCTTTACCATTTGGATCTTATGCTAGACATCTGCCAAATTACACAAATTTCTCCTTCAATATTAATGATCAAAAAATAGAGTGCCCAACATAAAATATCTTGGAGTGGTCTTGGATCCTCACTTACGATGGGACATCCATGTCAATTATATTTTAAAGAAAGTTAGATTTGTATCCTACAAAATTAAATACCTTCGGAATATATTGACAGAAAAATATCTTCGAACATTATACCATGCACTGATTGAGCCTCATCTCATATATGGTATATTAGCATGGGGAGCTGCATGTTCCTCACATATCTATAATTTAGATGTTTTTCAAAAAAGTATTCTAAAAATGATATTTAAAAAACCGAAACTTGATCCCACTGAAAAATTATACGCAGATATTCGAATGTATGATATAAGACAGCTTTATTTCTTACACAGTATCACTCACTACCATAAATTTGTAAACACCGACCAAAAAATTAAACATAATCATTATACCAGGTACAAAATTCGTGGCACAGTAGTTTCTCAACCGCATAAATCTATAATGCAGCGATCATATCTCTATTTAGCGCCTAAATTTCATGAAATTATACCTAAAGACTTAAAAGATTTACGTTTCGGAAATTGTTTCAAAAGAAATTTAAAAAAGTGGCTACATTCTATATCTAGGACTGAAATTCATAAACTCATAAATACGAACATCAACTGAATACATAATCTACTGTAGCTAATTTTTGTCCTTTTTTGTCATTTGCATTCTACAGTTTCAACTTAAATTATTGGTTCATGTACAGGCGATGCCTTCTATTGGGCCTGTTTTGATTTTATATTTATTTACTCATATTGTTTGTTATCTTTGTACATTGAGTGAATAAATATTATTATTATTATTATTATTATTGAGTAATTTTTAATCCATAGATGCAACACACTATTAGTAATGTCTTGTTTTAGAACTGAACCGTCAGACTCTGCCTGTCAAGCGATGGTAGAGAAACGTTGTAGTTGGACAAGAGGAAAAGTCCTCGGTGGTTCTTCGGTACTGAATACGATGCTTTACATAAGAGGAAATCGCAGAGACTTTGACCGATGGGCGGCTTATGGTAACCCAGGATGGTCTTTCCAAGATGTATTGCCGTATTTCAAGAAAAGCGAAGATCAGAGAAATCCCTATTTGGCAAAAGATAAGAGGTACCATGCTACAGGTACGTAACAAGGACTTTTTAGTAACAATCTAAAGTTATGATCTTAATTCGTTTTATTTTTACGAAAACAATGCACTCTAGGGAAAAAGCACAAGAGCAAATTGAAGGTAAAATTCGTTTCGAAAAAAAAAACAGTGGCGTACTATACTAAGTGACATATAAATCCGAACACCCAGTTTAAATGGTTTTATTTTAATAAAATTTTGTATAAGTACTTAATGAAGCATAATAAGTAAATGATAAAAATTTGTAAACGATTGCACTGCTTTAAAGCCCTTTGACCTTTAATAATGTGTGGATGCACCCTAATGTGATACGCATTCTCCAACGCGCCTTGGCATGCTTCTGATCAGGTGGTCAATGTCCTCCTGTGGTATCTCATTCCAGGCAACCACCAACTCCTCTCGAAGTGCTTCTAGAGTCTGAGGAGGACGTTGCAAATTGAGCAATCTCCTACCCATCATATCCCACACGTGCTCAATTGGGGATAAGTCGGGAGATCTTGGTGGCCATGGTAACAATGTGACATCATTATGTTGAAAGAAGTCTATTGTGACTCTTGCAACATGTGGTCGGGCATTATCTTGTTGGAAAGTTGGATCTGCCAGGGTGTCAAGATAGGGTAAAAGATGGGGTTCTAGAACTTCGTGGATATAACGCTGCGCGTTCATGTTACCTCTGATGAAGACTAAAGGTGACCTGGAACCATAAGCTATAGCACCCCAAACCATAACTCCAACAGTGTGATGAACATGTCTTTCAACAAAAAACTTTGGATTCCTCCTTTCACCACGTCGCCTTCTAACCCTGGCACGACCATCGTGCATGCCTAAACAAAATCGAGACTCGTCACTAAAGACAATACTGTTCCATTCCTGATCCCAGAGTGACCGTTGTCTGCACCACTCAAGGCGATTACGTCGGTGTTCTCGAGTTAAAGGGAGGACCCAGTGTGGCCGGTATGAAAACAAGCCAAAACTTCTCATTCGTCGGTAAACACTTCGCATGCCAATAGGTCTTCCGTGTTCTGCAAACCATTCATTTGCAATGGACCTGGTAGTGGAGAAACGGTCCCTTAAGGCCAATAATCTTAGGCGGCGATCTTCACGGTCTGTTGTTCTACGGCGGCGTCCAGTGCCCCTTGCTCTTTGCGTACGGCCTTCTCGAAGCCATGCCTGACAACACCTAACCACAGTGTCTACACTTCTTTGCACTCTAACTGCAATTGGCCGAAAAGAAAGTCCAGCTTCCCGAAGTCCCACTATACGGCCCCTATCAAACTCACTAAGTTGACGAAATCGTACAGGTCTCCGTACTCTAGGCATCGTAACCGATCGTAAAGGATGTCAAGAACCAAAATCCGCCAACGTTGATTCTTTACTGCGGCTGAAATATTCATTTTTAGAGCGTTAGTGAATTAAAAAAAACAGTATAAAAACCGGAATGTCCAACTGATAAGGCTGAAAATTTTTTCACTTGTTACTTACAGTAAGATAAATACATTCACCAACTTTTATTAAAATAAAACCATTTAAACTGGGTGTTCGGATTTATATGTCACTTAGTATATTTTTATTTGGAAAATAGTCCTACTAATCCCCTGTACCTCCGCCACTGGTGCACGTTAATTTTAAGACTTTTGAATGTGGGCACTGCTTAGGTAGAACCACATACCAAATTTTTGTTCGTCTTAGTGGAGGGTTTTGAAGATATTACATTTTTTTTCTTTATTATTAAACTTCAACACCACCCCCCGTATATTTTTCGTGAAGCCCTCGAGAAAAAAATGTTACATAGAAGACCCCTCCTAAAATGCGGCCATGTGTATGATGTTTGATTTTTGGTCATGATTTGTGATTCACCATGTATAGTTCTTCTGATTGATAACGATCACCCCTTCTTCCGTTTGATCCATGACTTTTGTGACACACTGTATACTAAAACTATGTAGCATAAGCTAAGCTTTATAGATCGAAATAACGAATACAAAATAACCACTGTATACCGCTCTCAACAAATGCTAGAGGGTTGCTGTTCTGATTGCTCATTGATGTCTCCTCTCCGAACATGGGTTATGTTCAACAGCACCATTGATTGAGGGATTCTATCTGGGAAATAGACAACTATATACTGTACTCCTGCGTCCAAAAGGGAATCTGAAAGATGCTAGCGCATTCTATGAGACAGTAGAAGAATACAACAATGAATTTACAAATCTACAACAAGGCCCCTCAGCAAATCTTAGATCGGATAAGGACATAATATTGTTCTTCTGATTGGAAATAATCCCACCCATTACCCCCTTCCATTTGATCCATGACACCCTGTATACTAAGACCATGTAGCATAAGGTAGGCTTCATAGATAAATCTAACCAGTACAAAATAGCCACCATATATGGGGTTGTCCAAAAGGGACACAGGAAAGTAAACGCATATTAAAACAAGAAAGATTGATATTCAAATCAAGTTGGGTACTTTATTTTGAAGGTTCATTTATACCATTTATGTATGGAAAATAATATCGCTCAAATGTTCACCACGACTGGATTTACAGACGTCCACGCGATGGTCGAAATTTTCAATGACATTTTGCAACATGGTCGGTTCTATGGCATTTATCTCGGCAATGATGTTGTTTTTGAATTCTTCGAGGGTGGCTGGTTTGTTGACGGAGACTTTGCTTTTCAAATATCCCCATAAAAAGAAGTCAAAGGGAGTCAAATCGCACGATCTTGGTGGCCACGGCACATTTCCTCATCGAAGAAGGACTGCAATCGATGGATATTGACGTTGGTTGTGTGGCATGTTGCACGGTCTTGTTGGAAATAAACATCGTCCATATCCATTCCTTCAAGTTGTGGCAAAAATAGTCCTTCCTCTATCATCACGTGATATCGCTCAGAATTGACGGTAACGGCGTCCCCGGCCGCATTTTCGAAAAAGTAAGGTCCGATGATGCCTTTTGACCACAGTGCACACCACACAGTCACTTTTTGAGGATGCATCGGCTGCTCTTGATACTCACGGGGATTTTCGTTCGCCCAGATGCGGCAGTTTTGCATGTTTACCGTCCCATTCAAAGTGAAATGCGCTTCGTCGCTGAACATGATTTTTGATGAAAAATTGGCATCAATTTGGCGGTGTTCAAGGAGCCAATCTGAGAGCGTTCAGCGCGAAAAATGGTCGGCTCGACGCAGCTCTTGCGTCAATTGGATCTTATAGGCGTGTACATTCAAATCCTTGTGGAGAATGCGGAGCAAACTGGTTCTCGAAATGCCCAATTCTTGATTGATTGATTGTTTCGGATTGTCTCTCACACTCTCCTTCACAACAGCAATATTTTCCGGTGTGCGAACGCTCCTTGGCCGGCCAGAGCCTGGCAGATTTACCACAGAACCTGTTGCATCGAATTTACGCACCAGACGACCGATGGTTGTTTCGTTTGGGCGGTTGTTGCGACCGAAATGTTCACGAAGCGCGCGAAACGTGTTTTTTATTTTTGCACCATTTTTGTAGTGCTCTTGAATAACTTTAATGCGGTCTTCAATAGAATACGACTCCATAGCGATCAATGGTAAACTTTCAACTAACAAAATGACATGTCGGTGACAGAAAACAAAGATGGCGTCTATGTCAAATTGACGTTTACTTTCCTGCGTCCCTATTGGACAACCCTTTATAATTTGTTTTATAATTTAATTTTAGAGGGTTACTGTTCTGACTGCCCATTGATATATCCTCTATGAACATGCGTTATGTTCCCTAATGCCATTGATTAAGGCATTCTACCTAGAAAATAGTCAATTATACTATACTGTACTCCTGCGGCCAAAATGGGATCTGATACTAGCACATAGGACAGTAGAACACAAACCAAATTTACAAATCTACTTTGAAAATAATTAGGGTATTGATTTTAATGTAAAAAATCGCATAATCCTCAATTTCAACTAGGGTAATGAAATTTTAGATTTTTATTGAACTAGTCATATGGATGCTTCAAAAAAGACACGCTAATCTATGTATGCTGCTGAAAAAATGAAAAAAAAGCACACTGAATAAGTTTTGTAGCGTCTAGACCTTACCTGTATCTACGTACAGTAGGTCTAGGTATTCGTGAAAGAACCCAACTAACAATTATCACTCCTATTAGAGTTGCAAGAATGATTATACAGTATTCCTTAAACAGCATTGTATACTGTAAGAACATTGGCAAAACCCTCTTAGAACAGCTATACAAGCGGAATGGGCACACCTAATGGGACACTTCAGTCATTTAAGAGGTTAAATAAGGGCTGCAGGTAACAGTTATAAAACAAAAGTGTAAGCCTCTTGCAGCCGCTATAGGACATTTGCGTCAGTGCAAGATTCAGTTTTTGTCAACTATACAACTATTCTGTTACGTGATTCTACTTTATTGCAACCAAACTATTTCTTATGTATTGTATAGACGAAGTGAAGAATATATAACTAACACATTACAGTCATCTTGTTTACTTACATATCGGCCATTGTGAATTTCATACACAGGTATATGATAAACTTCTACACTGTGATATAGGGCTATTGAATTACTTGCGTAGCGAATTTTATTGTGATTCTCGTGAAAATTAGTTACCCAATTTCTACGGGCTTCATATTTGATTCATATTTTGACAATGATCAAAAGTATGTCTAGATTTTTAAGATGGAAAACTGAACTTATCTGCGTTAAATCTTCCACAAATCCTATATTTAGACACAATTACCCTAATATTTATCTCTTTGTATCTGTAATTTCGAACTGAAACATAATTATTTAATATTAAATAGAGGAATAAATGTTCGCCCAGTATGGCGGGTGGTTGTGTATAATCATGGCATCGTCCATGTTGTCTTTAGTTTTTTAGAATATTTTGGTGTTGCCTGCAGGTGTTATACAACAATTTGACAAATGTCAGAAATGAAATACCGACAGAGTCGCATGATTCACCCAGAATTTGTACCAGATCTAGGTATATCTTCTGTTTGAACAGTTGATAAAACCTTTTGAACCAATATGCATGAGTTGTTTGTCTTAAAACATTGGTTATGACATTTTAACAAAAATATGACAGCAGAAAGTGAGGTTATGGTGAAGTTGTTTACCAACATATTAAGCACACGTACAGCCTTTAACAGTTACTAAACAACAGTTGTATAAGTGCTTCCGTTGGGAGCAATTTGTTGGCTAACGTAGTAAATTGCACAGCAAAACAACAAGGCTCGGGTTTGTTTTATAAACGTTACCATGGATGCCACAACACAAACATTTTGACTAACGTGCAAATATGCCGTATAAAATAGTTGTATAAACGTTTATGCAACAGTTAAAAATTTGCCCTATAAGCTGTTGTATAACTATGCTATAAGAATATTTTAAACACTTCATTTTAGAGCAAATATGTTGCAGAAAGCAAATCTGCATTCCACACAACATTAAGCCAGCATTTTGGTGTTCAGGCAACAACAATAGAGAGCTTTTATGGCTGAACGGTTCTTTTACCAAAAGCTTATACCACTGCTTTGCTAGTTGGGAAGATTCGGCATCGCGATACTTATTTTTGGCCTTCCATATGTTTGATGAACTAGCAAAACATCATAAAAATTACATCAGTACTCGCTAATAAAGGTTTGATGAAGATAAAATAGGAAGAATGAATTATACCGTCCTGGAAATTACACTTTCTGAAGCCAAAAATATGTATGTCTGCTTATTATACTGGAATCATATTCCATTTCCCCAATTGTCTTCTAAGTTATGAAGAATGAGCTAGACTGAAAATCGACCATAAAAGCTTACTCATAAATCTATCTGAAATTTCAAAGCATCTTCCAATCCAGTCCTCGGAAACATTGACCACAATCCGTCGTGTGTAACTAATTTACAGCGAGATATTTCGCAATGATCACTCCGTATGCATAAAATGTTAGAGATATTGTTAATGACCTTAACACTCTCTGCCGGTGTTACGTTGGTCTTCTCGTAACGCTGCTGTGTTTCATAATTGTTCGAGCGCGATAACCTTAGCGTTAATCGCTTATTTCAACTGCATCATTAGCTACTTGCGTTAGATAAATGTAGAACAAAAATTAGTTTGTGATTCAGTAAAAAAAAAGGTTTTCCTGAAGTTGGTACTTTTTATTGCGTATAATGACGGGAAAGATAATCGAGGTTGAGTGGGTTTTCTGGAATGCTAATCAAGACTAAATTAGGAAAAAAATAATGTCAGTGTTTTCCGTCTGTTTGTTGTCTGCCAGTCTGACTGCGAAAAGTTGCGCTTGATATTAATAACCACTATGTATACTAAGTGACATATAAATCCGAACACCCAGTTTAAATGGTTTTATTTTAATAAAATTTTGAATAAGTACTTAATGAAGCATAATAAGTAAATGATAAAAATTTCAAAATGATTGCACTGCTTTAAAGCCCTTTGACCTTTAATAATGTGTGGATGCACCCTGATGTGCTACGCATTCTCCAACGCGCCTAGGCATGCTTCTGATCAGGTGGTCAATGTCCTCCTGTGGTATCTCATTCCAGGCAACCACCAACTCCTCTGGAAGTGCTTCTAGAGTCTGAGGAGGACGTTGCAAATTGAGCAATCTCCTACCCATCATATCCCACACGTGCTCAATTGGGGATAAGTCGGGAGATCTTGGTGGCCGTGGTAACAATGTGACATCATTATGTTGAAAGAAGTCTATTGTGACTCTTGCAACATGTGGTCGGGCATTATCTTGTTGGAAAGTTGGATCTGCCAGGGTGTCAAGATAGGGTAAAAGATGGGGTTCTAGAACTTCGTGGATATAACGCTGCGCGCTCATGTTACCTCTGATGAAGATTGAAGGTGACCTGGAACCATAAGCTATAGCACCCCAAACCATAACTCCAACAGTGTGATGAACATGTCTTTCAACAAAAAACTGTGGATTCCTCCTTTCACCACGTCGCCTTCTAACCCTGGCACGACCATCGTGCATGCCTAAACAAAATCGAGAGTCGTCACTAAAGACAATACTGTTCCATTCCTGATCCCAGAGTGACCGTTGTCTGCACCACTCAAGGCGATTACGTCGGTGTTCTCGAGTTAAAGGGAGGACCCAGTGTGGCCGGTATGAAAACAAGCCAAAACTTCTTATTCGTCGGTAAACACTTCGCATGCCAATAGGTCTTCCGTGTTCTGCAAACCATTCATTTGCAATAGACCTGGTAGTGGAGAAACGGTCCCTTAAGGCCAATAATCTTAGGCGGCGATCTTCACGGTCTGTTGTTCTACGGCGGCGTCCAGTGCCCCTTGCTCTTTGCGTACGGCTTTCTCGAAGCCATGCCTGACAACACCTAACCACAGTGTCTACACTTCTTTGCACTCTAACTGCAATTGCCCGAAAAGGAAGTCCAGCTTCCCGCAGTCCCACTATTCGGCCCCTATCAAACTCACTAAGTTGACGAAATCGTACAGGTCTCCGTACTCTAGGCACCGTAACCGATCGTAAAGGATGTCAAGAACTAAAATTCGCCAACATTGATTCTTTACTGCGGCTGAAATATTCATTTTTAGAGCGTTAGTGAATTAAAAAAAGCAGTGTAAAAACCGGAATGTCCAACTGATAAGGCTGAAAATTTTTTCACTTGTTATTTACAGTAAGATAAATACATTCACCATCTTTTATTAAAATAAAACCATTTAAACTGGGTGTTCGGATTTATATGTCACTTAGTATAATTTTTCGTAAAAATGCAATGACCATTTCAGTTGACGATTATTTCGTTTCGAGCAGTCATGGAGTAGATCAAAAATATTGAATGACAATACTTTTTTGGTCCACTGTATATAATCGTGAAATAATTGAATTGTTCACCTATTACTGATGCTCTTTATCAGGTCGAAGCTTCGTTGGCATTTAGATAGACGTATGAAAGTTTCGCACCTTAATGATTTTAATGGCTATAATTGTTGCTCGAATATTACCTAATTCTGATACTTACGTCTGCAATGACCAAATAAGATATTCATGTTACTTACCGAGAAATTTGAAGTAATTAATCTTATGCAACCGTGAAGCTTACCTGAAATCAAGGAAGAACATGCATGAAAATTCATCCAGAATTACAAACATTTTAAGAAATCATTTTTATACAGGGCGTAAACTTTATGGTAGTCATTATTGGAATAGTATAGTTTACAACTTTAAGTGCTTCACATCGATCACAATCACCACAATCTTACTAATTTTTATAATCTAATCTAAAACGTTTCTAAATTGGGTAATTAACAAATAAACGGCATTAAGCAAAATTTGTAGTCAGTAAGTTCCATTAAATTAAATATTTAAAACACACATGACAACAGCGCGTCGGTCATTCATCACTCTTATCGAACCAGCAATCGATCGCAAACGGTAACAGTGGTTAGTTATCATTTTGCATAGATAAATTACTTTATCGTTTTGTCGAGGAGGGCATCGGGCGTGTTGTTTTGTTTTTGTTCGCGTACGTCGTCGTGTTTATTTACAATGTTCTCGAATCAAGAGTTCGCCGGTGAAGCTCGTCAGAATTCAAATCTTGCAGCTCAAGTTTAGCCAATAACCTACCAGAACTTTTGGAACAGACCTTAGACAACATGCCATTACAACGGAGACAGAATTTGTGGTTTCTTCATGACGGGGCACCACCACATTTTTAGAGGCGTCATTCAGTATTTGAATGAACATTATCCAAATCGCTGGATCGGTCGAAATGCTCCTGATCCTCGAAAATGGCCAGCAAGATCTCCTGACGTCAATCCGATGGATCTCTGGTATTGGGGAGAACTTAAAGGGATGGTTTATGGGGCTGCTCCAATAACAACTGAAGCACAACTTCGCGAAAAAGTTTTTAATGCGGCTGAAATAATAAATGGACAACTTCGAGGACCTTGAGTAAGAAGAAACTGGGTTCGTCGTAATGAAGCTTGTGTGGAAAGTGGAGGACGACATTTTGAACACCTACTTTAAATACAAAAAAAGTGCAGTGTGGGTTTTAAAAAGAAAGACAATGTATGTATCAAAATTGTGTTCCCTATTAAATAATGAAATAATACCTAAGAGCCAAAAATAACAAACTCCATCTATATTTAAACTGCGTTCCGTCGTAATTGCGGCGTTGTCAGATTTTATTTTACTTCAAAGTCGCTTTTCTCTAAAAAAATGTCGTTTTGATCCGTATATTATATAAAACTTTTTGCTTCTTTCAAGCCCCTCTATCACCCATTTAAATAATGATTGTCATAACGTTTACCCTCTGTATTTTAAAGAAATAAAAAATGGTGGTTTTCAAATAAAAGAGTGTAACACCATTTTCTTCAATGAGCTTCAAAATCATTTAAAGTATAAAACGGCATATTTACGATCGTAAAAATATTTATGAATATCTAGATCGTTTTAACAGCTAAAGAAAAGCTTGTTTTTAGAAACACATTTTTTTATTTTATTTATTTTTCAGGCGGATATCAGACGATCCAAGATGCTCCTTACAATACACCACTAGGAATTGCCTTCTTGGAGGCCGGTGCAGAAATGGGTTATGACATCAGGGACGTCAATGGAGATAAACAGACTGGATTTGCGTTGTGGCAGTACACGATGAGGAGAGGAGCCAGATGCAGTGCAGCCAAAGCTTTCCTAAGGCCAATCAGGTAATGAGTCGACATAGACTCTGCAACTGAAAATGAGGTGAATGTCTTGACTTACGTCACATACATGTGGAGCATAGTCAAACGCCCCTTGGAGCTGTTGATTCTATTCTCGGAAGTTCAAAAGCAAAGAATTTAACGTATTTCTGAATAGAACAGAATAGTTTTTAGTTGTGGTGAAAAACAGATGGTACGTGTAGTGCGTCACTGGATAGTTTTTTTGAGCTTAATAAAAGTTATTCGTAAAGCCTAGTGTCAAATTTTAGTCCAGTCAGAATTATTCAGCGTGTTCCTTAATGATATGCGAATATTTAAGGGTGTGAATCTACATGAAAAATCACGCCTCTGTTAAAACTAAAATTTATTTTTGCATTGTAAAAAAATTTGCAACTTTATTAACTTTCACTACGTATTAAATATCAGTGAAATGTCTGAAGCCGTTCTGAAAATATTAATTAATTTCCATTTTTTCCCCTAAAACTTCAACACCCCGAGTTTTTGTAAAACATTTTTGGACTATAGTTTATAAAGCAAACTAACATTAATTTTCCATGTAGATTTACACCCTTAAATATTCGCATATTATTAATGAAGTATTTTATAAAAATTATTTATAGCAAGAGTCAAAATATTATTTAGTACTATTTTCCACGAGAGTCCATCACATTTTGACGTCTACTGAGGTAGCAAGAGATGTACAGGGTGTCCCAGAAGTCGACGTCAAGCCGAAACCAGGTGATAGGCAAAATCAGAACAGCTATCAGAAAAATATTTAAAAAAAATTTATGTATGTGTTTTGAAAATTATAGGTGTTTGAAAAAGATCTAGAAATTTCACACCCTACGGCAGTCTGCCAACTCCTGATACTACAAATATTAACTTTTTTTGGATTTTATTTTCACAATGTAATGATGAATAATGCATCATCAAACTGGTGTCTCAACCTTGCTGAGAACTTTTCTCGTTTAGGAAAAATTGCCACTTATTTCCCAACCAAGTATTCCAAAGTAAAACTTTGCTCAACTTTAACTGGCTGTACTGGAAAAAAATGTACTACGAGAGTTTGGCAAGTAACCTTAAAAGTTGGCGCATTTAATAAGGATTGATGAGCCCCCCGAGTTGCTTTTTGTCGCACAATGTTAGAAAGACACAGGAAAGATCCACAGTTCTTTGAAAAAATTTTATGGTCGGATGAGACCACATTTAAGAAAGATGGGTACATGAACCTGCATAACTTACACGAGTGGCACGTAGCAAACCCACATTTGATGAGAGAAGATAAATCTCAATATCGCTTCAAGATAAACCATTGGCCAGGAATTTTAAATGGTAAAATAATCGGTCCGTTTGAGTTCCCAGAGACTTTGACTGCTGAGGTTTATTTAGGTTTTTTGCAAAATCATTTAGAAAATTTATTGGAGGACGTGCCACTGAGTATTTACAGGGACATGTGGTTTCAGCATGATGGCTGCCCAGCGCACTATGCACTCTCAGTGAGAGAGTATCTCGATCAAAACTTTCCAGGCAGATGGATAGGGCGGTCTGGTACAATACCGTGGCCAGCCCGGTCACCAGATTTCAATCCGTTAGATTTTTTTTACTGGGGAACTGTAAAAGAAAAAGTGTATTTCAAGCCGATTCAAAATGTAGCTGAGCTACGGCAAAGACTATTGGAAGCAGCCGAGTTTGTTAATAACCGTGGATTCGCTCGTTTAATAACCCGATCATTTTTAAGAAGATGTCGAGCGTGTATTGCGGCTGAAGGAAAACAGTTTGAGCATTTGCTGTAAAGGTAAATCATCAGCAGCAGCAGTTTGACGCCCACTGTTGTGCAAACAGTTATCCTTAAGGGTCCTTGTGCGTTTTCATAATCGCTGTTTAATTAGAAAATTTTGAAAAATGTTCATCAGTTTTTTTTCAAATAAAAATTGTGCATAAGTTAACGAGTAATCTTCTAAGTGTTATACCATTTTGGAATCGTTATTAAATGCGCCAACTTTTAAGGTTACTTGCCAAACTCTCGTAGTACATTTTTTTCCAGTGCAGCCAGTTAAAGTTGAGCAAAGTTTTACTTTGGAATACTTGGTTGGGAAATAAGTGGACATTTTTCCTGAACGAGAAAAGTTGGCAGTAAGGTTGAGACACCAGTTTGAAGATGCATTATTCATCATTACATTGTAAAAATAAAATCCAAAAAAAGTTAATATTTGTAGTAACAGGAGTTGACAGACTGCCGTAGGGAGTGAAATTTCTATATCTTTTTCAAAGACATATAATTTTCAAAACACATACATAAAATTTTTTTAAATATTTTTCTGATAGCTGTTATGACTTTGCCTATCACCCGGTTTCGGCTTGACGTCGACTTCTGGGACACCCTGTATTTGAACTTGGCTAACAGCTTCTTCGGTTACCCTGGCTATCATTCAAATGTGAGTGAATAATACTATTCTATTTTCATCAATAAATGTCAAATTGAAATACTTTATCAACATGATGAATGATTATGATATATAGTATTTTGAATATGCATCGTCATGTTCAATCCACAATAATCCATTAGCATTTTTTTTCAAAAGGTATTCAAAATATAACATCACAAAAAGAAGTATCAAAAATTACTATTTCTTTTATATTCTACCTTTTTTTTAAAAGCTGCAATACGTTTAACTGCTTCACAAAACTTTAGCTGACTTAGCCTGAGATTTTAGCCATCCACCGCCACGAGCATAAAACCGCGCTAAGAGCTTTTAATTATAATTAGTTGAGGAACATTTTTGCGAGGCATTTCCATTAGAATTTTCGTTCCATAACCACTACAAATGTGATATCATGAATACTTTTAATTTTAAGGTTAAGGAAAAATCTGCATATATCCATGTACTCCCACGTAACCAAGATTCTCATAGATCCAGCAACCAGGAGAGCATATGGTGTGGAGTTTCTGAAAAACGGAATCAAAAGAAGGGTGTTGGTTAGAAAAGAGGTGATTCTATCCGCGGGAGCGATAAACTCTCCTCATTTATTGATGTTGAGTGGAGTTGGTCCCGCTAACCATTTGAAAGAAAAGGGAGTTCCTGTTATACATGACTCGCCAGGAGTTGGTAAGTTTGTATTGGAAAAAGATTGGACGTGATATACAGAGCAACGTTCTTCTCTCTGACTTCTCTTTCAAGCTTGAAGTAATAAATTGTGTCCCAACTGGTATCACTGGACAACAAATTTTAGTTTTTTAATTGTATCTTGTGGGAAAAGTGCACTTCTTTGTTAATTTTGGGGCGCTGAATCCAAAAATGACAATGAAATAAAAAAATTAGTTGCGGTTTAGAAAAAAAACTTTTTATTTTTAAGGATATATTAAAAAAAGTAACAAGATTCATATACTTATAAGAATCACTATATGCGCTGTCTTTTTGCTGTTCTTTTATGGATCGTTTCTGGAGCATCTCTATCAAGAGTCCAACAGTAGTCTGCAAGCATGGAAGGATTCCACTTTCCCTGGTACCTTTTTTCCATTGTTGAAATATCCTGATGAAAACGTTCGCCGTGCACATCACTTACGGCTCCGCAATTGTCAGGAAAAAAGTCCAGGTGTGAGTGTAGGAAATGTATCTTAAGAGACATATTACAGCCCATCTTTTGATACGATGACAGCATATTTTTGACAAGGGTTTTATAGTTGTCAGCTTTTCTATTTCCCAAGAAATTAGTGACCACCAGACGGAAATCATTCCAAGCAGTTTTTTCAATACCTGTTAAAGTGTTTTCAAACTGTGTATCTTTCAAAATATTTCGAATCTGTGGCCCAACAAAAATACCTTCTTTAACCTTTGCCTCACTTAGTCTTGGAAATTTCTGACGCAGGTATTGAAAAGCTGACTATCTCTATCTAATGCCTTGACAAAGTTTTTCATTAGGCCCAACTTGATATGCAGTGGTGGTAATAAATTTTTTTCGAATCTACTAATGGCATATGCTGTACATTTTTTTGACCTGGCTCTAGGAATTGACGAAAAGGCCAGTTTTGTCTGGTGTAATGAAGTGCCTTTGCCCGACTGTCCCATTCACACAAAAAACAGCAAAACTTTGTGTAGCCTAGCTGCAGCCCAAGTAAAAGTGCAACAACTTTCAAATCGCCACAAATATGCCATTGGTGCTCATCGTATTTTATGCATGTCAATAGGTACTTCATATTGTCATATGATTCTTTCATGTGAACTGCCTACCCTACAGGAAGAGATGGTAAAATATTTCCAATATGCAATAACACTGCCTTTAAACTCAATGTTGAACTGTCTATGAACAATCTCCATTCTTCTGGGTTATAGTTTATATTTAAAGCCGCCAGTAAGCCGTTAATGTTACTGCAGAAAACCAAGTTATTCTCCATATTGAAAAATGGTTCTAAGTCTTTGTGGCGTTTGCGAAAAACACATACCGAAACATCGTCTTCTAATAAGTTCCACTGCTGCAGTCTTGATCCAAGTAACTCTGCCTTACATTTTGGAAGTTCTAAATCTCTTACAAGATCATTTAATTCTGACTGTTATTTTATGCGGTTGGTGGCATGACGTGCTCGGTATAAAATCAGGATCCCTTGACGTTGATGGCATATCTTCTTCCTGACGAATCACTCGATCGCCATGATCTGATTCGTTTTCTGATTCGCATGTTTAGGATTCTGGGGGTTTCGTCACTGTGAGGCAGAGGTCTCATCGCAGATGGTATGTTTGGGTAGTTAATAACCGATTTTTTTTTCTTGGACATACCTGTGGCTTGTCCAACACAAGGTACCATGCAAAAGTAACAATCATTAACATGATTTGTAGGCTATCTCCAAATCATTGGGACAGCAAAGCGCATAGACCGTTTTTTGCCATTTAACCAGCTCCTCAGACTTGAAGCACATGTATTACAGCAGATGTGGGGTGCCCACTGTTTGTCTTGATCACCTAGTTTACAACCGAAATAAAGCTGATATGCCTTTGTTATTAGTGGAGTAATAGACCGTCTCTGAGACGCAAAAGTCACATCACCACACACGTAACAAAACTGATCTGGATTGTTTACACACTTTCGAGACATCTTGCATGAACGCTGTCAGCCAACTGAGGAAAAAATGGCTAATATAAAACAATATAATGTACACGTATGTATAACGTAACACAATCATGCCGATTACATCATCTTTGCTTGCCGAATATAAAAATGTAGCACGTGCATTCTGGTGAATTATTTTATTATTAACACTGTCACAGCAGGAACACATATAATTACCGTATCTCTAAAACTTGAACTAATATTGAAAAAATAAGTTTCATTCCGGTTTTAGCACATTAAAAATAGTAATATTTTGTTGATTTTATTTAGGATATTTTTTGGCTGTTGATCAGTGTATTTTGAGACTTTGTTATTTCCTACACCCTGGCGAGAAAGTGTTGCAATCGAAAAAAATATTTAAAATGAGGATTTAAAAAGGATCTTGACGTTGCAGCTACACAGCAAAGACATTTAAACCAAAAACCGAAGTTGTTCTTTGTTCTGTCGATCTTTCGGAAATATTTATTTTCTTCATCAGGACGAATAAACGAAGATCTTTATATAACAATAGCTATAAATTACAATATCATTTAAAAACAAATTTACAACGTTGGCGTCTCGCAATCCAAAAAAAGACAAAAATTTATTTATCGGAAACAAAAAGAAAATATGCCGAAAGACTTCAAAAGATTTGTCAAGGGGGACAACTTTTTAATAGTAGTTCTTTATTTTCCCATCATATACGTACATTTAACACACACACACATGAGAAACAAAATCATGGGAAAACCTCAAGCGGGAGTTCACTTAGAGGTGTTCTTCCACTCAACCCTTGCCAGTAGTAGAATACATGTAAGAAAAATATCCTTACCTAACACTAACCAAAAAACACACATACAGTATGGGAAAAACCATTATTATACATTACGATGAGGAAGAGAGATGGAAATATACAAAAGTATGTAGGTGCGTGAAAGACACTCGATTGTAGGATCTTATCTGGCAGCGTCGGAGTGTGACGGACAACGGGGTAAAGTAGAAGAGTGATAAAAGAGAGAGATGGCAGAACGGGCGCTGGCGCCTACCGCTTAGACGGATGCGCTCAACAAATGCGATTTGTTTCTCCCATTCGCAGAGTTGCCGATACCAATATGTCATATTTCTAAGAAATATAAGTCTACACAAATTTCGGGAAAAATAGCTGCGGATTCCACATAAGAGTATTCCAAAAATGAAAAAAGTTCAAACTATTAAAATTGTATTAATGTTTCATGGTTCAAATCATATTTTTCATGTTTGTATATTGTTGTATAAATGATCTTGTAATCCCTATTCTTGTTGCCAGTAGAGATAGGGCTACAACTACCATATAACTATCAAATAGTAGTGATAAACAGGGTTTGTTTATAGCACAGTTCCCTGGTGTGGCGAATTTGCGCCATAGGGGCGATTTGACAACTTTGAAGGACAACTATAACGGTTACTATGGTGCCCGGTATTCCGGAATCTGGCAATACCTGATGATTCCTAACGTTTATTACGCCAGATTGTTTGCTGACTTGCGCAGTACAACATGACAATCAACGTGACTGAGCACCTGGTAACCCTGGTTTAAGGTGTTATATTTAAAGAGCTTGGGGCAGTTAGGTATCTAGGTCACATTTTTTAATGTATTTCGAGAAATCCGTAATGTTGAGTAAATACTAGATCAAGTTTCTTGCTTAGTTTGCTGAAAATTCTACAATAGACGTACATTTTGAGAAACAGAGATTTGGTGACGACAAAATCGTAAAAATATAACGCATTTTCGTAAAATAATTTCTTTGTTGAAAAGACTGTGGCTTGATGACCCATTGAACGAGTATAGTGTCCCGCTCCGCTTTGAATATTCGAAACACTATACTCCAGCAGCATTCAGCTTCAATGTTATCTTTATGAAGTTCTAACGTCTAGGCCATGCTGATTAAAAGCTTGAATGAATCAACACTTAACTCTAAATTCCCCACAATTCGGGAAGCTCTACTCAAATTGGCAACACAGCGTATCTGCCTATTATTCTCATTCGTGATACAGGTCTGCGGTTAACGGTAGGAAATATGTACGAATAGCGATGAAAGTAGACGAGCCGATGCGCTGTTGCCAAGAAATGATTTCCCATGTATAACAATGGTTTTTCCTAAGGTGTATACAGCTTTATTATTTAACTTTAGGTGCATCGCTCTCACGTAAAAGACGCTCAGCTACTGAATAGTAGCATTTTTCTGAAAAAAAAAAACTCTAAACGCTAAAGAACAAACTTTTTCCTTGGCTTGGACTTCTTTGCGTTGTGGGTACATCCCAAGATCCTTGTATCTAAATGACAAAGTTGTAATATAAATATCTAAGTCGAGTCGTTGAAAAAAGACGTTAAGTTTGAATGCTGAAGTACCTATCTAAGCAAACTATACTTCGTTGCGATGCATCACGACCTTTTTCAATAATTCTGAACAAGCAAAGCCCAAGCGATTTAATCTTTGAAAAAACCCAAAAATGGGTATATTCAATGCTTCAACTTGGTCAGAAATTATAATTTTCAAATCTCCAAGTATCTACATTAAAGGTAAAATTTTGCTCTACAAGACCCCGATGAGTATTATAGGGTGCGTCATCTATTACTTTTTTTTCTATTTGAAAAATCAACACGCTTTTTTTATGGAAAAATGAAGGTTGGTTTATGCCATTTATGTATGAAAAACAACATCAGTCATGTCACCACCGCGGCTTCGTTTACAGGCCAACATCCGAACATCAAAATTTTCAATGACTTTTCCCAGAATAATCGGGTCTATGGCCGCAATTTCAGTCCGAATATTGCGCTTTAGGTCTTGGATTGTCCGGGGACCATTCGCATATACTTTTCCTTTCAAAAATCTTCTCCAGAGAAAAAAGTCAAGAGGTGTTAAATCGCACGATCTCGGGGGCCAACTGACATCTGAATTTCGTGAAATTATGCGGTCTTGAAATTGAACTGTTAACATGCCGCGATAATGTTCCCCGTTGACGGTGATGGCCTTTCTTCGGCATCTTCAAAAAAGAATGGTCCAACGATGCCACCAGCCCATAATCCGCATCAAACAGTCACTTTTTCAGGATGGAGAGGTTGTTCATGATATTGGTATGGATTTTCAGCCGCCCAGAATCTGCAATTTTGCTGATTTACCTACCCATTGAGGTGAAAATGATCCTCATCAGAAAAGAGCACATGGTAATACATAAACTTTTTGGTAAAGAAAAAGTAATAGATAGCGCACCCAGTATTAAGATTAGTTTATTTTAAAGTGATTTTTAAGCTTCTTTCTTAGCCAAAATTGGCAGACTTTTGATTTTCGTAGACTACACAGACAACATGGGACTTAAACGCTGCTGTGTTTTGCTAACTATGTTACTCTTCTTTCAATACAGAACCTGATGTTCGATTTGAACGTAACGTAATTCATAGTACATGCACGAATTAAATTAATACTTGAGTAATGTTATAGAAACTAATTGAATCAATTATGTAGATCAAATTCACTCGTGAAACTACCACTGTGAACATTCTCACGTACATCCTACTTTCATTGAATATACTAAAATCCTGATTATTATTTCGTATTATTCCTAAAATTTGATCTGTGCCAGCGATAGGCGTTACAGTTTTCAAGTTTTTCTTGTCATATTAATGAACGTAGCGTTTTTGCAATAATTTTATTAAATCAACATCTAATGTTGAAATCTTTACCTAGACCTAAATATTCACATTATATTCCATTCGGTTTTATACGTGTATCAGATAAGTGGACTCTTGCGCCACACCGCCTGATAGTTCATGAGCAGATGTAATTTTTTTGAAGTTGTGTTCGAACCGTTCGTACTCCGGAAAATATCGAGAGAGTTTGTGAAAGTATAGTGGAGCGCCATGAAACGTCTACCAGACATCGTTCTCAAGAACCTGGTATTCGTCGCACGTCATTATGCGCAATTTCGAGAAAAGACTCGCATTTGCGGGCATATGAAATTCAGTTAATCCAAGAACTAGGATTCGATAAAAGATAAAGGTGAGAAAAAATCGACGTATTTTATTACATTTCACAAAAATTCAAGATACAAGCCAGTCAGTTATACTAAGTGACGTATAAATCCGAACACCCAGTTTAAATGGTTTTATTTTAATAAAATTTTGTATAAGTACTTAATGAAGCATAATAAGTAAATGATAAAAATTTCAAAATGATTGCACTGCTTTAAAGCCCTTTGACCTTTAATAATGTGTGGATGCACCCTGATGTGCAACGCATTCTCCAACGCGCCTAGGCATGCTTCTGATCAGGTGGTCAATGTCCTCCTGTGGTATCTCATTCCAGGCAACCATCAACTCCTCTCGAAGTGCTTCTAGAGTCTGAGGAGGACGTTGCAAATTAAGCAATCTCCTACCCATCATATCCCACACGTGCTCAATTGGGGATAAGTCGGGAGATCTTGGTGGCCATGGTAACAATGTGACATCATTATGTTGAAAGAAGTCTATTGTGACTCTTGCAACATGTGGTCGGGCATTATCTTGTTGGAAAGTTGGATATGCCAGGGTGTCAAGATAGGGTAAAAGATGGGGTTCTAGAACTTCGTGGATATAACGCTGCGCGTTCATGTTACTTCTGATGAAGATTAAAGGTGACCTGGAACCATAAGCTATAGCACCCCAAACCATAACTCCAACAGTGTGATGAACATGTGTTTCAACAAAAAACTGTGGATTCCTCGTTTCACCACGTCGCCTTCTAACCCTGGCACGACCATCGTGCATGCCTAAACAAAATCGAGACTCGTCACTAAAGACAATACTGTTCCATTCCTGATCCCAGAGTGACCGTTGTCTGCACCACTCAAGGCGATTACGTCGGTGTTCTCGAGTTAAAGGGAGGACCCAGTGTGGCCAGTATGAAAACAAGAAAAAAATTATCATTCGTCGGTAAACACTTCGCATGCCAATAGGTCTTCCGTGTTCTGCAAACCATTCATTTGCAATGGACCTGGTACTGGAGAAACGGTCCCTTAAGGCCAATAATCTTAGGCGGCGATCTTCACGGTCTGTTGTTCTACGGCGGCGTCCAGTGCCCCTTGCTCTTTGCGTACGGCCTTCTCGAAGCCATACCTGACAACACCTAACCACAGTGTCTACACTTCTTTGCACTCTAACTGCAATTGCCCGAAAAGAAAGTCCAGCTTCCCGAAGTCCTACTATACGGCCCCTATCAAACTCACTAAGTTGACGAAATCGTACAGGTCTCCGTACTCTATGCATCGTAACCGATCGTAAAGGATGTCAAGAACCAAAATCCGCCAACGTTGATTCTTTACTGCGGCTGAAATATTCATTTTTAGAGCGTTCGTGAATTAAAAAAAGCAGTATAAAAACCGGAATGTCCAACTGATAAGGCTGAAAATTTTTTCACTTGTTATTTATAGTAAGATAAATACATTCACCTACTTTTATTAAAATAAAACCATTTAAACTGGGTGTTCGGATTTATATGTCACTTAGTATACATATCGGCCACCCTGTATAAGTAAGCACCAGTAAGAAATCTTAAAAAGAACTCAAAAGTTTTTGTAGTATTTTTTTTTTCAGGAAACGTTATTAATCATTACAATTTAATGTACAGAGAATTCCTGTACAGAGATGTCTGTCTATGGAAAATAAATTGAATTGTATTGAATACTGACATCTAGTGTCTTGGAACTAGCAAATTTTATCGCAATTTAGAATATAAACTAACAACAGGGATATTTCTATTACATATTATTTTCAATTCCAGGACAAAATCTTCAGGACCATATTTCGAGTGTGGTGACTTTCTTGATAGATCCTCCTATCAGTCTTCTCCTGAATCGTTTGGTCAATTTGAACACTGCTTTTAGATACGCCATCAAGGAGGACGGACCCCTGACGTCGTCAATAGGTAATTGAAGATATGATTTTGTAAACAATTTAGAAATTGACTAAATGAATAGGGTCATAGATTGAAGGATACGTTAAAGACTTACAATGGTCTCTACTTCTTTTTCCTGCAAGTCTGAGACGCCCGGATCCGCGCCTGGCCATGTTCAGATCTTTGTCATTGTGAAGTTTCACAGACAAATATTCTCACAAACTACAGGCATACACGAAGAGATACAGTAGCGGACAAAAGTTTGGAAAAAAATATTAACATTATTATGAACTTAAATAATTAAAATTGTGAAGGAACAGATAATATAATTATTAAAGTCTACCTTTGGCTCCTGTACTAATACAAGGTTCATCTTATCAATATTCAAATTCTCTGAAAATAAAAACACGTGTTTTTTTAAATACCTCAGTTTTGCCGTATTTATTCGTTCTGCGATACTCTGATATTGCGTGCGGTAAATATTAACACCAGTGAGAATGGCAAAAGTAAAAGAATTTTCAAAAGATTTAAGAGACAAACAAAGTAATTGAATTATTTAGAAGTCGTGTTAGAAATGCTGACTTCTCAAAGATTAAAAATAAACAAATGGACGATTTCGAAAATTATTAGTAAATATCAAGAATATACGGATCAACAGCAACGCGGCCCAGGTGCGGAAGACCGAAAAAACCGATTATGTTTTGGATCCCTACATTAAACGTTTGTCCCATGAAGATCCTGGAATGCCAGCCACATATACTAAGTGATATATAAATCCGAACACCCAGTTTAAATGGTTTTATTTTAATAAAATTTTGAATAGGTACTTAATGAAGCATAATAAGTAAATGATAAAAATTTCAAAATGATTGCACTGCTTTAAAGCCCTTTGATCTTTAATAATGTGTGGATGCACCCTGATGTGCTACGCATTCTCCAACGCGCCTAGGCATGCTTCTGATCAGGTGGTCAATGTCCTCCTGTGCTTTCTCATTCCAGGCAACCACCAAATCCTCTCGAAGTGCTTCTAGAGTCTGAGGAGGACGTTGCAAATTGAGCAATCTCCTACCCATCATATCCCACACGTGCTCAATTGGGGATAAGTCGGGAGATCTTGGTGGCCATGGTAACAATGTGACATCATTATGTTGAAAGAAGTCTATTGTGACTCTTGCAACATGTGGTCGGGCATTATCTTGTTGGAAAGTTGGATCTGCCAGGGTGTCAAGATAGGGTAAAAGATGGGGTTCTAGAACTTCGTGGATATAACGCTGCGCGTTCATGTTACCTCTGATGAAGATTAAAGGTGACCTGGAACCATAAGCTATAGCACCCCAAACCATAACTCCAACAGTGTTATGAACATGTCTTTCAACAAAAAACTGTGGATTCCTCCTTTCACCACGTCGCCTTCCAACCCTGGCACGACCATCGTGCATGCCTAAACAAAATCGAGACTCCTCACTAAAGACAATACTGTTGCATTCCTGATCCCAGAGTGACCGTTGTCTGCACCACTCAAGGCGATTACGTCGGTGTTCTCGAGTTAAAGTGGCCAGTGTGGCCGGTATGAAAACAAGCCAAAACTTCTCATTCGTCAGTAAACACTTCGCATGCCAATAGGTCTTCCGTGTTCTGCAAACCATTCATTTGCAATGGACCTGGTAGTGGAGAAACGGTCCCTTAAGGCCAATAATCTTAGGCGGCGATCTTCATGGTCTGTTGTTCTACGGCGGCGTCCAGTGCCCTTGCTCTTTGCGTACTGCCTTCTCGAAGCCATGCCTGACAACACCTAACCACAGTGTCTACACTTCTTTGCACTCTAACTGCAATTGCCCGAAAAGAAAGTCCAGCTTCCCGAAGTCCCACTATACGGCCCCTATCAAACTCTCTAAGTTGACGAAATCGTACAGGTCTCCGTACTCTAGGCATCGAAACAGATCGTAAAGGATGTCAAGAACCAAAATCCGCCAACGTTGATTCTTTACTGCGGCTGAAATATTCATTTTTAGAGCGTTAGTGAATTAAAAAAAAGCAGTATAAAAACCGGAATATCCAACTGATAAGGCTGAAAATTTTTTCACTTGTTATTTACAGTAAGATAAATACATTCACCAACTTTTATTAAAATAAAACCATTTAAACTGGGTGTTCGGATTTATATGTCACTTAGTATACATTTGCAAAAGAATCGTAGAAGAGGGTGCCGAGAATCTTTCTGCCAGAACAGTGCAAAGAAGCTTGGTAGATTTTGGGTTTTTTGGTAGGCGTCCAGTGCAAAAGCCTCTCATTTCAAAAAAGTGTATTGCACGGCATGAATTTGCTAAAACTTATCTAACTTGGACAGAACAACAATGGAATACAGTTTTACAGAGCTATGAAAGCAAATTTAACTTGTTTGGATCTGACGGTACGGCAGCATATGTGAGACATCCAATACAAAAAAGATTATCAGTTGTCAACAGTTAAGCACGGTGGAGGAAAACATCATGGTTTGGGGCTGTTTTTCTAGTTCTGGAAAGGGGCCAATTGTTTGGCTGAAGAAGGAATGCCTTTACGATGGACATTCCAGCAATATAATGACCCCAAGCATACCTCAAAATTCGTAAAGGACTGGTTAAGACTAAAAAATGTTAATGTTCTTATATGACCTTCGCAATCCCCGGACCTAAACCCTATCTAACATCTCTGGGAGCATGTTAAAAGACAACTGACAAGAAAAAATTTTAAAAATAGGAACGATTTATTTGATTAAGTAAAAAATATTTGGCAAAATATCCCAACAGACGTCTGTAAAAAATTGGTGTCTTCTATGAGGCTGTGTTGAATGCTAAAGGCTATGCTACCAAATACGTATTTTTTAAATCTTTTATGTTATAGTATTTAATTTTGTAATAAAAAATACGTTTCCATACTTTTGTCGTCTCATTTTTGGTCATCAAATAATATGAAGGTATTTTAATGCTAGTCTGTAGTACCAGAGCAAACACAAATTGTCATTTGTATCCTCAATACTGTAAGCAAACTATAAAAAACTAGTCCTTAATAATAAAGAATAAAAAATTAGCGCACCTTTGAAAAATTCCTAAGAATGATTCCAAACCTTTGTCCGCTACTGTATGTCGTAAAATTCGACAGTACATTTTATCAATATTCTTCCCAGCTTCAATCCTCTGGAACAAAGTCTAATGCCCGCTGGATCCACCTGTAGGCTGCTTAATTCGATATGGAGTTGAAAAAAATATTTCTATTTTTTCAGGCCTGGAAGCAGTTGGATTCATCCCAACCAAATACGCAAATCGATCCGATGATTGGCCAGATATGGAGTTCATGTTAACCTCCACTTCGACGCCCGCAGACGGAGGAGGGCAGATTTCGAAAGCACACGGACTCACACCGGAGTTTTACAAAGAGGTGTATGGAGATGTCAGTTTTAAAGATACGTTCGGAGTGTTTGCCATGATGTTGAGGCCGAAGAGTCGAGGAGAGATCAAACTAAGGTATGTATTAGGTTTTATTATTCAAAAAAATCTTCGAAGACAATAATAGAAGAATACTTCTGGGGTGGCAATGTTTGACAGTATATCAAAATAACGACATTTCTCAGTGTAGAAAATGGTACCGTTTTAATCATACAGAAAAGAATTGCAGGAATGGGAAGATATGTGCCAGCTGTGGCAACGGTCACGAAGGAGAAAATTGTAAGCCTGTATCAATAGAATGCTGCAACTGTAGATATGGAAATGAAAGATATAAAAAAAATTATAATATTAACCACTCACCTACCGACAAAAACTGCCCATCGTACAAATATTATCAGGAACAACAAAACTTAAGGATACTTTTTTAAAATTCAAGTTCATCTTTTGATACTCCTATCTCTAAAGAGGACCTAAAAATGTCAGTAAATAAATACATCAATGATTTCCAAATTCCAAATATTGCAACAAATATAGCACAAAACGTCGATGAACTTAATTTATGTACACAAAATTCTGATGCACAATTTCGAATTTTTAATATGAACATAAGGAGTATAAAACACAACATTGATTACTAAAAAATACTACTCGACCAAATATGGCACAATTTTGATCTAATAGTTTTAACTGAAACGTGGCAAGTGGTTGATATTTCTTGCTTCAATCAGCAGGGATATGACACTCTGTATAACTTTGGCACTTATAACCAAAACGATGGGGTGATAGTTTTTGTAAGAAATGAGCTACAATATAATCATGATATATTCACTTTCACCGATGGAATCAACATTTTAAACATAATGATCCAAATTAACCATAACAAAATTGAGGTATCTGCAATTTATCGTCCGCCATGTTCAGAACCCCACGAGTTTTTGAAGAATATCGAATTTTTTTTTTCAAAATCAAAATAAAGTTCATTTAAAGCAACATATTTTCTTGGGAGATGTCAATATAAATATTTTGGACAATGATCCCATCACAAATGAATACTTGAATATCCTATCAAGTAACGGATTTCTGTCCTATATAAACCTACCTACAAGGTCCATCAGTGGCACATGTATAGATCACTGCTTTGTGAAAGACCTATCCAACAAAATTACTTGTATACCAATAATCCTAGAAAGCGATATTACTGACCACTTCTCCACTATTTTACTGATATCTTCAAATGAAAAACATTCTAACATCCCTACCGTTAATAACAACCAGGAAAATTACAAATTTTTTGTCGACAATTCAAAACTAATATCAAATGTCAAACAAGAATCCTGGGAACAATTATACTCTATAAATAATATAGACAAAGCAATGGGACTGTTCATAGAGAAAATAAAAAAACTAATAGATATTAGTACCAATAAAGTAATAATTAGTCACAAAGAGAAAAGCAGAAATGCCTGGATTACCAAAGGATTAATAACATCGGCAATAGAAAAAGAAAGACTATATAATGTAATGAAACTAACGCCAACTACAGAGAATACCGACTGCTACAACCAATATAAAAATAAATTTATAGAGCTTGTAAGGCAAACCAAACGAAAACATTACCTAAATAAATTGAATAATAACTTAAATGATCCTAAGCGGCTTTGGACAACTATTGATGAGATTACTGGGAAAACAAAATTTAAAGAGTGTGTCACTGAGTTAAATACAACATCGCGAACAGTATTAAAAAATACTCAACAGATATGCGATGAATTTGTACAATTCTTTACTGACATAGGCGAAAATTTAGCAAGTAATATACAAGCAAATGTACAAAATGCTCAGCCTCCAAAAAGAACTTTGAACTCATTTATTTTGGATAAAGTCGAACAATGTGAAGTATACACCACTGTTATGTCCTTAAAAAATCGGTAAAGTCCTGGGTTCGATGGTATTAAAAGCGAGCATTTGAAAATTATAGCCGAGGACATAACAGAACCACTCACTTACCTAATCAACAAATGCTTTGAATCTGGCATATATCCCTCAATTTTAAAAAAAGCTAATATAATACCGATACATAAATCAGGAACAAAAACAGATGTTAACAACTATAGACCAATATCAATAATATCCAGTGTAGCAAAGGTTTTTGAAAAAGTTTTATCTACTAGAATGATTCGATACCTCACAAAATTCAAAATTTTAAGTGAAAATCAATATGGATTTACAGAAGGGAAGGCTACATCGGACGCAATAACTAAAATTGTAAATCAAATATATCAAAATATTGATAACAGAATCCCTTCAATCTGCATTTTTGTTGATTTAAAGGAAGCTTTCGACACAGTTAATCACAAATTATTATTAGAAGCATTGGAGAGAATTGGTTTCAGAGGAAACGCGTACTCACTGATCGAAAGTTATTTGTCAAATCGCCCACAATCTGTGCAGATATCAGGATCATTTAGTAAAGAAATGTATATTAAGTGTGGTGTCCCACAAGGAACTGTCTTCGGTCCGCTGTTATTCAATATATATTTAAATGATATTTTCCAAATTAATTGTGTTGGCAAAATAACTAGTTTTGCAGATGATACTGCAATATTATATGAAGGCACTGACTGGTCTGATCTGGAAAATGTAATTGAAAATAATTTTATCAAAATTATTCGGTGGTTTAACAGTAGAAAATTAAGCATTAACTACTCTAAAACACATTTTTTACCATTTGGATCTTATGCTAGACATCTGCCAAATTACACAAATTTCTCCTTCAATATTAATGATCAAAAAATGCAAATTAATAGAGTGCCCAACATAAAATACCTTGGAGTGGTCTTGGATCCTCACTTACGATGGGACATCCATGTCAATTATATTTTAAAGAAAGTTAGATTTGTATCCTACAAAATTAAATACCTTGGGAATATATTGACAGAAAAATATCTTCAAACATTATACCATGCACTGATTGAGCCTCATCTTACATATGGTATATTAGCATGGGGAGCTGCATGTTCCTCACATATCTATAATTTAGATGTTTTTCAAAAAAGTATTCTAAAAATGATATTTAAAAAACCGAAACTTTATCCCACTGAAAAATTATATGCAGATGTTCGAATGTATGATATAAGACAGCTTTATTTCTTACACAGTATCACTCACTACCATAAATTTGTAAACACCGACCAAAAAATTAAACATAATCATTATACCAGGTACAAAATTCGTGGCACAGTAGTTCCTCAACCGCATAAATCTATAATGCAGCGATCATATCTCTATTTAGCGCCTAAATTTTATGAAATTATACCTAAAGACTTAAAAGATTTACGTTTCGGAAATTGTTTCAAAAGAAATTTAAAAAAGTGGCTACATTCTATATCTAGGACTGAAATTCATAAACTCATAAATACGAACATCAACTAAATACATAATCTACTGTAGCTAATTTTTGTCCTTTTTTGTCATTTGCATTCTACAGTTTCAACTTAAATTATTGGTCCATGTACAGGCGATGCCTTCTATTGGGCCTGTTTTGATTTTATATTTATTTACTCATATTGTTTGTTATCTTTGTACATTGAGTGAATAAATATTAATATTATTATTATTACTGCGTGGGGCCAGGCTAGTGAAATCTCTAGAGTGTTTGTCTTACAAAAAAGAATCATTCGCATTATATTTAAAATACGGTCCAGATCTTCCTGTCGTGAGATATTTGTTAAACACAAAATACTTACAGTAGCATGTATATATCTTTATAATTTTTTAACATATATTTTTTAGCACAGAAGTGATTATCTCAAGCATACTGACATCCATGACTACAGCACTCGTAATAAAAATAATATAGTTAGGCATGTGTCATATCATACGTTTCATTCAAAATCTCCCATAACAGCAGGAATATACTTTTTTAATTTATTACCTCCGGAGATCAAAAACGTAAACTCCGTAGGGCTTTTCAAAAGACGCTTGCGGAACAAGCTATCGGACTGCGGTTTTTATGACCTAGGCGAATTTGTCACATTCCACAGTGCTTCTGATAGATCTTAACAAATAATTTATTGCCATGTGTGTATCATATGGTTTTGTATGTTCTTATTGTAATTTGTATTTTACTTCCTTTTATCTATATTTTAATCTGTATACACCGACTTATCCAATGTCTACAATGTAGATCTAACTGGATCAATATATGAATCTGAATCTGAATCTATACAGTGAGCCTGATAAGCAAAATGGCGATAAGTATATCAAAAATTGCAAAACAATTAAGGTGTTTCTATCCTCCTCAATGACACCCTTTTATTGTCGTCCTACAAGATATCCGTTCTGGCACTCAAATCTTCTCTCATGATGGAATGCTTTCTTACGCCCATACCATAAAATGAAGATCACCTTAGTAATGAGGTATTTAGCAGGTTGAAATACACGAAATTGTTCGACAGTGGAAGTAAGTGACTACAACATATTGTTACAAATAGTTCTGTTGGCGCCATCTGTCGGGCGAGTCTCCGAATCGCCAGAGCTTAATGGTCGATCTCTGCTTTTACGCGAACCACGACCGCACAAGCCGCTTGGCAGCGTCTGTGCAGCAATTGGGACTATATACAGGGTGTTTCAGTTTATTGTTGCATAACTTTAAGATTCGATATAACTTTTAAAATTAATGCATAAAGTCTATATAAACATGGGTCGATAAATGCGTGGCTTCCGAAATACAGGGTGTTTAAATTTACTTTTTAAAATAGTTTTTTTTTAAATAATTCGAACAATATTTGATGTATAACAGTGAAAATTGGTATACAAGGGTTTTTTGGTACGACAAACCGAACCATGGGCATAGTTTTACTGTAGCCGCTAGAGGGCGCTCTCTACTGTACCTGTAGTGTATTAAAATCATCGAAAATTTTTTCTTAGTGCAATTATTTCCTCTTTGAATAAAAAAACTGATTCTTCGCACTTTTCAACATAAAAAAGCTCTCTTGTGAATTTTCTTTATAGTTAGCCGTTTTTGAGATATTTCGATTTTTAAGGTTCGATGCATTTTTATTCATGAGAAAATAATATTTTCGATTTGGGCATTACAAGTAATTAACCTTTAACTACTCGCGCTGGTGTATATAGTACACCAAAATGGCGCCGAGGGCTGCCGAGTCCATGCGAATAGCTGTTCGTCCGCGCCGAGCCAGGTATGCCTCGCTCGATGTATCTTCCAGATGTAGCGCCAGTACGGTTCGGATCGCTAGAGGACAAGGTTAGATATTTCAAGAAGTTTGAGGTGGTGTACAAAATACACCAAGGCGAGCAGTTATGTAAGTAGATAGTGGAATGTATTTTTTTTAGGTTTTCCATGAAAACTTATTTGTAATGTAGTCTGTATATTTGTATATAATTAAACATCGATTATATGTTTTGAATTAATTGATTTATTCATTCAAGGAATCGAGTTAAGGTGAAAAATCCTCAAAAATTGACCCAAGATGAATTAGCGGCTATAGCCCAAGTTATATGTGATACGGATACCGAGGAAGAAGTTGGAGGAGAAGGAGATTCTGATGGAAGTGAACAAGTAGAGGAAGAAGCACACAATTCGGATTCAGAACAAGAAATAAGCGAACTAGAAGAAGTGGATGAAGTGGATGTTGATCAAAGTAGTTCTGATTCTGAAGATATCCTGCTCTCGGTGTTAGCGGCCAATAAACAAGATAAGTATATTGGCAAAGACAAAAAGACTATTTGGTATAAAAATTATCCCATGAGTAAATCCAGCAAGTCCAAAATAAAAAACATTATAAAAATACTACCAGGGCCAAAGCAATGCGCACGTGACATAACCGATGAGACAAGTGCGTTTTCGAAAATTTTTGATGATGAAATGATTGAACATATTATTCACTGTACTAATTTAGAAATTTCAAGAGTTAGGGAAAACTATGATCGAGAACGAGACGCAAAGGACGTTACAAAAACGGAAATGCTGGCTTTTATAGGCTTACTGTTTTTATCTGGATCTAAAAAGCAAAACCACACCCATTTTTTGGAATTATGGACAAAAGACGGTACCGGATCAGAAATATTTCGAGCTTGCATGAGTTATCAAAGGTTTCTTTTTCTGCTGGCAAATATTCGATTTGATGACAAAACAACAAGGCATGAACGCAAGAAAATAGATAAATTGGCCGCAGTGCGGTACGTTTTAGATAAATTTGTAAGTAATTGCAAAAAAAACTACTCTATGGGCGAATTTATGACAATAGACGAAATGTTGATTGCGTTCCGAGGACGATGCAGCTTTGTCCAGTACATACCAAACAAACCTGCGAAATATGGTTTGAAGGCATTTGTGCTCTGTGATGCTAGAACATTTTATGTGAGTAATTTGGAGCTGTACTGTGGAAAACAACCAGATGGCCAATATAGCCAATCTAATACACCAACTGCCATCGTTCACCGTTTGCTAGCAGAACAAAAAGGAAGCAATAGAAATCTAACCTCCGATAATTGGTATTCAAGTTACCCTTTGGCAGTGGAACTTCTTCAAGACAAAATAACTTTCATCGGAACCCTGAAGAAGAATAAGCGAGAGCTGCCGATAGAGTTCTTGCCAAATAAAAATAGGTTGGTTGGGTCATCACTTTTTGGATTCCAAAAGGATGTAACGACAGTTTCACATGTCCAAAAAAAAAATAAATGCGTGGTTTTGATTTCAACTATGCACGACGACTCCACTATTGATCCATATACCAACAAGCCTGAAATAATTCTAGATTATAATATGACCAAAGGGGGTGTGGACACAGTGGACAAAATGTGCAATACCTATTCTGTTGGAAGAAGAACAAAAAGGTGGCCATTGGCTTTCTTCTTTCAGTTGCTAAATATAGCAGGCATCAATAGCCAAATTTTGTATAACGGCACTCACCCTGAATCTCCTCACAAGTCCAGAAGAATTTTCCTGAAAACTCTTGCTCTGTCATTGATGAAACCTTTTCTTTCTGAAAGAGCTGCAATACCTACGTTACCTATAGATATCAGACATTTCCTATCCAGATATAGACAAACTCAAATGGATGAAGAAGAGGAGCCACCCAGAAAAATTAGAGGAAGATGCTCCATCTGCGCCCGAAAAAAAAATAGAGTTACCACAATTACATGCAGCATTTGTCACCAGTTAGTGTGTAAAGAGCATAGTGTCAACCTTATCACCTGCCACAAATGTAAGGAAGGCGGATCCCATAGTGAATAGAGAATTATTAATTATGGTTGTTTTTTTCAATTTATTTTTACTGTCTTATTTGATTTTGTTTACTATTTTTGCTAATAAATATGTATTTGAGTTCAACAGTTGCTCTTATTAGCACAGCTATAACTTATAGGGCAAACAAAACATATATTTGGATCATAACTTGCAACGGTGTACAAAATACACCGCGCGAGTAGTAACGTGAAATAAAAATGCGCGAGTAGTTAAAGGTTAAGATGATCGTTTAGATTGTGTTTTTAAACACAGCAATAATTCCTAACTCCAAATAAACACAAAAAACAGAATATTAATTTGCTTAATTTTCTAATATTATTTTTAACAAATTGAATTAATTATTTACAACTAAAATTCTATTGAATAGTTAGGACAAACATACAAAATCTAAAGTAGTTGCTCGAAATGTAAACCCAATTGTTCAAAACACAATTCACATCTACGAATGATCGAACGTGGTATAGCATTATTCAAATAAGGCCTTATTTTACTACATGCATTCCTGATTCTGTCTATTAGCATATCTCTTGTGGTTACGGGAGTCTGGTACACTTTTTCTTTTAGAAATACCCACACAAAGAAATCTAATGGATTTAGGTCAGGGGATCGTGGAGGCCAGGCGACTGGTCCTACACGGCCGATCCATCTTTCTGGATAATTTTCGTCCAGCCAGTTTCTAACTATTCTCGAATAATGAGCTGGACAACCATCAAACTGGAACCAGGCCAATCTTCTTAAATCTAACATAACATCATCCCACATATTTGCATGTTCAGCCTTTAAAAATTCCAAGAAGGTCGCAGCATTTAACCTTGCAGGCAAAAGGTAGGGTCCAAATAGTTGATTACGGTAGATACCAATCCACACATTCACACTAAATTCATGCTGAAAATTTCTTTCCTGAACTGCATGCGGATTTTCATGCGACCAAATATGTTGATTATGAAAATTTACCACTCCACGTCTAGTGAAGCATGACTCATCGGTCCATAAAACGTTACTTAAAAACTCCCTATTATTATCATTCTATCAAGAATCCACTGACAAAATGTGATTCTTCGTTCTCCGTCCCCTGGCTGTAGTCCTTGCACAGGTTGCAAATGGTAAGGACATCTATAGTCATTTCTAACAACACGGTGAACATGGCTAGCTGAAATTCCCAAGGCACCAGAAACTCTCCTAACACTTGTGGTCGAATCTCTATCAAACTCACGCAGAATCCTACGGGTAAATCTGCGCTGACGAACATTTATGTTTTGATCCCTTTGGAGATCTCCAAAACCATTTTCAATTATTTGGCGATGCACTCTTACAAATACTGAGCGAGTTGGATGTCGTCTGTTTGGAAATCTTCGTGCGTATTCTCTGGCTGCTTCTGCTGCGTTTCCATTTACAAAGCCATACACAAAATGAATATCCGCTAACTGTTGATTGAAGAATAAAAATGGCATTTTTATAAAACTTACAAAAAAAAAACAGGTAAAAGAAACTAAATTTCGTGCATTCACAATTGCAACAAAACGTTTCAGGTTTCAACAGACAACAAAACTAACTGTCTACTAATTGACGTTTAACCTTATTCTGCTTTCAATTTCAAAAATATTTAGAGGCACAGCCTACTTCTGAAAATTATCGAGATACTGAATTGTAAACGTTATTTTATCATAAATAATTAAAAATGCATCGAACCTTAAAAATCGAAATATCTCAAAAACGGCTAACTATAACGAAAATTCACAAGAGAGCTTTTTTATGTTGAAAAGTGCGAAGAATCAGTTTTTCATTCAAAAAGCCAAAAATTGCACTAAGAAAAATTTTTCTGTCATTTTAATACACTACAGGTAAAGTATAGAGCGCCCTCTAGCGGCTACAGTAAAACTATGCCCATGGTTCGTTTTGTCGTACCAAAAAACCCTTGCATACCAATTTTCACTGTTATACATCAAACATTGTTCGAAATATTTGAAAAAAAACTATTTTAGAAAGTAAATTTAAACACCCTGTATTTCGGAAGCCACGCATTTTTCGACCCATGTTTATATAGACTTTATGCATTAATTTTAAAAGTTCTATCGAATCTTAAAGTTATGCAACAATAAACTGAAACACCCTGTATAACTGGGCGGTCGGGAGATGGAAGCAGCGAGTACAGATTACACCAGAGCAGAGCGGAGTGGAGTATAGTGCGGTCAATGGCGACATAAGAATTAGTCAGACAAACTGACACCGTAAATGTACGAAAACTGAATGCTTCTTTATCACCAAACAATACTCACAACCGACACAAAAACTTAACAGGAAAACCTGACCATTTTATCGCTTGTATCAAAATAAATCAATATGTACAAAATTCTTGAATTCTAATAAACATACGTAGCTGTTTACCTTTTTTAGTATATACTAAGTGACATATAAATCCGAACACCCAGTTTAAATGGTTTTATTTTAATAAAATTTTGTATAAGTACTTAATGAAGCATAATAAGTAAATGATAAAAATTTCAAAATGATTGCACTGCTTCAAAGCCCTTTGACCTTTAATAATGTGTGGATGCACCCTGATGTGCTACGCATTCTCCAACGCGCCTAGGCATGCTTCTGATCAGGTGGTCAATGTCCTCCTGTGGTATCTCATTCCAGGCAACCACCAACTCCTCTCGAAGTGCTTCTAGAGTCTGAGGAGAACGTTGCAAATTGAGCAATCTCCTACCCATTATATCCCACACGTGCTCAATTGGGGATAAGTCGGGAGATCTTGGTGGCCATGGTAACAATGTGACATCATTATGTTGAAAGAAGTCCATTGTGACTCTTGCAACATGTGGCCGGGCATTATCTTGTTGGAAAGTTGAATCTGCCAGGGTGTCAAGATAGGGTAAAAGATGGGGTTCTAGAACTTGGTGGATATAACGCTGCGCGTTCATGTTACCTCTGATGAAGATTAAAGGTGACCTGGAACCATAAGCTATAGTACCACAACTCCAACAGTGTGATGAATATGTCTTTCAACAAACAACTGTGGATTCCTCCTTTCACCACGTCGCCTTCTAACCCTGGCACGACCATCGTGCATGCCTAAACAAAATCGAGACTCGTCACTAAAGATAATACTGTTCCATTCCTGATCCCAGAGTTACCGTTGTCTGCACCACTCAAGGTGATTACGTCGGTGTTCTCGAGTTAAAGCGAGGACCCAGTGTGGCCGGTATGAAAACAAGCCAAAACTTCTCATTCGTCGGTAAACACTTCGCATGCCAATAGGTGTTCCGTGTTCTGTAAACCATTCATTTGCAATGGACCTGGTAGTGGAGAAACGGTCCCTTAAGGCCAATAGTCTTAGGCGGCGATCTTCACGGTCTGTTGTTCTACGGCGGCGTCCAGTGACCCTTGCTCTTTGCGTACGGCCTTCTCGAAGCCATGCCTGACAACACCTAACCACAGTGTCTACACTTCTTTGCACTCTAACTGCAATTGCCCGAAAAGAAAGTCCAGCTTCCCGAAGTCCCACTATATGGCCCCTATCAAACTCACTAAGTTGACGATATCGTACAGGTCTCCGTACTCTAGGCATCGTAACCGATCGTAAAGGATGTCAAGAACCAAAATCCGCCAACGTTGATTCTTTACTGCGGCTGAAATATTCATTTTTAGAGCGTTAGTGAATTAAAAAAAAGCAGTATAAAAACCGTAATGTCCAAATGATAAGGCTGAACATTTTTTCACTTGTTATTTACGGTAAGATAAATACATTCACCAACTTTTATTAAAATGAAACCATTTAAACTGGGTGTTCGGATTTATATGTCGCTTAGTATACATAACTAAACATTATGATGATCATGGAGTTCCTTTACAACATAGGCAAATCTTCATTTTACTGTTATTTGTTTTTTCTTTCAGATCGAAAGACCCTCTCGACTACCCTCTTCTCTACCACAACTACCTCAGTCACCCCCACGATGTGAACGTTCTTCGCGAAGGCACCAAAGCAGCAGTTGCATACGGCCAGACTGAAGCTTTGCGCAGGTTTGGTGCCAGATTTCACGCGGTACCGCCACCAAACTGCAAGCATCTGCCTCTATACACGGACGAGTATTGGGACTGCTACATCAGGCAGTATACGTTGTCCATATATCATTATTCGTGTACAGCTAAAATGGGACCGGAAACGGATCCATGGGCTGTTGTCGATCCTGAGCTCAGGGTAATTATATTTTCCGTCAGAACCTTGTTTTATTATTATTATTATGATAATTGAGATGAGCAGAGTACACAGTACTATAAGCTCATGCAGTAAATATAGTGTACGGACACGTAACACAAATACATCAAATAGAAAAAAATAAAAAAAGACAGTTCATAGCTATAAAGTTTGTACACTCCTCCAGCTATCATACTGCACTTTGAAGCTATTAACTGAAGTAGCACCAACCACACTTTCAGGTAAATTATTCCAGGTGTTGAATATGCGGTTGGGAAGAAACCACTGTCGGACTGTTGTTTTAAATGGCTCCTTATGCAGTTTGAAGCTGTGTCCGCGTAAATTGCTGCGCGACAGACGGTATAGATGCATGAGGTTGGTGCTCATCAAACCATGAAGTATCCTGAACGTAACTATAAGATCGCCACGAAGTCTTCGCTCAGAGAATGAGGTCAGGTTGAATAATTCAAGGCGATCTTCATAGCTTGGTCTTCGTGCTCCAAAAGGGATACGAGTAGCCCGACGCTGTACTGATTCGACGAGATTTCTATCGCGCAGAAGCACAGTGTCCCATACCGGGCCAGCGAATTCAAGAATTGGCCTCACGAATGCCTTGTAAATGTAGGCGCAAGTGTTGACATCGGATCCTTTGAAAGACCTCTCCAGCATGTATAGAAGTTTCTTGGCTTTTGATGTAACGTGGTGAATATGCTCTGACCAGGAAAGACGATCGTTGACTACAACGCCCAGATCAGTGTGGCTGGAAACTGCTTCGATGTTGTGGTCAGAGATCTTGTATGTAAATCGCGGATTTGTCTTCCCGAGGTGAAGGACACAACACTTAGTTAGATTTAAGGGTAAAAGCCAACTGACTGACCATTGACAAACAATATCAAGATCTCGTTGAAGCATAGCAGAATTTACGACAGTATTGTAAATCGGCATAAGCTGAACAAGTGGAGGAAATCAATGCGGGCAGGTCACTTGTATACAGAAGGAACAGCACTGGCCCCAAGACAGAGCCTTGAGGAACTCCACTTGCTACATGATGAAGGTGAGACTGGCTATCGTTGACGCGCACAGAGAAAGTCCTCCCGGTGAGAAAAGCCTTAATCCACAGTAACAACTCGCCTCTTATTCCCATACATTCCAACTTAAACAGAAGCCTTCTATGTGGTACGCGATCGAAAGCCCTAGAAAAATCTAAGTAGATTATATCAACAGGATTCTTTGTGTCCAGATACTGAGTCCAATCGTTGAGAGAGTGGAGAAGGTTGGTCATTGTTGATCGACCAGGGAGAAATCCTTGCTTTTCGAAAGCCAATCTTATAGCTTAGCTTATCTAATATGATTCTTTCAGCTATTTTGGCGGCGATAGGAACGAGACTTATTGGTCGATATTATATATATGAGATTATTTTGAAATGGGATGAATCGTGGAAAACTCAGAGTGGAAAAGTGCTGAATCAACAAGATAGATGTAATTTAGGTTTTTCGGGCTGTTGAGCCGTGGTCGGGTTGGATTTAGTCCAGAGCTTGCGGCTAAATCTGCGGTAGCCATCTTCAGTGGCGCTGTCGGCGAGAGCGAAGTGCTCGGCTTGGCGGGTCGACTGAGGACCGAGTTGTCTGGTGGGGGTACTCTGGGCCTCTTGAGTGACGTGTCTTTTGCGCGGTGTTTTTTAGAATTGGGAACCACGTTTTGTTTAAAGCAAGGCCTTCTTCTTTTCTATTGAAATTGTCATTGTGTTTGTAGATTTCAATTGCTTCTCTGTATATTCGGGCTGAGTAGTGAGTGGATGTTGATAGGACTTCAGTTTGGTCGAACAGAACATTGTAGCCGTCTTGGAGTGCGTGTTCGGCCACCGCTGATTTATCAGTTGGTCCCAGTCGACAGCTTCTTTCATGCTCCTTGATGCGTGTTTGGAAGCTACGTTTAGTGGTGTCTACGTATACGAGCCCCTTCCCACTTCAGTTGGCCCACTTTAAGATTTGTACCAAAATATGCCTTTATAAACTAAACATGACGAAACTATTTACTTCTTAAACAATTTATTTTCTCAAAAACATTTTTGATACACTCTAGTCGTAAAAAATACATATTTGAAATCACTTAGATCTATAACTAATAGAACATCTGAACAAATAAACAATGTGCACACAATCACCTTTATTTTTTATTACGGCTGAAATTCTTTGGGGCATAGTGTTAAGCAAGTTTTGGCAAAAATTTGGTGTAAAACAATCCCATATTTCTTGAAGCTTTTGTCTCAGTTCGGTGATTGTACGAGCAGGATGTTGTCGTAGAACCTTTTTCATCTCGTGCCACAAAGTTTTAATAGGTGACAGATCTGGACTGCTAGAAACCCATTTCAAAAGTGGTACATTATTTTCCTCCATCCATTTTATAGCCTTTTTTGAGGTATCTCACGCTGCACCACCTTGCTGAAACACGAAATCTTGGCGGGGTGTCAAACATTCTTCCATCACTGGTAAAAGCGATTCTTCTAAAATTGCCAAATATTTGTTTGTATCCACATTTCCATCAATAAAATGAAGTTTCCCTACTCCTTTTGATGACATACTGCCCCAGACCATAATGGATGCTGGAAATTTCATTTTTCTCTTCAGACAGTCAATATGGAATACTTCATTTTTTTGCGAATTTCTCTACTGCCACTGTCACCAACACAAACTTCGAATCAGGCCTCATCACTCCATTGTATTGCACACCATTGTTGAGGTGTCCATTGTCTATGTTCTTTAGCCCATCTAAGCCGATTTTTCTTTTGCAGTGGAGTTAATAGTGGCTTTTCTTTGGCCTATAAACAAGTTGTGCAACGTTAGGGTTTTTACTTCACTTTTTTTTATAAGAAAACTTACCTTGCAATTGCTAAATCCCAGTTTGTGGGTCTCTCTATGAGTTGTGGACCTCGAAATTCTCCTTCCAACAGCGTCACTCCACAGAGCACTTAATTGTAAAATTGGCACGCCTGTTTTTCACGATTATTCTTCTTAATGCTCTTCGATCGGCATTTTTGATATTACTTTTTATCACATATCGTGGCAAGCAGTTACGTTACATCTTCTAACAATATTTCTCACACTGTACCGTGATAAGACTAACAAAGTTGCAATTTCTGAGTTTGATTTCCCAGAATTAAAAAATTTAATTATCAGTAACCGAATTTTCTCACTAATAATACAATTATTCTACGGCAGTTACTTTGTTCAAAATTACCGGTTCTGCAAAATAAAGCTATGAGAATAATATTAAATAAAAATGAATATACCAAAATAAAACCTGATGTTATAGGAATCGCAGTGGTTGAATATAAAAAATTTCATATACTTGGTTATTATTTTTAAATTTAAAATGAAACATCATCTTTTGCCACAACATTTAGAACATTACATAGAATGGAATAATCATTACCACAATTATTAAACACGAGGAAATACAGATCTTCATTTACAAAATTGCAATTTCAGAAAAAATTTAGTGAACCAAATAACGATATAATAAGGTCTAATTGTAATTTAAAGATTTTTAAAAGAAAACAGTGAAAATTCTTAGAGATGCAAATAAATGTGATTGTGCCCATCATGCTAAATTAATCTTAAACGACTAATAAAATTTCATAAAACATATGGGTATTTCTCAGAATATTTCGAAATTCATGTCTTGAGCCATTGATGCTAAGTTACATGGATTTATCATCAATTTAACATTTTTATTATATCAATAAGTAAAATATCTACGAGTATGGTGTATCTGAAGTCACTTGAAATAGCATAAAAACCTTTGGTCGGCGCGTCCTTTGTAATTTCATGACGTATCATAGGCGTGCGGCATTTATTTAGAACGATAATAATAATGTTTTTATATCACAATAAATGGATTTTACTATCTTCTTATTTTTTGATTTGGGATAAAAAATACTTATATTGGGAGTTTAATTTATGTTGACTGAAAGTTAAGAAATGGAAAAATTACAGAATTCCAACGTTTGACATAGGCAAATATTTACATAGCAGGTAGGTATATAAAAAGGTATATAAAGACTTACATTATAGGTATTTATATATCATCCTCGCCTTCGGAGCTGTCGCTAGAGTCATCTTGTAGAGGAATTACAACGGGATTTACAGGAGGCAAAACACAATATTCATTTTCTTTTTCAATAATATGCCTAGAACACTGCTTCCATAGGTCTGTGGCAGCAATATGAGATACTGCATCTCTTATTGTGGCCAATACCGATTCACTTAATTGAGGGGTCTGATTATGTTTTCTTACTTTTTTTTTAAAGCAGCCCAGACCAACTCAATCGGGTTAAAAATGCAGTAATGGGGAGGTAGACGTAATACTTCTTGGCCATTTTGCTGAAGCAGATTGTCAACAACATACTCTTTTTCAAATTTTTGTCTTTTAATAAGATCCAATAATATGGCTTTGGTTGATTTTTGTGGTATTTCCATTCCCTTATCCTTCATAAAATCAATAATGTCTTGTTTTTTTGTGCCTGTATTCGGAATTTTGTTTTTCTGTCGGGAATGGTATGGCGCATTGTCCATAATAATTACTGAATTTGGGGAAATGTTTGGTATTAACTGCTGCTCTATCCACTTTTCAAATAAGTCGGAGGTCATGTCCTCATGATAGTCGGCACATGATTCTTTGATATTTTTGGCAGATAACAGCAAGGCATTAGGTATAAATCCATTTTCACTGCCAGCATGGAGAATAGTGATTCGTTTTCCACGGTTGCATGGTGCATTTAAAATGCACTTGTTGCTGTCGTCAACCCAGCCGTACTGCACAACATCATGGGGTATCATATCACGTTTCATCCAGGTAAATCAGATTTCTTTTCTGCTCTCTATAGATTTTAACTTTGTGCAAAAATTCTTGGCGCAATTCAACGATTCGAGACAACTCCCTAATCACCATTCCTTTATCTAATTTTTTGTATTGAGAACCACACAGTTTTACAATACAGTGCAGTGAGTCTAAGCATTTGTAATTATAAAAATCTTCAGGATAATCTTTTAATTTATCCCGTATCATTTCCAACGTGGGCACCAAATTTTCTTTATAAAATCCATATATTATACGACGAATATCTTCCTGAAAACCCACGTCTATTCTTCTTAATTTTTGCCCTATGCGCTTTCTGTGGAAGGAATGGTTGACTACATCTCCCCTTTTTATAACCCGATAAATGGTAGACCGACTGATTTTTGTCAGGATACAAATTCTGTTTAAAATTTGATTTTGCGAGGAATCTGGATTTTCGTTTTTCAGACAATCATACATATTTAGGATTACTCTTTGGGTCTGTTCCGCTAAATCTTTATGAAAGAATTCTGCCTGCACAGGTTCATCAACCATCTCCTCGTGGCTTGGAGCATTTTCCCAAGGTCTCCAAAGAGCCATATTTAGGACACACAAGAACAATCAACACAACAATTAAATCAACAAGTAAACTGAGTATTCAAAAGTCAAAAACACACAAACTAATAAAATCTATGAAAAAACACGGACAGACTAAAGAAAACACGTTTATTCACCGCTACACGGCACTGGCTAAACTGTTTCAATTTTCAGTAGCCACCTGCACTTGTTCCGAGCTCTGAAATACACGCTTTCTCATTGGCTATGTCCACGCATAGGCGCGCTTTACTCCACGTGGACCGGTGAAACTGCCTTTGATCTCTTATATATTTGCTGCGAAATTTGGCGATTTTTGCAGCAACAGAGCGTGTTAAATATAGATATATAAAACGCACCCGGTATTTCACAGTGTTTCAAGTGACTTCAGATAAAGTATACACTAATATTTCAAACTCATAAATTTAGATAATATATTGACACACAAAAAATACGGTTAATTTATTAGTCTAAAAGTCATTCCCTCATCTCGTCCCTGGGTCCGAAATTAATAATCAAAAACGATACGTACAAAAAGAACTGTACCAAAGTTAGTACCAAAATGCTGAAAGTTAGAGGTGATGTTAATTTCTTAGAGAAGGATGGAAATACGAGAATGTGTCTAGGGAAGAAGGACTATCTAAGCTCTCTGAAGTACTATACAAATCTCAATACATCTATTAATAAATTAACTTACGATTTTCATTGAAATCCAGCATCAAATTATTGTAAAAATTATTGCCCCATCCTATCAGTCATTCAATCATTTCATAGTTTTTTAAAACACATTTTTCTACATGTTATACACAAAAATATGGAGGACGTTCATTTTCAATGAACATCACTAAAGTAAAACTTTATATTTCTGCAAAAAAATGATATATTTTCATTGATTTTTTTTTAAGAAATGCAAAATGAAATTTCTAAATTTTTTGGTAAATACCCATATATTTGTTGGTCACTAATCTTCCCTTTCCAGGTTTATGGTGTTTCCGGCCTTCGAGTGATCGACGCCTCAATCATGCCGTTCGTGACAAACGGAAACATCAACGCCCCAGTGCTGATGATTGGAGAAAAAGGAGCGGACATGATCAAAGCCTACTGGCTGAGTCCGCACTCTGGAAGAAGGAAAAAACGAGATGTCGTACCGAAGTTTAACGCCAAATTGACGCCCGAGAATATGAACTGTACTAGAGAGGACGATTGATAGTGATAGTATCTTTTTAGGTGAATTATGAATCGATGCCAAAAATTAATCTAGTGCAAAACAGGTGACCGTGTGTAACAGTGGCGTAGCTTGCTCCTCAGGGGCCGCAATATCAACATCTGTAGGGGCGAATCCCAAATGGAGAATAGACTTTACTGAATAATAATATGAATTGTTATGTATTGGCCACGAGCGTCCGCAGGGGGGAATGGGGACATTTTAGAAATTCAGATAAATGTTTTTTTGCGTTGCGATGTTTACAACACGTAAATCCATGTGGGGTCATAGTAGGTAATGCTATTTAATTTTCAACATCGTTTGAATGGCAGCAGTTTTATAAGTCGAAATTCAAGTACCTTCAAGATCGTCCCAAAGTTTGTTTTTGTTCGCTTGAAAACTTCTGAATATTTTAAATATTTGTGAATAGGAGAAAATTTTAAAAAATTTAAATGTTGCTTTCAGCGTTTCTGCTTGTTTCAGTTTCGGTTATATTTAAAAACATTATGGAGCTCAAACATCTTGTTTCTTTAGCAAAAGCCTTATCTTGACTCCTGGAAAATTTGAAAATAGGAATAGGTGAATAGTTGCGAAGTACTGAGTCAATCTACTTGGCACCAATTTTTCCGATATTTAACCATCCATAGCGGAAGATGTTTGTAGTGTTTCGAAATTTTCAACCTCCGAAGACAGTACCATGCTTGTTAGTCAAAGGTGCCTCGTAGAAGTTCTGAAGTAGGGTAAGGTTGCCCATACTGGACCACTTTTCTTAAAATCTCTCTAGCATAGGGAAAGTTATTTAAATAATAAATCCAGTTGATCTAAAGTGTACTTTGGATATTTGAGAACGCATAGGTATGTATAAATACTATTTAAAATAATGAACTATATGACTAATTAATTAAAAACAAAACAATTGCACATGGTTCATTTTGGGACACGTGTTGCCCATATTGAACCCCAGCTATCCTAAATTCAACCTACACATTATCTACAAAGATTAAGCAGTAGCAACAAAATGAAAAATAACTTCATTTCTGTATTATCCGCTACAGATGTAGAGCAGGCACTTGGTACAACCTGTTGAATTTTTAGTATGGATAGAGGGATGTCGTCATCATCACTACTTTTCTGATTTCCAAGTCTAAAAGCTTCTTTTGTCGGATTTACACTAGGTCTAAGCACTTCAGATGCTACGAAATGGGAGTCATTGAACACATGCCTATTCTGCTTGTTTCAGTTTAGGTTATATTCAAAAACATTATGGAGCTCAAACATCTTGCTTCTTTATCAAAAGCCTTATCTTGACTCCTGGAAAATTTGAAAATAGGAATAGGTGAATAGTTGCGAAGTACTGAGTCAATCTACTTGGCACCAATTTAACGGTATTTAACCATCCAAAGCGGAAAATGTTTGTAGTGTTTCGAAATTTTCAACCTCCGAAGACAGTAGTACCATGCTTGTTAGTCAAAGGTGCCTCGTAGAAGTCCTAAAGTAGGGTAAGGTTGCCCATACTGAACCACTTTTCCATTTGAGAACACATAGGTATGTATAAATACTATTTAAAATAATGAACCATATGACTAATTAATTAAAAACAAAACAATTGCACATGGTTCATTTTGGGATACGTGTTGCCCATATTGAACCCCAGCTATCCTAAATTCAACCTACACATTATTTACAAAGATTAAGCAGTAGCAACAAAATAAAAAATAACTTCATTTCTATATTATCCGCTACAGATGTAGAGCAGGCACAACCTGTTGAATTTTTAGTATGGATAGAGGGATGTCGTCATCATCGCTACTTTCCTGATTTCCAAGTCGAGAAGCTTCTTTTGTCGGATTTACACTAGGTCTAAGCACTTCAGATGCTACGAAATGGGAGTCATTGAACACAATGCCTATTCTACTTGTTTCAGTTTAGGTTATATTCAAAAACATTATGGAGCTCAAACATCTTGCTTCTTTAGCAAAAGCCTTATCTTGACTCCTGGAAAATTTGGAAATAGGAATAGGTGAATAGTTGCGAAGTACTGAGTCAGTCTACTTGGCACCAATTTAACGATATTTAACCATCCATAGCGGAAAATGTTTGTAGTGTTTCGAAATTTTCAACCTTCGAAGACAGTACCATGCTTGTTAGTCAAAGGTGCCTCGTAGAAGTCCTAAACTAGGGTAAGGTTACCCATACTGAACCACCTTTCCTAAAAATCTCTCTAGCATAGGGAAAGTTATTTAAATAATAAATCCAGTTGATCTAAAGTATACTTTGGATATTTGAGAACACATAGGTATGTATAAATACTATTTAAAATAATGAACTATATGACTAATTAATTAAAAACAAAACAATTGCACATGGTTCATTTTGGGAAACGTGTTGCCCATATTGAACCCCAGCTATCCTAAATTCAACCTACACATTATCTACAAAGATTAAGCAGTAGCAACAAAATGAAAAATAACTTCATTTCTGTATTATCCGCTACAGATGTAGAGCAGGCACTTGGTACAACCTGTTGAATTTTTAGTATGGGTAGGGGGATGTCGTCATCATCACTACTTTCCTGATTTCCAAGTCTAGAAGCTTCTTTTGTCGGATTTACACTAGGTCTAAGCACTTCAGATGCTACGAAATGAGAGTCATTGAACACATGCCTATTCTGCTTGTTTCAATTTAGGTTATATTCAAAAACATTATGGAGCTCAAACATCTTGCTTCTTTATCAAAAGCCTTATCTTGACTCCTGGAAAATTTGAAAATAGGAATAGGTGAATAGTTGCGAAGTACTGAGTCAATCTACTTGGCACCAATTTAACGGTATTTAACCATCCATAGCGGAAAATGTTTGTAGTGTTTCGAAATTTTCAACCTCCGAAGACAGTACCATGCTTGTTAGTCAAAGGTGCCTCGTAGAAGTCCTAAAGTATGTAGGGTAAGGTTTCCCATACTGAACCACTTTTCCTAAAAATCTCTCTAGCATAGGGAAAGTTATTTAAATAATAAATCCAGTTGATCTAAAGTATACTTTGGATATTTGAGAACACATAGGTATGTATAAATACTATTTAAAATAATGAACTATATGACTAATTAATTAAAAACAAAGCAATTGCACATGGTTCATTTTGGGACACGTGTTGCCCATATTGAACCCCAGCTATCCTAAATTCAACCTACACATTATCTACAAAGATTAAGCAGTAGCAACAAAATAAAAAATAACTTCATTTCTGTATTATCCGCTACAGATGTAGAGCAGGCACTTGGTACAACCTGTTGAATTTTTAGTATGGATAGAGGGTTGTCGTCATCATCACTACTTTCCTGATTTCCAAGTCTAGAAGCTTCTTTTGTCGGATTTACACTAGGTCTAAGCACTTCAGATGCTACGAAATGGGAGTCATTGACAGGCCAAACACCAGATGATCTAAACGCATTTATTGCAGTCTCAATGGTCGCTGCTTTTCCATATGCTGCATTTAAGAGCTCCGCCACTTATATTGCGCCACTGCGCGTCCAGGATTACTCCTCAACCATCTCTCTGAAGCCTGTGTACAGTTTGTCTCCAATGGTTTAAAAGCCTTATCTAAAGGTTGTAAGCAGTGCGTCGTATGTCCAGGCAATTGCAGCAAAACCACTCCATTCTCCTTTGCTAAAAGAAGAGCTGCAAGGTTTTTACAATGAGTCCTGTGACCATCCATAAGAAGTAACACTTTATTTTCTTTGCGATTGATCCGACAGCTTTTGAACCTTTCCTGGCCACAATTTTCTGACATTTCTTAGCTACAGTCGAGAAACCAGACTCGTCCACATTAAAGATGGTGGTAGCATTGATTTTGTATTTTTCACATATTCCTCCGAGTAAACCAAAAAAATGCATAACATTTTCTCTGTTAAATCCTTTTATCCTATTAATTGAAGTAGACTCAGGCTGACGCAGCGCTAACTGTGGGTGCCTCTTCATAAAACGGTAGTACCATTTCTTTCCTGCTATTTTGACCTCTCTATTGAACTGGTGAGGAAGCCTACTTTTTTGAGCTAAGTCGAATGCAAGTTTTCTGATATCACGTATTGTTAAACCGAACAAGCAGTTTGCAAACTGTGTTATGCGCTCTCTTTGAGCCTTTGGCTATTTTATTTGTATTTCTTTCAAGACGAAGTAGTGTAGATTTGGAAATACCATAATCTCGGCTGCATTGGTTTAGTCCTTTTTCACCATTATTGTATGCTTTTAAAGCTTTTTCCATATGATCTGCTGACCATGTTCCATAATTTCCACGTTTTGCCATCTAAAAATAAATAATAAGTAAGTATTTTACGCGAATACCAGAAATCTCTCCACTACAGCTATCTAAAACACAATAAGCAATTTGGAGGATGTATAGTTCAATTTTGGACACTGTTAATGCTTCAATATTGGCAACCAGCATAACATTTAAAGCATAACCTCAAACTAAAAAATTAAAATGGTTGTAAAATATGTCAATTACTCTAAAAGGTACCTTAATTGACATGTTATTTACAACTACTATCAAAGTTGCTCTCACCTTGCTTGGAAGTTTTCAGTTACCTTAGCGAAGGGTACCAGAAATTAGTACCCAGAATAATCGGGTCTATGGGCGCAATTTTACTCCGAATATTGCGCTTTAGGTCTTGAATTGTCCGGGGACCATTCGCATACCTTTCAAAAATCTCCAAAGAAAATAGTCAAGAGGTGTTAAATCGCACGATCTGCGGGGCCAACTGACATCTGAATTTCGTGAAATTATGCGGTCTGGAAATTTCGCGTGCAATAAGGCGATTGTTTGGCGCGATGTGCGAGCCGTTGCTCCGTCTTGATGAAACCAAAGATCGTCGGCACCAATACGATCCAATTGTGGCCACAAAAAGTCTGTTAACGTGCCGCGATAACGTTCCCCGTTGACGGGGCATCTTCAAAGAAGAATGGTCCAACGATGCCACCAGCCCATAATCCGCACCGAACGGTCACTTTTTCAGAATGGAGAGGTTGTTCATGATATTGGTGTGGATTTTCAGCCTCCCAGAATCTGCAGTTTTCCTTATTTACGTACCCATTGAGGTGAAAACGTGCCTCATCAGAAAAGAGCACTTTGGCCGAAAATCCGTCTTCTCTTTCCAGCATCCAATCAACAAAAACACGCCGCTGTTGATGGCCTGCCGGCTTCAGTTCTTGTGTTAGTTGGATTTTGTCTGGATGGAGGTGTAAATCAATGTGTAAAATCCGGCGTAAAGTGGTCTCACTAATTCCCACTTGTTGCGAACGGTGCCTAGTCGAGGTGGTTGGATCTTCTCGTATACTTTCACTCACTGCGGCTATGTTTTCATGAGTACGAGCTGGACGAGCATGTCGGTATGGTCCACGACCTTCAGCTGAACCAGTTTCCTCAAAACGATTGACAATCCAACGAATTCCATGTTGACCAAAACTAGTACGAACTTTGCGAAAAGTATTTTTCATATTTCGACCGTTTTCGTAATAAGTTTGGATAATCAAAATGCGTTGTTGTGTTGTAAACGAATCCATGACTATAAAAGGCATACCTTTGACAGTTCATTTATGCATACCACATGACTTTCGACTCACATGGTAACACATAAACTTATATAGTCAACGCCAAACAAAGTGGCGTGCACGTCATCAAGGTGGGTGTGTTGAAAAATTTACATTGTTGCCAAACTTTTTGTAAAATAATAAAATTTAATTATTTACATATCTAGGTTTATAAGCAATATTAACCTCAAATGAGAACGAAAATAATAGTATAATAAAATTATAGATCTGTACTTGCATAATCATTAAGTATGACAATTATTGATCAGATGACACTATGAAACTACCATATTTAATTGATAGCTTAAAGGTACTGAATAAAAAACCAAATGGGGTCCTCCAAATTTTATGCATGATATTTATTTTACAGAATTCATACAGAAAAATACATTCTAAAATTAGGTAAGCTACTGGTGTAAGCTTTTTCTGTACAATAAAGTTAGTCGGAGTTTCTTTCTTCAGCGCTGTCTGAATCTGAATCTTCATCACTCTCAAAGTTGATTATTAAAGGTTCGATGTCTGGTCGATCAAAAATTCGTTCTCTTTCATACCATTTAAAAATTTCTTGCTCAGTATGTCGAACACTATTTTTCCATATGTCTGGGGTAACCGTTTGTAGAGCCTCGTTCCACATATCCAAACAGTCTTTTTCACTGTTACCATCTCTACCAATATGTCTGTTATAGTAACCTTTTGCTATGCCCCAAATTAACTCAATAGGGTTAAATATACAATGGTAAGGAGGCAGACGAAGAACTTTGTGCCCATATTGTTCCGCCAATTCATCAATCACGTATATTTTAGGTGGTTTGTTTCTAAAAAAGCAGTTATTTTAAGAATAGGAATAAACAAAAGAAATATAAACTGTCGACCAAAATATATATAATTAAGAAGCATTATGTACCGAGCAACAATACTCAATACCTCTGTTTTAAACATTGTGTTTAAAAATGGTATGTTTTGATTTGTCAACCAGTCTTGGATATTTTTTTTTGTCCATGCATTGTTGGGCACTTTGTTCAATATCATGCTGTGATAAGGGGCGTTATCCAGTATAATCATAGATGGACTCTCCAATTTTTCTAATAACTGATGTTGAAACCATTTCAAAAAATTGTCCTGGTTCATCTCTCCATGGTAATCGCTCAATTTTGTTTTCGAAGAAAATATCGCTTCACTACCCTCAATAAACCCATTTTCATTTCCAGCATGTAATATAATGTATCTAAAATATATTAGTTTTAAATTTTATAGTGCAAATTGTGTAAAAGTACATACCTTTTACCATCTGTTTTAATAGCTTTCACGCTTTTTTGGTTTCCATTTTGCAAAGAGCGACCTATGGTCCCATTTTGAAATATCCAAGTTTCATCGAGGAAGACAAACTGGTATAAGGCCTCAACCTTGGCTTGATTGTATTGCCTTAGAAATTCCACCCTTTTCAAAGCTATACTTGGTAGTTCCATGAGCCCTCGTCGCGGATTGTCCTTAAGCCACTTAAATCCAAGATCTCTAAGCAACCGCCTTAAAGACGTGGCACTACCATCAAATAATGCCCTATCTCTTAATCGAGACCATAAAGTTTGTATCGTAACTTGTTCTTCTGAAACCATGTGTTATATGACATTATAATTTAGTTAACAAATTAATGCAAATTTCTGATAAGTTATTATAATAAGATCTTACTTTTGTGATACATATTATAGATCACTTCTCGAATGGCACTTGTATCCAATGTCGCTGTGTTGGTTACACGTTTAATATAACTCCGCTTTTTCTTGGGCGATTCTAAATTTGCATCACTTTTCACACCCTCGGAAATACGACTAACTGTCCTTAAACTAATTTTTAAAGCAGCAGCAACACGCTACAAAAAATGAAATAAAATTTCACTATTATTAATATACATTACATATAATTATTAGTAACCTACCTCTTGAACAGCATTTAAAGGCAACAAAGGCCCGTTGTTGTCCCTTTCTTGCTCAAAGTAGTGCATTAACGAGGCCACGAGTTCCTTACACCGACTATTTAACTGTTTGGGCATCTTTATATACCAAAATTACCTTTATCTACTCGTAAAATGAATAATTTTGTTTTGAAACAAACAGTTGTTGATTTACAGTATGCGGGGCCAAAGGATTTATAAAGATTTGAAATGCCACAAATTGATTCAGTGTCAAAATTAATACAAATGTCAGTTCCCAGTTTAAATAAGTTTCAAGGTGACAATGTGTCAACGCTGCGAAATCGGTTTAGTGCGTTTATATGTCGATAAGTGATTGGAGCGTTTGCAAAACATTTTATTTCGCATAATGCGTCTAAATTTATCAGAAAGCAACTTATGTGATATTTTAATAACAATGTTTATATGACTATTAACCATAATAAGAGAGTAATGACCATTTTACAATTTATATATCACATTAATATGAAACTGCAATAGAGCAATTGTTTGTGATAGAAACCTAGGCATTAGGTCGGGGAATTTTTATCGTGATGACGTGCACGCCACTTTGTTTGGCGTTGACTATATATATAACCTGGGTAAGTTTCTCACAGATCAGTGTAGACCAAATTGACATCAGGAGACTGATTCTAAATGAGTTGAAATTGATTCGCTATAATTTTAAAACTGCTATGTTAATTTGAATATAGAAGATCGATATAGTCAGTTTTCAAAGTATCATAGCGAATCTAGTATATGAATGAATATCGACGGTAGAATCTCATTTAGCACCAGGCCCGTGGTTCCTATAGGAGTTGTATTCTGCCCCAGCATGAATCAAATAAAGAAGAAAAAAGTAGAAACGTTCAAACCGAAATTATTTATCTGACAAGTGTGTAATGAAAGGGTAGCATGTTGATTTTCAATAGAATTGACACTTTTCCAATATTTTTAGTTTGAAAAGTAGTGGATATCTATGAATCGCACTATCCATATTTCTGCTCAAAATGCCTCCTCCAATTTGCTGTGGAAACAGCATCGCACCGCTCAAACAAAATATCTTAGTAATATTTTTGTAGTGTCGCTAGTTTATTGTAAAATATTCGTTATTTGTTATTCAAACTTTGTTGTTGTTATGTGTACTGTTAGGTTAGGATTGAACGAAGGTGTTTGTATTATTTTTTTGAACGATTTTGCCATTTTGTAACTTATTTTTGGTTTTTGTATAATAATATTACTCTTTCATGTGTCTAATACCTATGGTGTAAATATTTGGTGTAAATAATAATTTTTATACATTGTTTTTTAAATAAAATTATATGATTCCGATGTTGTTCTTAGCTCTGGATGTTTTTCCTCAGGCCTTACAAACATTACAAAGTCCGGATAGTTTCAAAGTCATGTCTTGAACACGAAACATTTTCAAGTTGAAATATACTAAGTGACATATAAATCCGAACACCGAGTTTAAATGGTTTTATTTTAATAAAAGTTGGTGAATGTATTTATCTTACTGTAAATAACAAGTGAAAAAATGTTCAGCCTTATCAGTTGGACATTCCGGTTTTTATACTGTTTTTTTTTTTAATTCACTAACGCTCTAAAAATGAACATTTCAGCCGCAGTAAAGAATCAACGTTGGCGGATTTTGGTTCTTGACATCCTTTACGATCGGTTACGATGCCTAGAGTACGGAGACCTGTACGATTTCGTCAACTTAGTGAGTTTGATAGGGGCCGTATAGTGGGACTTCGGGAAGCTGGACTTTCTTTTCGGGCAATTGCAGTTCGAGTGCAACGAAGTGTAGACACTGTGGTTAGGTGTTGTCAGGCATGGCTTCGAGCAGGCCCTACGCAAAGAGCAAGGGGCACTGGACGCTGCCGCAGAACAACAGACCGTGAAGATCGCCGCCTAAGATTATTGGCCTTAAGGGACCGTTTCTCCACTACCAGGTCCATTGCAAATGAATGGTTTGCAGAACACGGAAGACCTATTGGCATGCGCAGTGTTTACCGACGAATGAGAAGTTTTGGCTTGTTTTCATACCGGCCACACTGGGTCCTCCCTTTAACTCGAGAACACCGACGTAATCGCCTTGAGTGGTGCAGACAATAGTCACTCTGGGATCAGGAATGGAACAGTATTGTCTTTAGTGACGAGTCTCGATTTTGTTTAGGCATGCACGATGGTCGTGCCAGGGTTAGAAGGCGACGTGGTGAAAGGAGGAATCCACAGTTTTTTGTTGAAACACATGTTCATCACACTGTTGGAGTTATGGTTTGAGGTGCTATAGCTTATGGTTCCAGGTCACCTTTAATCTTCATCAGAGGTAACATGAACGCGCAGCGTTATATCCACGAAGTTCTAGAACCCCATCTTTTACCCTATCTTGACACCCTGGCAGATCCAACTTTCCAACAAGATAATGCCCGACCACATGTTGCAAGAGTCACAATAGACTTCTTTCAACATAATGATGTCACATTGTTACCATGGCCACCAAGATCTCCCGACTTATACCCAATTGAGCACGTGTGAGATATGATGGGTAGGAGATTGCTCAATTTGCAACGTCCTCCTCAGACTCTAGAAGCACTTCGAGAGGAGTTGGTGGTTGCCTGGAATGAGATACCACAGGAGGACATTGACCACCTGATCAGAAGCATGCCTAGGCGCGTTGGAGAATGCGTAGCACATCAGGGTGCATCCATACATTATTAAAGGTCAAAGGGCTTTAAAGCAGTGCAATCATTTTGAAATTTTTATCATTTACTTATTATGCTTCATTAAGTACTTAAGCAAAATTTTATTAAAATAAAACCATTTAAACTGGGTGTTCGGATTTATATGTCACTTAGTATATGGTAGGTAAAATAAATATTTTATTTTACTCGACGCTTATGCAACGCCGTATACACTTACGTTGTGTTAGTTTCACCTAACTCATGCTTACACAGTGCTTTTCAGAAACGTCCCTACTTTCTACTTATTTTTCGGTCGGATCAAGCGCTTGACTCAAGCGATCAAGTGCAAGCCAGAATTTGGGAGGATGGAATTGACACACAAAGGATGTCAAGAACCAAAATCCGCCAACGTTGATTCTTTACTGCGGCTGAAATATTCATTTTTAGAGCGTTAGTGAATTAAGTATAAAAACCGGAATGTCCAACTGATAAGGCTGAAAATTTTTTCACTTGTTATTTACAGTAAGATAAATACATTCACCAACTTCTATTAAAATAAAACCATTTAAACTGGGTGTTCGGATTTATATGTCACTTAGTATAGTCAACTTAAGCTATAGCATTTTTGAGTATCAAAAATGGTAACAATGAAAATTACTAATAATAATATAAATCTTCGACCTCCAAGTGGATCTCGTGTTGACACTTTTTATTAGCAAAGTTGTTAAAAAACAAACTGAAAAGTTTAGTAATCTACTCGTACAAGTGAAATTATTTAATCTGATACGCCATTCAGGCATATACGCTTACGTTGAGCTGCTTCCCACACAAATTCCCCGATTTCCATTAAAAGACGGAATTAGTAATGCACAAGTTCATAATTAGGCGATTATTAATAAATAATAGTTTAAAAAAGCTAAAAAACACGCTTTTATAGCTAACTTAACAAAAAAGTAGAAAATAATTTTTAATTACAGTAATAGACGGTCGAACAATCAATCATAATTAATGACCTCAAAATAAAATTATAATAAAATTTATGTTTTTAACAGAATAACTGAATTCAGAGAAAAACGCTGCTTGATATATTAAGGGCCAATTTCACCAACATTAATATTTAACGGTCTTTTGCACGAATAGGAAAAGAGCTTATCGAAATGTAATTTGACAAAAGCTGTCAAAGCTCTCTGAATGTCAGTGATTTCTATTGAAATGTTGAATAAAGTCCTGAAAAAATGGTTGCCTTATAAATAAGGGTACATTATAGATGTAATATTATGTCTTTGTGCTTTAGAATTAGGATAACTTTCATAGAATTTCAAATTTTTATCATTTCAAAAAAGACGGTCGTTAGACCGTACCTGCCCAGTTTAGCTCAGCAGCTACTGATCTGTGCTCCGTAAATCTATAGGATTTTATAGTGAATTTAGTTAATTTTTCGTTTCGATTTCTACGTAGACATTAACAGCTAGCATCAGACTGTAAGTACTGCATTACAGAATCCTGAAATAATTTGTTTTCAACATAAAGTACGTGCATAAACAAATCGCTACAAACTAGAACCATCCGTATGCTACGAAATTCCAAGGAATTCCACGTCTGTTCACAGTCGGGGACAGGTCCGTACTGGAAATGGTGCAAGGAAGGTTTGAGTCAGAAGAATACGTATACTAACAATATGGAAGGCGTTAATATTCCTACAGAAACTCAAAACAGCAACTCACCACTAAATTACTCCCGAGCTCTCAACCGCCAGATATCCAAATACCCTAACAAGGAGCAGGCTATAATATTTAATACAATAGATGGAGCCCGAATACAAGATTATATCATCGAATTAGGTCCTCTAGTTGAGCCAAAAAATATCATATTCTGTTCTAGAGTAGCAAATAACAGAATATGTGTTTACTTATCCAGCAAAAACGCAGTCGATGCATTTTTGGACAACCATGGGAAAATCGTTGTTCATGGTGAAACTATTAAGGCGAGGAGATTAGTTACACCATCGGATCGTTTGGTCATATCAAATGTGTCCCCTACTATTCCACACAATATTATTCAAAACTGCTTGGAGCAGTTAGGTCTCCAGTTACAATCTCCCATGTCATTCCTAAGGATTGGGGCCACTATTCCAGAGTATAGTCATATACTCAACTTCAGACGTCAAGTATACATAGCTCCCACCGAAAGTACCATACCAGAATCCTTGGTGATTAGTCATGAAGGGTTGTCATATCGCATATTCTTATCATTGGACAGCCAAAAATGTTTCAAGTGCAACCAATCAGGACACATAGCCAACAATTGCAGATCTACATCCCAACCATCGACCTCAAACATGGATGATACCGTCCTTCCCTCATCCTCAGTAAAACCCAATAATAACATGTCTAGCAGTATTCAACTGGAACCCACTATCACACAGGCAGCCGAAGTTCGACAGACACAACTGCCAATCTTAACTGAAGAATCTCCTAACAGACAGACCATATCCACTCCACAACCAATATTGAGTCAAAGCAAAGAACTTAACATAGAAATGCCACCTACTCCATCCGTAGCAACCACCGACGATGCCAGCAACACAGGCAAAATAAGTTTTTCAACAACTGTTACCCCAACATCAGATGTTGAAACCTCATCAACTCCAACCTCCGGACCGACCTTTATAAAGCCAGCTAAAGCATCAGTGAAAAAACCAAAAATAGACTCCCAGCAAGCAGTTATTTCAGATCAAGCCTACGAACCAGCCAAACGTTTTATAGACACAAACCAAGACCTTTTAGTATTAAATTCTATCCAGATGAAAAGTCTCTTAGAAAATGTGCACGGAACCCAGAACGTTATATCAGTAGTAAACGAATACACCGTAGATATAAAAAGCTTGATTGAAACAATACTGCTCATATACCCTCATTTATCGGACCGAGCCCTGAAGAATAGGTTAACCAGGTTGCGCAAAAAACTAGAACGGCACATCGAAAATGACAATATCGACAGCGAAACCTCTTCTGTAGATTCTAGTTTCTTTTAATAATTTACAATGGCGTTCAAATCCATATTGCAGTGGAATCTAAATGGTTACTACCCACGCTTAAACATGCTACGTAAACTTATATCTGACTTTGCACCTGATATCATATGTCTTCAGGAAACTCACTTCCATGAATCTAAAACAAATTCACCTAAAGGATATAATGGATTTTTCAAAAATCGCAATAGTGCAACAGCCAGTGGAGGAGTAGCTATTTACGTAAGTTGCGACACTCCTGCTAACCCACTTAATCTTACCACCAATCTGGAAGCGATTGCAGTAACTTTGGATGCTCCTGAAAAGCTAACTATCTGTAACGTATACATTCCTCCGAATTACCACATAGATGACCAAGAACTAGAATCACTTTTGTAACAAATACCTTCCCCAAGGATAGTTCTAGGTGACTTCAATGCACATAACTACACATGGGGCTCATTCAAAAACGACTCAAGGGGAAACCTAGTAAACGACCTACTAGATTCATTTGGCTTAGCTTTACTGAATGACGGCAATAGTACCAGATTTGATGCTGCTACGGGCAGATTCTCCGCTATCGATCTTAGCATATGTTCTCCCAGGCTCCTTAGCCACCTACAATGGAATACACAAGAAGACTTATATGGAAGTGACCATTTTCCAATAGTTATTACTAACTCAAAGTTCTGCAATAACAATGAGACAATGCCACCCCTTAAATGGAGATTGCAAAATGCAGACTGGAACCAATTTGCGACTCATATAGAAAATAATCTAAGACAAGAAATATTCCCCGAGGATGACATTAATTCCATAATTGAACAATTCAGCAAGGTCATCACAGATGCCGCACATCGCAGTATGGGGAAAACTAACCACATCAGGAAAAGAAATCCAGTCCCTTGGTGGAACAATGAATGCGAAGCAGCACTTCAATCCAGTAAACGAGCTATCAACAGACACAAGAGGCATAAAAATATCAACACGTTGATGGAGTTACGCAGCAGACAGGCTTATTTGAAGCTCACAACAAGAAAAAGCCAAAAATTATCATGGCAATCATACGTCAGTAGCATTACTAGCGATACACCCATTTCAAAGGTGTGGAAAAAAGTGAAAAACATATCCGGGGGCAAGACTTACTCAGCTATAAAATGTCTGAAAGAGGGAAACCGAAATGTTACAGGTAGCCAACAAATCTCAGAAGTATTGTCTAAAACGTACTATTCCCATTACAGTGTCGAGAACTATCCAGCCGGATTTCTAAGCTATAAGGCAATTTCAGAATCAAAACAAATTATAATAGAAGATGACAGTGAACCAATTAATACGCCCATATCAGAATCTGAATTTACAGAAGCACTAAACGATCTCAAAGATACGGCCGCCGGACCCGACGACATACCAGCCATATTTTTGAAACATCTTCCGTTGTCTGCTAGGAAACTTTTACTAGATTTATTCAATAATATTTGGACCAACCATGTATTCCCTGAGGTCTGGAGACAAGCCATAACTATTCCCGTGCTCAAGCCTAACAAATCTCCACAACTCCCTGAATCATATAGACCGATATCTTTAACCTGTTGTATGTGTAAGCTGCTCGAAAAGATAGTAAATCGAAGACTGTTATGGAGCTTAGAACACAGGAACCTGCTAATATCTGAACAAGCTGGATTCAGATCAAACAGAAGCACCACAGACAACATAATAGATTTGGAAACCCATATACACGAAGCCTTCTCGGACAGCCAACACTGTGTAGCAATCTATTTCGACATTAATAAAGCATTCGATACTACCTGGAAATACAATATCATCTCGAAACTTCATAAATGGGGGTACAATGGTAACATATTATCCTTTGTCTCTAACTTCTTACAAAACAGAATCTTTCAAGTACGGTCAAATGGAGTGCTATCAGAACCAAAACAGCAAACGAACGGATTACCTCAAGGCTCTGTTATTAGTCCAACCCTTTTCCTAATAGCAATCAATGATGTGTTACAAGATATTGAGAAACCTTTGCAAGCACGTCTGTACGCAGATGATATGATTGTTTATGTCAGAGGCAAGAACTTAACAACAAATATAACACTACTGCAAAAGTATCTTGACAAGCTTGATTACTGGTCCAATCAAACAGGATTTGTGTTTTCCCCAGAGAAAACCAAATGCATTATCTTCTCTAGAAAACCGATTCACGAAGAACCCCCATTGAAGTTATGCAAGAAATCCTTGGAATATACCAGTGAAATCAAATTTCTTGGGGTAACCTTCAATAACAGATTAAACTGGAAGAAACACATCGCAAATGTCATTAAATCATGCCAGGCAGGAATGAATATGTTAAGATATTGATCTAATAGACATTGGGGCGCAGAAGGAAATTGCTACTTATGATTTATAGAGCATTAATAAGATCAAAAATGGATTACGGATGTGATGCTTACAACTCTAGCTAAGCCCTCAACTCTAAAACCCCTAGATGTTTTACACAACACCGCCTTGCGATCGATCCTGGAGCATACAGAACAACTCCAGCCGATAGCCTGTATTGCGAATCGGGAGAAGCTTACTTACCAGACGTCAGATACTAAGTATTTCCTACTTCAACAAGAAAATCAGCAATCTTAATATGTCGGCTCAAAAATATCTATCCACTAAAAGAAATTATAGAGATACGCTGTGGGGTACCCCTTTCCAGAATAAAATTAAAATTTACCTAAGAAAACTCAACATACAAAATCCACCATCCACACTTCCCATCTTCCCAGTAACTATTCCACCATGGACACTATACAAGCCAGCCAGTATCACAACTCTTACAAAATTCGACAAAACCAATACACCAAACGAAGTAGTAAATCAACATTTCCGAAGTATTATTGGAGAATTTACAGAAGCTCAACAATTATACACAGATGCGTCGAAGATTGGACAAAACATAGGTGCCGCTGTAGTTACTCCTTCAGGTCCAATGAAATTCAAGCTACCAGAAACAGCCTCAATACAAACTGGCGAATTGTATGCAATTAGAGAAGCTATGCAATACATCAAACTAAGCTCCAGTCGGAAGTGGGTCATCATTACCGACTCCCTTAACTCAGTTACACTGATCACAAAAATATATAACAATAATCCACTGGTCAATATTATAAAAATGGAAATACATAGCCTTGCACTCCAAAATAAAGAAGTAACCATAATATGGGTGCCATCACACAAAAATATACAGGGCAACCAAATAGCTGACGAGAACGCAAAAATGGCTGCGAACATGGACACAGTGACAAACAAGAAAGTTCCTACATCAGATGTGAAACTATTTTACCAAAATCGAACCATTGATTACTGGAACAATGCATGGCAAAATAAATCAGCCAAACTATTAAAGGTAAAACACCATCTAAGTCCATGGCAGACCATCACCTCCAATAGAAGGCAGCAGACAATCTTAAGCCGTCTTCGTCTGGGCCACACCAGATTAACACATGAATACCTAATCATGCAGCAACCGGAACCCTATTGTGTGTTTTGTGACGTGACTTTAACTGTTGAACATATTTTAGTGGAGTGCCCAATGTTAGAACATTACAGAATATCATGTAACCTTGATAAAGAACTATCAGTTATACTAGGACCAAGTAGCAATCTCACAAACCTCCTGAAATTTCTACAAAAATGCAAATATCTAAGTAAACTGTAATTTATTAAATCCGCCGCTAATGGCCAATTCGGTCGATGCGGCTTCTGTATTTACAAATAAAAAAAAAAAAGACGGTCATTTAAATGGACCAATCAAAATGCGAGAAATAATATGTCGATTTTCTAGCTATTATATTTGGTAGGATGTTTTCACTGTTTTTGACGACTGTTCATGCATGGCAATCTAGTTTTGTCTGTATATCACGTACAGGGTGTTGTACTTAGTACGTACCTGTAGGAATGTACCGATTTTTGTTATTTTGCAAAAAAATATATAAATCGTATTCCAACTGGTTCATCATCTTTTGTTACATCAAAAACAGTTTTTTCCAATTTTTTTTCGGCAAGTATAGAATTATTTAAATTATTTTGAAAAATCGTGGAGAATGATGTTATCGGTAAATATTCTCTTTTCGGTAAAAATACCGAAAAATCCGGTTCAAGTCCATGCATACACAATCTGAAATTTGCAATATGAATTTGTATTTTAAATTTTATGCGTATCCGTTCATATTAGTCAATATTTCATTTGAAGCCTTTATTCGTCATAACATTTTAGCAAAATGTAAGACAGTAAAGGCAACACCGCACCCTGCAGCCCAGTTGACAAGAACTACAAGCTGTCAAGATTAGGAATGTTTAGATCCACGAAAAGTATCGTTATGTATCGATTCTTATCGTTTTAGGAAGTATCAATACCTACTCTAAAATATTGGAATAAAATTATCGATATCCAGCGGAAGGAAACAAAGAAGAAAAGTAATCTGAAGTTAGTCACCCTTTCTGACACAGTCCGGATCAAAAGATGACGATACTCGTGAAATGCATTGATACTTCTAAATATAGGATCGTATCGAACATCCCTACTGTCAAGTTGTATAACCCGAGATACCGACGGAGCTATTTTGCGGCGTCATGGAAATAATTTTAAATTTTCATTTGCATTTTTTCAAGCGTTGTGCAACGATTTCGGGAAAAATTCCACGAATATTCTTATAAAGCACACTAGAGTATATTTCAACAGTTGGCGGAGCGTACTCCACTGGGACCAGGGAGGTGAAACGGGATATTAATGCACAATCTGGCAACCATGTCGCACACTCAAAAAATGGCCGCTGACAACCACACAAGTCACCGTGTTGTCATTGAACAGCATGGAATTAAACCTTCTTTGTGACTGGGACCAAGGGTCGACGGATCTCACACATGTGTCACTCGTTGGGGAGTTTTGAAATGTAATAACGAGCTGTTATTCAAATAATGTCTAATTATATAACCTAGAACGTGTACTCCTGAAAAAAAATAAGGCAAATTTCTAGTTTTTTTTGCAGGTTTTAGGTTTGCTGGTAGCTTTAAGATTTGGGTATCTCTTAATCGCTGTACGAGTAAATATAGTGTGGATGTTTGTTCAGTTCCTGAACAACGGAAAATATTCAACTTGAAGGGTGTATGGATATCAAAAAATCTAAATGGTATTGTGAGAATATTAATCTAACGTGCCATAATGGTTCTGATGAACGGCAAGTAAATGAATGAATGTTTGGAAACGAGCAATATCTATAAACTTATTGGTAGAGCCTTTTATCAAGTAGGTGCTTAATGGCTATCTGCAAGAGGTTTATAGGAAAAGAACACACGGTAGGTGATGTTGAATCAGTAAAATAGCATATCAATTGAAGAAAATAATATAAACATGAATAAAAAATCAACAATAGTAATTAAAAAATGAATTTTATTCAAAAAACAAACATTTCTTTAAATTTTGACTGAATTAATATTCAATAAGCTGGTGATGTTTCAATGACAAGTTGCCATCTCATACTTTGACAGTATTTTGTTTTCAACATTTCATAGCTATTGTTTGTTGAAATTTGTTGATTGGATGTTGAAGCTCATTCGCTGTATTTGACGGACTGTTACCCTATAGGTGTTAATTTGACAACCTTGGTGAAATCCACCCTAAATATTACAATCATTCTGTTAGCAACTATCTATGAGAGGAGAGTAATGAAAATGTAGTAAAATGCACACCACGCTTTTTATTCTGAATTGAATTATTCTGCTGATAATTTAAATTTTATTTTGACGTCATTAATTATGGTTGATTGTTCGACCATCTACTGCTATGTACAAGTATATTCAGATAGGAGATAGACCGGACATAAACAAGACCATGTGATCATCGAACGCTGTAACATTCGGCAGGGACGTATTAAGAGTCACGCAGTACATATTTTAGATAGTAGATGCTGCTTTGCGTAACTTTGTAGTAAATTAGCACAATTCGATGTGTATACGATTGGTGATGGATATAGGATCATGTGGGGGTGGGGTAAGAAATATATAATGATGTAAATATACATAAGGGTTTCAAAATTTTCGCTGCGATTTCCAGCTTCGGATGCCGCCTGATGTTTGGTGAAATACAGTCGAATATAATCTTAAAATGGCGTTTAAATTAGCCTAAATTAAAAATAATCGTATATCTCTTAAAATTGCTTTTAGAATATTGATTAGTATATTTTTTGATTTCTAGGTAAATATGTAACCAAATTAAAATGTTCAAAACGTAAAAAAATGTGCATGGTTGAACATTGTCAGAAAGTAGATTCTTGAATAGGTTTTGCCAAAATGGGTTCAAAAACGTCAATAATTAATAAAAAAATACAGTAGCTTTATAATTACTTATAACTTACCGAATTTGATGAACGACATCTTTTATTGGAAAGATGAGCTTGATGAGCTTTCATTATCGCTACTGCCTGCTTAATACAGTTTTCCCATTTTTGCGCTGTTATTAATTCTAGTGCTTCTTTGAAAAGTCCTTTGAGGTCACAAAATTTAAAAGTTGTATTGTGCTTAGCTATATAATTTTTAATCTCTGCCCATATGAGCTCAATGGGATTGAGCTCGCAATGGTATGGAGGTAAACGGAGCACAGTTTTATTTTGACTTGCTGCCATTTCGTCAATGGCGTATTTTTGATATTCCGCCTTGTGATCCTTGACAATTCTTAATAATTGTACTTTCAGCATTGCTTCTTCAAAGTTGATATTTTTCGAGCGGAGCCAATTTTGAACATCAACTTTCCTTGAAGCCGTTGTTGGGACCTTCTCCATTCTTCGAGAATGATAAGGCGCATTATCCAACACAATTACTGCGTTTTCCGTTCGGTAAAATTTTTGAAAACCACTGTTCAAACGATTCGCCATTCATTTCCTCGTGGTAATCTCCAGTTTTCTTAGACTCAAAGCACCACAGACCGTCAACAACAAATCCATCCTCACTGCCAATATGGCAGATAATGAGCCTTTTCCCTTTACCTGGAAATCGAAGTACTAACTGGTGTAGATTTATTTCAATAAGCGAACCTTTTTCAAATGTTTTCATCACATTCAGCGAAAAAACATTGAGACATGAGTATCAGATTGCTATAATTGGGATTATTTAGTCATATTGAAAGAAAGAATATTGAACGTCGTATGATTACTCAGCGCTTCACAATTTAATTTAAAGTTATAAACCTTTAAAAAATGAATTATCAGGAACCTGAAATACGCGCAAATATTAATATTAACAAATTATAACTTTATAAAGCTTAAAGTATGAATTAAAATGATTAGAAATATTAGGAACGGTACACAATATAAAACTTGGTAACTTTTTTTAAGTTTATAATATTCGACATATTTTAAGATTATATTAAAAAATTATTGAAATATCGAAAACACATAAAAACATGGCTTAAAAAAGTTCTAACAAATGAAAATGACAATAAAACATCCACGCATTTTATCGAAAGTTATAAAAGTTTTGTTACTTGTAATATGTTTTATCTGCCCCCTGGAATTAATGTTTAGAACCTTGTTCCCAAGGTTTGAAAAACATCCGATTGTTGTCTATTACTCGTATTTACCTGCTGGATTTTTTAATCCGGTGGACAGTCCATCTAGAAAGGCCCTCCTGGATGAAGTTACAGAATCATCAACCCATACTTTACTTGTAGTGTGTCCTGCGTTTACCCAAGTTTCATCAAGGTAATAAATCTTCCTGTTTTGATTTCCATATTTCCCAATTTTTGTTAAATAATCCCTCCTCCATAGCACAATTTCTTCTCTATCCAGTAGTAAACTATTACGACCCCGTTTTTTCCATTTGAAATTTAAATGCTTCAGTAACGCATGGAAAGTTGATCGTTTGAAATTTGGCAACGTTGTATCTCCATTTACCTCCTGCAGTACTTTATCTATAGTAGGTATTTCATTCCTAAAGAAGAATTCATGCACTTTCCTCCTAATCGCATGCTTATCAGCTTCATCCAATGATTTAACAATACTTTTGCGATGTTTACTGGTCATTGGCTCAGAAAAGGTGTGATTTTTTTTGTATTGTCTTAACACATTAAACACTGAGGCGCGACACACCCCAACTTTGTGAGAAACCTTCACAACAATTTCTTTGATGGTTGATGCCTCGTTCTCCTCGCGCTCGATCTTATATATATTCAAAATGACCTCTTTCATTTCTGCACTCAGGTGTCTTTTTTAGAGCGTTTCCTAGGTGGACTACAGGAGTTTACAACTTCATCGGCAGTATCTGTACTACTGGGCATTTTGCGCAAGCAGTTGATAACAATAACAATCAATAACAAGGTATAACAATAACAACGACAAACTCAACAACTTAATAAGATAACAAACGAAAACGTCCAAAGAAATATCAAATTGCAATGATGCACACGACATACGTAACACGTCTGAACCTGAATGTGACTCTGCCTTGATACGACTGCTCTGCCGCTAGGCATAGGCATTTAATTGCGAATTGACCAATGAGGGCTCCTGTTTTACGTCGAGACGGCGGCGTTAGCGTGAAAATCACCCGAACCTTTTGTTTACATCCGGTCTATCTCTTATCTGAATATACTTTAATTGAAAATTGTTTTCTACTTTTTAGTTCGGTAGCTATAAAAGCGTTTTTTAGTCCTTTAAACATTCTTTATTAAGTTTTTAGTTCATTTGATTTTAAACTATAAATAAAAGATTGTTTTTAATAAGTTTCTTATTTATTTCGTCTAATTTAATCAGAATACAGCGAATCTCGGAATGCTCAGTAACGACCAAAGCCTTTAAACAGGAACCTACTCAAGTGTGTCATGCCGTAGTAAAAAATGCAATCCATCCGTTGCACATTTCCGTAACACGATCAAAAGCGCATTGACCTTGATGTTTTGATTCGATTGGCGGATTTGATTTAGTCAGGTATTCTGCTTTTCTTTTCGAGAAATGTGCAAGGAATCGGAATTTACTTTCACTTACGCGCGTAAGCCGAGCAGAGGTTTACAATAGAATTATTAGGTCGTTACAATGCACGATATGTGTGTAATCCTCTGTAACTAAGCCACAATTTCCATCTCGTGAGAAACATGCGTAAAATAAACCGATTATATAAAGTACAAGCGCCGACAAAAAGTCCTTTGGGGATACATAAATACCTAGCACCACCCCCATTTGTAGATACGATATTTATCCAATAGCAATAAGAAACACAACATATTCCTTGTTGCTTCCCACTGGACACGTGGCGAATGTTCCTTTTTCTTCCTACACCATACTGGCGAGGAAGTATTGTAATCGAGAAAAAATTTGAAAATGAGAGATTACCTATCGAGATGTTGGTTTGTCCTATCGCGAAATTGGCCGCCGTCTTAATTGTACCGCAATGTCACTGTGTATACAGTCGATACCCGTCGATTTTGTTTTCGACGGGGACTCAAGTTTGGCAAAAAATCACGTTAGCACGTGCAGCCCCCTAAGCGGGGGTGACACCACCACCAAAATCTTAAACGGAAAGGGGGTCGAGTGATACCTTATTTTAAAGGTCTTTCAATTCCCTTTATAATGATATATAATTAATGTATTTCAATTCGGTAGTTTTGAAGATTTATTGGTTTAAAGCTTAAATAAAACTAATACATCATCATTAGTGGATATCAATACATTTGGCAGCAGAGTAATTTAAACATGAAGAATGAACTGACCCGTTAGGCAAGTAAATGTTGAGAACGGCCACCATGACTCTCCATGCAATAATAAAGATTTTGCTCAAACCTTTGCCGCACATTTTGCAATATTTGAGGAGTAATTTGAAGGCAATCATTCACAATTCTTTGTCGCAGGTCTTCTAATGACCTGAGTAGCATAGATTTTGCTTTTTAAATGACCCCACATAAAGAAATTCAAAGGTGATAAATCTGGCGATCTTGGGGGCCATTCATCGATCTGGAAACGTGTGATCTAAATATTGTCGAACACGTAATGCGTAATTTGATAAGGCATCATCCTGTTGGAACATCAACCTATTCGTAATGTACCGCCTATCATTCTGATTTTCAATTATGGCTGTTAATGCAGGATCTATGGCGTCTTCCAGTAATTCCAAATACATTTCACCGGTCAAATTTCCAGGTAAGAAAAAGGGACCAACTAAATGATCGTCAAAAATACCAGCCCAAACATTTATTTTTTGTGGCTGCTGTGAATGAACCTCATGATAAATTCTGGGATTAGAATCGGACTAATATCAGCAGTTATGACGATTTACTACGCCATTTAAGAAAAAGGAACATTCGTCGGAAAAGCAAGTGTTGAATAGAAAATGTTAATCGTTTATAATTCGTTCACTCATATCTTCAAAAAATTGTAATCGCCGATCAAAATCGTCTTCATTAAGTTCTTGTACCAGGTGAATTTTATACGGATGAAAACTATGTCTCCAATTTGCGGGTACTTAACGTAGGATCTACATAAACTAGCCCTAAAACCTCCACTTCTATTGCTTCGTTCCTTATGGGATTTTCAATGTTGCGTTTTTTATTGACGACTGACCCAGTTTCCCGGAATTTAGCTACAAGTTCTAGAACATATTTTCGATACTCGTTACTGTTCTCATTAAATATTTCTGCTGTTCTATTACCGCACTGATTATTTCCGAAAAATATTTCGATAATTTCAACTGTTTCTGTTGTGGAATATACCATGGTTAATTTAAGTAATAAAGCGTTACAAGTTATTTTAGCAACAAAGTTTGGTCAAATCAATCGCAAACTATACTCTAGGCGCTGAAGAAAGAAACTAAACCCAAACAAATACACGCATATTGCTCGTGAGTGAGTGTTTAGGCGCAGGAGACATTACAGGACCGCATCAAGATATTATGGGTAGTCATCAAAAATTTCATACAAGATAATTATTATCTTTTACAGTAAATTTCAGTTAGAGATTCACAAATGAGTTAACTACACTTTTTAGTTATTAGTAAGCTGCGCGCACTCATTCAGAAGAGGAACTTGAATCTTCTGAGTCGTTTAAATGAATTATTAGAGGTTCAATTTGGGTATCGATGACATTGTCCAAATCCCACATTTTGACCTCAACCTTCTCCCGAACGTGGCGGATACAGTTTTTCCATTCCTCTGCCGTAACTCTATTGACTGCGATGCGAAAGAGATTTTTAACATCAGAAAATTTATAAGTATTATTATTCGACGCCACGTATTGCTTTATGTTGGCCCAAATCAGCTCAATAGGGTTCAGCTCACAATGGTAGGGTGGCAGTCTCAAGACAGTTTTATTTTGTTTTTTGGCCATTTCGTCGATCATTTTAAAATCGTATTTGTATTTATGTCTAATGACTATACTTATCAATTCACCCTTGACCATTGTTTCATCAAAATCGATCTGTTTTGAGGCCAGCCATTGTTGTATGTTTGCTTTTTTAGTTGCCATTGTGGGAATTTTTTCTATTTTTCTAGAATGGTACGGGGCATTACCCAGTACAATAACAGCGTTATTCTCCAGCTTTAGTAACATTTTGGAGAACCAATTTTCAAAGGAATTGCCGTCCATCTCCTCATGATAGTCCCCTGTCTTTTTTGATTCAAAGGCCCACAGTGCTTCGGGAACAAAGCCGTCTTCACTACCTACGTGACAAATGATCAGCCGTTTGCCTTTTCCTGGAAATAAATTATTCCTTACACTATGGATTGATTAAATTTGAAGGAATGAGGCAATTGAGTTCATTTAGCTGAATTTAAGAATGCTGATCAAAAACTGAAAAACGTAGAAAATTGAAGTTTGCAACTTCTCAAAACCCATTCAAAGCAAATTGACTGCACCCAAAAATGATAATAAATTTCAAAATAACGCTTAAAAGAGGGTCGAAGTTTTTTTCCTAATGACTACACTGCGAATGCACCATTTTTGGAGAATATCACACATTATCTGCTATCACAGCATATTATTTGCCCGAATTTATCAAAATTAAATTGCCGGATAGATGAAGGAGCTTACCTGCAGGATTTTTCAATCCAGCCGAAAGACCGTCTAGAAAAGCCTGCCTTGATGATGTTACTGATTTGTCGACCCAAACTTTCGCTTGAGTATGTCCAGCATTCACCCACGTTTCGTCCAAATAGTAAATTTTTCTTTTTTCATCGCGAAACTTCCGAATCTTCCTAAGGTATTCCCTTCTCCACACAACAATTTCTTCTTTCTCTATTAACATACTGTTTCTTCCCCGTTTCAAGAATCGAAAATTAAGTTCCTTCAAAAGTTTTCGGAATGTGGTTCTTTTAAATGATGGAAGATCCTCATCAGCATTAACTAATCTTAATATCTTATCTACTGTAGGTATCTCATTTCGGAAGAAAAAATTATGCACTTTCCTCCTGATGGCAGTTCTGTCAAAGTCATCTACTCCGTCCGTTATCCTTTTTCTTGCAGGATACGGTTTTGGCTCAGAAAGTGAGTGAGTGCTCCTATATTCCTTAATGATCCTATAAACACTGGACCGACATACTCCAGAAATATGTGCTACCTTACATATAACTTCGTCCACGACCAAATCGGGTTTTTCTTGAACTTGGCTTTTGTATATATTTAATATTATTTGTTTTTCATTTGCACTTAAATGTAGCTTCTTAGCCCCTTTTTTGGGTGGGGTTGCGCTGATGTCAACCACTTCGTCGGCTGTATGTGTGTCAGACATCGTATCTTAGGCAATATATAAACAAAACGTTCCACTCGCGAAAAACGAGTATACGCTACTGAATGCGTAATGCGTATGCAATGCAATCCTGTGCGTGAATTAACTGTTAGATGCCTGTCGTGTCATCTACAATCACGTTTACAAGTCCAAACCTGTGCAGATTCGTAGAGCGCCGACGACTGCTAGTGACCTTGAATTTGTCTGTAGATCGATGTTACTCCAGTCAATTTAGGTTCAAAGTGGATGTTTTCTAAACCAATTTGTTGTTCCTACATCAAAAATATATCGATGATGTTTTGTACTGGGAGCTCATGAAAGATCAAGGTAACTTATTTTAACAGTCATCCTTTTTCTAGTCTCAAGATGACACGAAAAAGGGTCTGTGGATTCACTAGAAATACACTGCCGAGGATGTTTAGACCTAAAGTGACTGGAGTATATCCGTGGATGCTTTCGAGGGATCTGTTCACGTGCTGATCACTGTTTACGTTTAATGTCTTTCTTCAGCGCCCAGAGTTTAATTTGATGTACCTATTAAAGTCTACTTTAAGCTTTAAATCAATAAATCTTCAAAACTACTGAACTGAAGCTCATGTATTTTACATTATTATAAAGGGAATTGAAATACCTTTAAAATAAGGTATCACTCGACCCCCGTTTCCATTTAAAATTTTAGGGTTGGTGTCACCCCCGCTAAGGGAGCTGCACGTGCTAACGTGATTTTTTGCCAAACTTGTGTCCCCCTCGAAAACAAAATCGACGGGTCTAAGCGTTTTTCCAAAAAAAAAACTGAGCTGCCAGTAAATGCGTCTGTTTCGTTTTCGATGCGCCACCCTGTATATACTGCATGTAGCTTTCCGCTGTTGGACCTGTAGTTCCGACTATCTGCATCCGCAGCCTTGTCAGGCCTTCACAGTGACACAGAAGATGGAGTTTCCTCATGCTTCTGCAAAAATGGCATGTGGCTTCTGACCCAAGAGCCTCATTTATGTCGATTTGGAGGACAGTGTCCTGTTAGGAGAACCACTATGGTCCTTATTGACTCCTTATTAAATCCGAGCAGGTCCTCTGTAAGTACTGATCCACCATACTAGGGACTTTTTCTTGGTCCATTTTCTTATGAAAATCAGTAAGTAACGTTCTATATGGTTTTCGTTTCCTGATTACAGAAAAACCAAATAACTACACATTTTCAGGACATGGAAAAGGAAAGTTGTTTTTCCTGATCGGTACATGCTCTGTTATTGCAGTAAACAGAGGAAATGGAACACTTGATGGGGACAACAAATTTCGATTAAAATAAAGGAACGAAGACAGAACTTTTTATCAAATATTTAAAATCACATTCTCTGCGTCAGGAGCGATAATTAAGATAACAACGCCAAGAAAGAATGCTGACGTATCCTTGTTATTTTCAACGGTTAGTGATTTTCATTAAAGCTAACATAAATATACATTGTAATTAAGAAGACTTTATGATTAATGATTACTAAATACTAAAGTTATAGATGCTATATATCATATTTTCAACTTATGGGTAATTGTTTAGGTGTTAGCTGTATATCACTTTTACAGCTGTATTTAACAGAACATGCGCTCCATGTCTGACAGAAATGTTACGATTTTTACAGGATTTTATCATCTGTATATATGCAACTGAATCTTCCAATCCAATTTTCATCAATTTCAAGAAGTTTAGACAATAGCATAATATTGGAAATTCAAATTAGAATATTTTTAAGAAATTTAAATCTTGAAATTGATATATTCGGATATTTGGAAAATAATTTGAGGAATTTTGAATTTTTGAAAAAAATTTGAAATTTTGAAAAAAATGTAAACCACGAAATTTGAAAAAAATTACTAATTCTTATAATCTAATCTAAAACGTGTTTAAATTGGGTAGTTAACAAATAAATGGTATTAAGTTTTTCTAAGTTAAGCTAAAATTTGTAGTTAGTAAATTAGTAATAACTTGGATAAACCGTTTGCGATCGATTGCCGGTTCGATAAGAGTGATGTAAGCCCGACGCGCTGTTGTCATGTGTGTTTTAAATATTTAATTTAATGAAACTTACTGACTACAAATTTTCCTTAATGCCGTTTATTTGTTAATTACCCAATTTAAAAACGTTTTAGATTAGATTATAAAAATTAGTATGATTGTGGTCGATATAAAGCATTTAAAGTTGTAAACTATAAAGCCATTTAGACAAAAATCATATGAACTTTTTGACTTGTTTCTATTATCCATTTCAATAACGTTTACACCCTGTATATCTACCTGTTCACCATGCGAAATTACGCAATAACTTTCATTCCAGCCAAACTCCAGCAATACCAAACTAGACCAGTTATAAATATTTAAAACGCCAACCACGGAGAAAGGTGGGCTTATTACAAAGCGTATTATTAATTTTTCTCTTTAACGCATACGACTACGAAGTGCGGTACGATCAGATTATGTGCAAATCGTTCGCTTGTTTCTCTATTTCTAAATTCTCCTTATTAGTAATGGAAATGATGAGTTAATGACGCACTGGTGCACGGTGTCGGTTGAACGAAACACGGAGTGAATTTTTCAAGTGATTCACCTGTCAGAATATCGGGTATTTCAAATTCGACTCTCGCCTTGTTTTTGTTTGTTTTTTTTCCTGACTCGACTTGATATGGGATTTCAAAATATCAACATTTTTCACTCTATAAGGTGGCATAATTAAAATGTTCATATGTCCTCAATCATCAACTTCATGTCTTCCTACGGATGCCATACTGTATTTTTGCACAGATGAATCGTTTTCAATTCTGATTCCAAAAATGTACAGGAATGGACAAAAGTATATAGACAAATTAATATTGTGCTGTATTTCTTTTTTAACTTGTTTTATTAATACACCAACCTGTATACATAATTCGTTATAGCATAATACTCAATTATACATAAATAAATTCAGACTCCCTTCAAAAAAAATTAATTGAAAAAAACTGGAACTATGAAGGACAAAAATATATAGACAAAGCAAAACAATTATAGAAAAAAGAAGCAAAGTTCATTGAATTATATAAAACCTACCATGTTTGTAGCATAACCATTATTATCAATCACCGCCTGGCATCGTCTCGGCATAGATTGTAGAAGTTTCTTGATACATGATTCATCAATCTGTCTCCACTTTTGCTCTAAAGCGGCAAGAAGCTCATCCTTGTTAGAATAATTTTTATCTCGTATTTGCTTATCTAAGTATTCCCATAGATTTTCAATGGGGTTTATATCGGGAGACTGTGAAGGCCATTTGAGAACTGGTATTTTTTCATCCAGAAAGAATTTCTTTGCGAGATTTGAAGTGTGCTTCGGGTCATTATCTTGCTAGAAGATTGATCTTAAGGGAATATTGTCTTCCATATAGGGTAACATGACATGCTTTAGTATGTCTGTGTATACAAACTTATCCATAATGCCATATTTATTCTATGTAAAGGTCGCATCCCAAACCCCGAAAAGCACCCCCAAACCATAATGGACCCGCCTCCATATTTGACAGTAGGCCAAGTGTACTTGGGGTTCAGGTTCAATCTTTGACCACTAGGACGTCTAACGTAATGAATACCATCTGATCCAAACATATTGAACTTGGATTCGTCACTAAAACATACCCTGTTCCAGTCACAGATACTCCAATCCGTGCAAATTGTAATGGGTCCTTACGGTTTTCCTTCGAGATTCTTACAATCACTGAACTTATTCCACAATACTTGATGAACACAAACTAATCCTCTTCTGACACGAAACTGTACTAAACTAATGTTGAAAAAAATTTGTCCACATATTTTTGTCCCTCATAAAAAGTGCTTATATTCAAACTTGTATTGTGTTCATTGCAGATAATGTAAAATCAAGGAATTTAGTTTTTCTACTAATAACGCATTTGTTTATGGAGCAATGAAGTATGAATGCTTTTTCTAAAGGTATTTAGGTAAATATTCATATTTGTCTATACAGGGTGTCCGCAAAGTTGGGGTTTTCCTTTACACGACGCGACGTGTAGATCTTGAAAACATAAGCAATTTTTCTTCGCACCAATGTCTTAAAAGAACCGAGATAAAGGGCTCTGCAACATCAAAAATATTTGAATACCGTCCTGTAGCCGCGACATCACCGACTGGTACAAGGTCACTGGCTCAACCCGACAACAGAACTGGGTCGGGGTCAGTGTGTCAGGTCAGTATGCAACCTTCAACCGACGGTTACGGTCACGCGTGTAGAGGTAAACGAACCCGTATAATCAATTGCGTTTCATAAAACAACAAGCACTAGAGACGTGGCTAGAGAAGTGCAAGTATCAAAAACTAAAGTGTGGCAAACGCTGCGTCAAGAGGGGCTGTATCCATTTCACGTCCAACGTGTACAAGCCCTTCAACCTGACGATTTTCCAGCAAGAGTGCGGTTTTGTGAGTGGTTGTTGCATCAACATGACAAGAATCCGGACTTTTTGAAGTGCATATTGGTGACAGATGAATCTACGCTCACGCGTAATGGGGTGAATAACTTTCGCAACACTCATGTTTGGTCAGTAGAAAATCCGCACGCTGTCCGTCGGGCACATTTTCAACAAACATTTTCGGTGAATGTTTGGGCTGGCATGGTGAACGGTATGCTCATTGGACCATTTATTCTCCCAAATCGATTGGACGGGATGCAATACCTAGACTTTTTACGCAACATTTTGCCTTCCCTGTTAGAAGATGTGCCATTAAGTATAAGATAATCAATGTGGTTTCTGCGTCTGCTCGGTAGCGCATCAGCTGATTTCATTTTCTGTTGGAGCGGTATGATTTCGGGCAGAGACGTACTTAGCCCTTCTCGTCAACTGGAAAGTGAGTACTTTTTCCTTTATTTTTTTTTACTTGGTCGCCCTCGTTTCACTACACATTACCTTTGTTATTTCAAGGGTAGTTGTTTCTGAAAAGGAAAACCCCAACTTTGCGGACACCCTGTATACTTTTGTCCATTACTGTATGTGTCCTATATTGACCTCATCAAACTGCAGTTACTTGAAAGTAGTTGGCCTTGAAAATGACAATTTATGACATATTGATACATATATATGTATTATAAGTTTGTATTCAATGAAATATTAATCACGGCAAACATGACAAGTATCGATCATATTTGTTTTTTTTGTCTTACTTATAATTTTATGCAAATTCGATAAATAGCGTGTACTCCAAATTTGACTAGGCGCCCTTTACTTATCGGTAGCATCCGTGATAACTTTTAAACTCTATTATGCACAAGAAGTTTGCTGGTGAATCATCAAGTTTAATTTACTTAAAAAATTTACGATGCGCATTACAACCTGTCCCCCCAATAACCAGGCTGATGTACGATTGCACTAATGTGACATTACGCATTAAATTTTTGATATTAATTTCTAAGGTTATCATGCAAGTTTCAAAGTTTCCATTGCCGTATTTTATTTGTCAATAACACTGGACAACAAATTTTAGTTTTTTAATTGTATCTTGTGGGAAAAGTGCACTTCTTTGTTAATTTTGGGGCGCTGAATCCAAAAATGACAATGAAATAAAAAAATTAGTTGCGGTTTAGAAAAAAAGGATATTTTAAAAAAAGTAACAAGATTCATATACTTATAAGAATCACTATATGCGCTGTCTTTTTGTTGTTCTTTTATGGATCGTTTCTGGAGCATCTCTACCAAGGGTCCAACAGTAGTCTGCAAGCATGGAAGGATTCCACTTTCCCTGGTACCTTTTTTCCATTGTTGAAATATCCTGATGAAAACGTTCGCCGTGCTCATCACTTACGGCTCCGCAATTGTCAGGAAAAAAGTCCAGGTGTGAGTGTAGGAAATGTATCTTAAGAGACATATCACAGCCCATCTTTTGATACGATGACAGCATATTTTTGACAAGGGTTTTATAGTTGTCAGCTTTTCTATTTCCCAAGAAATTAGTGACCACCAGACAGAAATCATTCCAACCAGTTTTTTCAATACCTGTTAAAGTGTTTTCAAACTGTGTATCTTTAAAAATATTTCGAATCTGTGGCCCAACAAAAATACCTTCTTTAACCTTTGCCTCACTTAGTCTTGGAAATTTCTGACGCAGGTATTGAAAAGCTGACCCATCTCTATCTAATGCCTTGACAAAGTTTTTCATTAGGCCCAACTTGATATGCAGTGGTGGTAATAAAATTTTTTTCGAATCTACTAATGGCATAATGCTGTACATTTTTTTGACCTGGCTCTAGGAATTGACGAACAGGCCAGTTTTGTCTGGTGTAATGAAGTGCCTTTGCCCGACTGTCCCATTCACACAAAAAACAGCAAAACTTTGTGTAGCCTAGCTGCAGCCCAAGTAAAAGTGCAACAACTTTCAAATCGCCACAAATACGCCATTGGTGCTCATTGTATTTTATGTATGTCAATAGGTACTTCATATTGTCATATGATTCTTTCATGCGAACTGCATACCCTACAGGAAGAGATGGTAAAATATTTCCAATATGCAATAACACTGTCATTAAACTCAATGTTGAACTGTGTATAAACAATCTCCATTCTTCTGGGTTATAGTTTATATTTAAAGCCGCCAGTAAGCCGTTAATGTTACTGCAGAAAACCAAGTTATTCTCCATATTGAAAAATGGTTCTAAGTCTTTGTGGCGTTTACGAAAAACACATACCGAAACATCGTCTTCTAACAAGTTCCACTGCTGCAGTCTTGATCCAAGTAACTCTGCCTTACATTTTGGAAGTTCTAAATCTCTTACAAGATCATTTAATTCTGACTGTGTTATTTTGTGCGGTTGGTGGCACGCCGTGCTCGGTATAAAATAAGCATCTCTTGACGTTGATGGCATATCTTCTTCCTGACGAATCACTCGATCGCCATGATCTGATTCATTTTCTGATTCACAAGTGTAGGATTCTGGGGGTTTTGGAATAGGATTTTCGTCACTGTGAGGCACAGGTCTCATCGCAGATGGTATGTTTGGGTAGTTAATAACCGATTTTTTTTTCTTGGACATACCTGTGGCTTGTCCAACACAAGGTACCATGCAAAAGTAACAATCATTATATGATTTGTAGGCTCTCTCCAAACCATTGGGACAGCAAAGCGCATAGACCGTTTTTTGCCATTTAACCAGCTCCTCAGACTTGAAGCACATGTATTACAGCAGATGTGGGGTGCCCACTGTTTGTCTTGATCACCTAGTTTACAACCGAAATAAAGCTGATATGCCTTTGTTATTAGTGGAGTAATAGACCGTCTCTGAGACGCAAAAGTCACATCACCACACACGTAACAAAACTGATCTGGATTGTTTACACACTTTCGAGACATCTTGCATGAACTGAGGAAAAAATGGCTAATATAAAACAATATAATGTACAAGTATGTATAACGTAACACAATCATGCCGATTACATCATCTTTCCTTGCCGAATATAAAAATGTAGCACGTGCATTCTTGTGAATTACAGTATATTAACACTGTCACAGCGGGAACACATATAATTACCGTATCTCTAAAACTTGAACTAGTATTGAAAAAATAAGTTTCATTCCGGTTTTAGCAAATTAAAAATAGTAATATTTTGTTGATTTTACTTAGGATATTTTTTGGCTGTTGATCAGTGTAATTGCAGTAATTTATGTTATTCGCAAAACAGTTATAGTGCGCACTATTTGCCGTCTGTCCCCGATCATACATATTTTGCTCAATGAATTTTTCCATATTATTTGACGAGCTATTCTACCAAACACCTACCAATTCGACAGGTGGGACAGTCCTTAACATTAAGTGAAGGCAAGCCGATATCCGGCTCTAATTTACTTGAACTCTGCAACTCTATTAAAGTTGAATGTTTCATTCGCGCAATGTGCGAACCAATGCCGTTATGCGCTGATTTCTCCTAAACGACCTGTGCTATAGTACCGATGGTACCGGATGGTGGTGACGTGAGTTAAGTCACGACGAGTATGGCGGCGATGTAACGTTGGAATTTGGGCTCCTTTCTGGGCCGCTGTTCCGCATTGCCCACGCCTTTCTACCCAGATTCAGCGTTTTAGTTCAAATACGTTGCTGTTATTATGTTGCCCTATTATCTGATGGATTAAAAGTGGGAGGGAGCCAGTACGAATTTGATTTTCGTCGTAGAAAATTTTAGTATCTGGTATGGTATTCACAGGCGGTAAACGGAACTAGGAAGATTAAAACATGATGTCCTTGAAGTGGTGGCTTAATCAGTCAATTTGATAGAAAAAAATCGAGCTAAGTCCGTTGATTCTGTACTTCACACGCTACGCTGATATCAGCTCGTAAAGGACTATGTTTGCACAAGTAAGACCTTCTGAGAAAAAGGTTAGCTACGGACATTTATCTCGGGTGAAAGAAGACATTGGCCTTTACCGTGCACAGTGCACAGAGCGCACACCAGTGCGGAAGCAATTGCCGACTATGACGTACGACCACGGACACCGACCCTTGTCCATCGGGGTACCACGTCGCATATATCGACACCCAACTGTAGGAGGTATTAGCGATTTTTAAAGGTAATTGCGTCTATGATGAGTGAAATATGCCTAATATGTGCTTAGAATTACTGTGGTAGGAGGCGTATGAATATACCAACGTCAAAATGTGAGATATACTCTACCCCACCCCCTGCAATCACCTATGTACGATATAGGAAGGAGTTTTCTATGGACATGCATAACAAAATATACTAAGTGACATATAAATCCGAACACCCAGTTTAAATGGTTTTATTTTAATAAAAGTTGGTGAATCTATTTATCTTACTGTAAATAACAAGTGAAAAAATTTTCAACCTTATCAGTTGGACATTCCGGTTTTTATACTGCTTTTTTTTAATTCACTAACGCTCTAAAAATGAATATTTCAGCCGCAGTAAAGAATCAACGTTGGCGGATTTTGGTTCTTGACATCCTTTACGATCGGTTACGATGCCTAGAGTACGGAGACCTGTACGATTTCGTCAACTTAGTGAGTTTGATAGGGGCCGCATAGTGGGACTTCGGGAAGCTGGACTTTCTTTTCGGGCAATTGCAGTTAGAGTGCAAAGAAGTGTAGACACTGTGGTTAGGTGTTGTCAGGCATGGCTTCGAGAACTCCGTACGCAAAGAGCAAGGGGCACTGGACGCCGCCGTAGAACAACAGACCGTGAAGATCGCCGCCTAAGATTATTGGCCTTAAGAGACCGTTTCTCCACTACCAGGTCCATTGCAAATGAATGGTTTGCAGAACACGGAAGACCTATTGGCATGCGAAGTGTTTACCGACGAATGAGAAGTTTTGGCTTGTTTTCATATCGGGCACACTGGGTCCTCCCTTTAACTCGAGAACACCGACGTAATCGCCTTGAGTGGTGCAGACAACGGTCACTCTGGGATCAGGAATGGAGCAGTATTGTCTTTAGTGACGAGTCTCGATTTTGTTTAGGTATGCACGATGGTCGTGCCAGGGTTAGAAGGCGACGTGGTGAAAGGAGGAATCCACAGTTTTTTATTGAAAGACATGTTC
>CAVLJG010000007.1:12534813-12630615 GCA_963669975.1 Acanthoscelides obtectus | reverse complement strand
CAGGCAACCACCAACTCCTCTCGAAGTGCTTCTAGAGTCTGAGGAGGACGTTGCAAATTGAGCAATCTCCTACCCATCATATCCCACACGTGCTCAATTGGGGATAAGTCAGGAGATCTTGGTGGCCAGGGTAACAATGTGACATCATTATGTTGAAAGAAGTCTATTGTGACTCTTGCAACATGTGGTCGGGCATTATCTTGTTGGAAAGTTGGATCTGCCAGGGTGTCAAGATACTGTAAAAGGTGGGGTTCTAGAACTTCGTGGATATAACGCTGCGCGTTCATGTTACCTCTGATGAAGATTAAAGGTGACCTTGAACCATAAGCTATAGCACCCCAAACCATAACTACAACAGTGTGATGAACATGTCTTTCAACAAAAAACTGTGGATTCCTCCTTTCACCACGTCGCTTTCTAACACTGACACGACCATCGTGCATGCCTAAAAAAATCGAGACTCGTCACTAAAGACAACACTGTTCGATTCCTGATCCCAGAGTGACCGTTGTCTGCACCACTCAAGGCGATTACGTCGGTGTTCTCGAGTTAAAGGGAGGACCCAAAACTTCTCATTCGTCGGTAAACACTTCGCATGCCAATAGGTCTTCCGTGTTCTGCAAACCATTCATTTGCAATCGACCTGGTAGTGGAGAAACGGTCCCTTAAGGCCAATAATCTTAGGCGGCGATCTTCACGGTCTGTTGTTCTACGGCGGCGTCCAGTGCCCCTTGCGCTTTGCGTACGGCCTTCTCGAAGCCATACCTGACAACACCTAACCACAGTGTCTACACTTCTTTGTACTCTAACTGCAATTGCCCGAAAAGAAAGTCCAGCTTCCCGAAGTCCCACTATACGGCCCCTATCAAACTCACTAAGTTGACGAAATCGTACAGTTCTCCGTACTCTAGGCATCGTAACCGATCGTAAAGGATTTCAAGAACCAAAATCCGCCAACGTTGATTCTTTAGTGCGGGTGAAATATTCATTTTTAGAGCGTTGTGAATTAAAAAAAAGCAGTATTAAAACCGGAATGTCCAACTGATAAGGCTGAAAATTTTTTCACTTGTTATTTACAGTAAGATAAATACATTCACCAACTTTTATTAAAATAAAACCATTTAAACTGGGTGTTCGGATTTATATGTCACTTAGTATAGTTATATCCTTCTATAACATATTGGAGTTCTATTTTTCGCGCGAAGTAAAAATACGCTAATGATCCCGACGATTTCCTCCATTTTTCATCGGACGCTGTTGCTCCTCCTGGTCGCAAAACCTAATCAATCAACCAGCAGCGATTGGAGTATGAAACGATTCATAAAAAGAATCGCTGCCGTTTATGCCAAAAAAATTATAATGGCACTGCTGGTGATTAATGCTGTCAGCCATGACGCCATCGGATCGTCATAATACAGAGTCCGAAAACCGAGGGACAATGTGGAAATTCGCTAGGCCATTCACAAAGACCAAGGAACGGCTGCTTTTAAAACGATGAAACGGTATTAGTCGTTAGAAGACGACGGAGCGAGGCCATAGAAAGAACCGTTACCGAAGATGAAAAGACTAATGGAGCACATTTCTTACTGGGAGCGTAATTTTTTAACAAGCGAGAATGGCAGCTTATTGTAAATCGATATCGAGGGGAACGGGTAGTAATGGTGTTTCTTTTCACATTTTTTTAGGAGATTTAGATTCTTTCCAGGTCTATTGAACTGTGAAATGTAGGAGGTCATTTTTCCATGTTTCTCGAATTCGCCAGCTATTTTAGAGCTGTAATTTATTGAAATGCGGAAAATACAAATCTACCTGACATTTTTCTCAGAGGTAAATATACTTAGTGACGCTAGGAGTGTAACACCCAGAACGAAAATTTCTTCTAATTGATTTTTTAACAATAAAGTAATCTCACATCAAGAATGGAACGATAACATTCTCACGACATTTTATTGACAAGTATTAAGAAAAGCAGTTAAATACACTCCTGTATACGTCCAGGTATCGAGAAAATGAGAAGATCGATGCCTGGTTGCCACAGCGTGCTATAAATATATAGTCAACGCCAAACAAAGTGGCGTGCATGTCATCCAGGTGGGTGTGTTGAAAAATTTACATTGTTGCCAAACTTTTTGTAAAATAATAAAATTTATTATTTACATATCTAGGTTTATAAGCAATATTAACCTCAAATGAGAACAAAAATAATAGTATAATAAAATTATAGATCTGTACTTGCATAATCATTAAGTATGACAATTATTGATCAGATGACACTATGAAACTACCATATTTAATTGATAGCTTAAAGGTACTGAATAAAAATCCAAATGGGGTCCTCCAAATTTTATGCATGGTATTTATTTTACAGAATTCATACAGAAAAATGCATTCTAAAATTAGGTAAGCTACTGGTGTAAGCTTTTTCTGTACAATAAAGTTAGTCGGAGTTCTTTCTTCAGCGCTGTCTGAATCTGAATCTTCATCACTCTCAAAGTTGATTATTAAAGGTTCGATGTCTGGTCGATCAAAAATTCGTTCTCTTTCATAACCATTTAAAAATTTCTTGCTCAGTATGTCGAACCTATTTTTCCACATGTCTGGGGTAACGTTTTGTAGAGCCTCGTTCCACATATCCAAACAGTCTTTTTCACTGTTACCATCTCTACCAATATGTCTGTTATAGTACCTTTTGCTATGCCCCAAATTAACTCAATAGGGTTAAATATACAATGGAAAGGAGGCCGACGAAGAACTTTGTGCCCATGTTGTTCCGCCAATTCATCAATCACGTATATTTTAGGTGGTTGTTTCTAAAAAAGCAGTTATTTTAAGAATAGGAATAAACAAAAGAAATATAAACTGTCGACCAAAATATATATAAATTAAAGAAGCATTATGTACCGAGCAACAATACTCAATAGCTCTGTTTTAAACTTGTGTTTAAAAATGGTATGTTTTGATTTGTCAACCAGTCTTGGATATTTTTTTTGTCCATTGCATTGTTGGGCACTTTGTTCAATATCATGCTGTGATAAGGGGCGTTATCCAGTCTAATCATAGATGGACTCTCCAATTTTTCTAATAACTGATGTTGAAACCATTTCAAAAAATTGTCCTGTTTCATCTCTCCATGGTAATCGCTCAATCTGTTTTCGAAGAAAATATCGCTTCACTCACCCTCAATAAACCCATTTTCATTTCCAGCATGTAATATAATGTATCTAAAAATATTAGTTTAAATTTTATAGTGCAAATTGTGTAAAAGTACATACCTTTTACCATCTGTTTTAATAGCTTTCACGCTTTTTTGGTTTCCTCCGTGGGCCAAAGAGCGACCTATGGTCACCATTTTGAAATATCCAAGTTTCATCGAGGAAGACAAACTGGTATAAGGCCTCAACCTTGGCTTGATTGTATTGCCTTAGAAATTCCACCCTTTTCAAAGCTATCTTGGTAGTTCCATGAGCCCCTCGTCGCTTAAGACGTGGCACTACCATCAATTAATGCCCTATCTCTTAATCGAGACCATAAAGTTTGTATCGTAACTTGTTCTTCTGAAACCATGTGTAATATGACATTATAATTTAGTTAACAAATTATGCAAAATTTCTGATAAGTTATTATAATAAGATCTTACTTTTGTGATACATATTATAGATCACTTCTCGAATGGGACTTGTATCCAATGTCGCTGTGTTGGTTACACGTTTAATATAACTCCCGCTTTTTCTTGGGCGATTCTAAATTTGCATCACTTTTCACACCCTCGGAAATACGACTAACTGTCCTTAAACTAATTTTTAAAGCAGCAGCAACACGCTACAAAAAATGAAATAAAATTTCACTATTATTAATATACATTACATATAATTATTAGTAACCTACCTCTTGAACAGCATTTAAAGGCAACAAAGGCCCGTTGTTGTCCCTTTCTTGCTCAAAGTAGTGCATTAACGAGGCCACGAGTTCCTTACACCGACTATTTAACTGTTTGGGCATCTTTATATACCAAAATTGCCTTTATCTACTCGTAAAATGAATAATTTTGTTTTGAAACAAACAGTTGTTGATTTACAGTATGCGGGCCAAAGGATTTATAAAGATTTGAAATGCCACAAATTGATTCAGTGTCAAAATTAATACAAATGTCAGTTCCCAGTTTAAATAAGTTTCAAGGTGACAATGTGTCAACGCTGCGAAATCGGTTTAGTGCGTTTACATGTCGATAAGTGATTGGAGCGTTTGCAAACATTTTATTTCGCATAATGCGTCTAAATTTATCAGAAAGCAACTTATGTGATATTTTAATAACAATGTTTATATGACTATTAACCATAATAAGAGAGTAATGACCATTTTACAATTTATATATCACATTAATATGAAACTGCAATAGAGCAATTGTTTGTGATAGAAACCTAGGCATTAGGTCGGGGAATTTTTATCGTGATGACGTGCACGCCACTTTGTTTGGCGTTGACTATAGTCATTATGTTGCAAAAAAAAATAATTTTAAGAAATTTATTTTTTTTTCTTCTTCTAGCATCACTAAGTATAGATGTAACAATAAGACATAACCGGAAGTAAGTAAACATCGTTTGTATTATTCGATATTGTTCCGCTTAGAATAAAACAACATCCTAAATGATTATAATGCGGTAATGCTCTCGTATCGACGTTCAGGCAACCAGAGTTACACCACCGTGCATCAAGAGCGGTACAGCTTGCGACAGCATCGGGAACGGGTATCAGTGGTGTTTCTTTTCACATTTTCTTTTTGAGATGTAGATTCTTGTTCAGCATTCCACGTCTATCGAATTGTTAAATATAGGAGGTGATTTAAAGCATTTTAATGTATAATTACCGAAAAGGCACATAATCGTTTACAAAATACTGGCAAGGATTCAACTTTGTCAAAAAACGACTAATCCGACTAACTCACTGGCGCTCTTAACCGCCCCCCCTACTTTCCGCTTTATTGAGCTAGTGCCTAACTTTGAACGCCACTAGTCAACTGATAGTTGTATCGTTGTGTTTTATTAATTAACCAAGAAAAGGTGTGGCAAAATATCTGCTGTGCGTCTAAGATCTAGATGGAAGCTTATTTTCTAGGTAAATCGATCGCGTAGGTGTCAAATGCGGTGCCAATTCAGTGCTAGGATTCACAAGTAGCTCCAGCTGCCAATTTTCCATACCAAATCCGGTCCGATGAAAGTTTAGAATTTTCTCACTATGATATTCATATTTAGCGCCCCGAACTACCTTATCGTACAGAGTTTCGCTTCCATTTAGCCATCGATAATAAAAATGGATTTTTAGCACCTTTAAGTCGTTAATAATTTTTCACTAAATTTTGAGCTAAATTTGATATTGGCTTGGAAGCGCGAGATGCCTCCTTTTATCTGTAAAAACATCCCCTGAACGTCATTTTGACCTGTTTGTGTAACGGAGATTGCAGATCAAATGATACGAGGAAGGACAAAAGGTTGACAATCTGGGTCCAAATACGACGTAACAAAAAATCATATTTGCACACGAAGCAATTTCCTTAGACCCTTTATCCTCTTCCGTCAGTCGATGTTTCTCAAAATATGATTTGTTTTTATTTGTGTGACGGAGATTGCTGATCATTTAGCAGGAAGCACGGGCGGGTAGCGTTGGTGGTCAAATTCCTCAAGCTATTATGTTCTTTGTGTATTTTAATCTATCCCCTATAACTCAAGTTATCGAAGTTTAACATTCATCCCTAAAAAAGCGAGTTTTCGGGGTTTGTCTTGAGAACGCATATTTTCTCTCATTTTGTTGCATAAAACGGAATGTCTTCTTCTTTCTCGGTACCCCCACAGGGTAGTGTTCTTGGACCCTGATTTTTCTGGTTTTCATCGACGATTTACCAGACCACATTACTGAAATATTTTTATATGCGCGTGATACTGCTGCAGTAGTTTCTGCTGTGTCTGAAACAGAATTGCACCTGAAGGTGAATACAGTGCTCCGAGAATTTGCTAACTGGTGTAAACCAATCAATCTAATGATTAATCACGATAAAACTGTAGCTATGAATATAAGATCTGTGTAATGTTAATTTATCCCTTAATAGTCACAACGTCGAGCTTTCTCTGTCTACAGATTTTTTGGCTTTAGTGGTGGACTGCCAGCTACACTCTGAAACTCATATCCACAAGATTTGCAAACAGTTAAATACAGGTGCTTTCGTCATAAATAGTCTAAGAAATTGAGTAAGTCGTGAAACCTTAATTAGTATCTACTATGCGTTTATACAGGGTGTCCGCAAAGTTGGTGTTTTCCTTTTCAGAAACAACTACCCTTGAAATAACGAAGGTAATGTGTAGTGAAACGAGGGCGACCAAGTAAAAAAAAAATAAAGGAAAAAGTACTCACTCTCCAGTTGACGAGAAGGGCTAAGTACGTCTCTGCACGAAATCATACCGCTCCAACAGAAAATAAAATCAGCTGATGCGCTACCGAGCAGACGCAGGCGGTGGTGCAGACCACGAACAGAGGTAACAAATATGACGGCGTTGCCGCGTTTTCAGTTTTTAGGTAAACGTACTTTATAGGTATTGTTCGAAGTTATCGCCGTTTGATTCAAAAACACAGGTGCGTACACGACGTAGCCAAGCATCGGTGCAGGCTTTGAGAATGGAGTCCCTCCCCCGAATGAAAGCACCAGCTTGTTCAATTCTGAGACGAAGTTCGTCAACCGTATGCACTTCAGTTTTGTACACTAAGCGTTTCAGTTCTCCCCGATGAAAAAAATCACATAGTGTTGAATCTGGAGATCGCGGAGGCCACGCTACGGGTCCATTACGTCCGATCCACCTATTCGGAAATAATTCATTCAAAAACTCACGCACTTCGCGTCTAAAATGGGGCGGTGCATCATCGTGCAGAAACCACATTGATTGTTTTACACTTAATGGCACATCTTCTAACAAGGAAGGCAAAATGTTGCGTAAAAAGTCTAAGTATTCCACCAAGTCCAATCGATTTGGGAGAATAAATGGTCCAATGAGCATACCGTTCACCATGCCAGCCCAAAAATTCACCGAAAATGTTTGTTCAAAATGTGCCCGACGGACAGCGTGCGGATTTTCTACTGACCAAACATGAGTGTTGCGAAAGTTATTCACCCCATTACGCGTGAACGTAGATTCGTCTGTCACCAATTTGCACTTCAAAAACCGCATTCTTGCTGGAAAATCGTCGGGGTGAAGGGCTTGTACACGTTGGACGTGAAACGGATACAGCCCCTCTTCACGCAGCGTTTGCCACACTTTAGTTTTTGATACTTGCACTTCTCTAGCCACGTCTCTAGGGCTTGTTGAGGGATTCTCGTCTACGCGATTACCTCTACACGCGTGGCCGTAACCGTCGGTTGAAGGTTGCATACTGACCTGACACACTGACCCCGACCCAGTTCTGTCGTCGCGTTGAGCCAGTGACCTTGTACCACTCGGTGATGTCGCGGGTCGCGGCTACAGGACGGTATTCAGATATTTTTGATGTTGCAGAGCCCTTTATCTCGGTTCCCTTAAGACATTGGTGTATATGGTACTAAGAAAAATTGCTTATGTTTTCAAGATCTACACGTCGTGTAAAGGAAAACCCCAACTTTGCGGACACCCTGTATACTAGGACCTGTCATATAATATCTTTGTCTGGGGACAGGCCACAACTGTCGGCAGAGTCTTCATCACACAAAAAAGAGTCATTGGATTTTAAGAAATATCAACTTTTAACCGTCTCCTCAATTTATTTGCTAATACTACTACTACTACTCTATACTCAAAAACAAATGCACTTTCCAAAAAAAACTCGCATTTTCAGGATTATAACACGAGGAATAAGAACCAATTTTGCTTATACAGGGTGTTCCTTAATGATATGCGAATATTTAAGGATGTGAATCAACATGAAAAATTAATGTTAGTTTGCTTTATAAACTCGGAGGTTTTAGGAAAAAATGGAAATTGATTAATATTTTCAGAACCGCTTCAGATATTTCACTGATATTTAGTACGTAGTGAATGCTAATGAAGTTGCATATTTATCAATGCAAAAATAATTTTTAGTTTTAACAGTGGCGTGCGTACGGGTATTGACTTCGATATTTTTTAATAAAAAAATGGCACGCCAATGGTTTTTTGCCAAATAAAAATTATTTTTAAATTTCCCGTTCAATTTAAAACAAATCATCTCTCTTGAGTTGCTTTCCTTTGATGCGCCATTTTTGATAAAAAAAATAAAAACCGTTCTATTCTCTGAGAAAATTAATGTAATAGGTAATTGAAGAATGCAATTTAGCAATAAGTATCTAGTTGCTCTGCAATATGTCACTGGCTTTTGGCATCTGACAAGTTTCTACTATTCAAATCTGTCCACTGTGACATCTTTTCCATTATTTAGTTTTATTTGGCAAACAAACATTGGCGTACCGTTTTTTTCTTAAAAAGTACCCGTACGTATGCCACTGTTGAAGCTAAAAATTATTTTTGCATTGACAAATATGCAGCTTTATTAAGTTTCACTACGTACTAAATATCAGTGATATCTGAAGCGGTTCTGAAAATATTAATTAATTTCCAATTTTTTTTCGAAAAACTTCAACACCCCGAGTTTTTGTAAGGACCCGAAATAATTGTCAGGAGGTCCATTAGCTTGGCATTCACATGCACTTTTCATACGGTCTGTGTTCAGTTTGTTTCTTGTTCTTGTAGTTTTTTTATTTCGTCTTTACTTTTTGAAATATTCTGTATATATATATATATATATATATATATATATATATATATATATACAGGGTTATCCAAATTAAGTGTCCACCATTAGTAACTTTGTTATTAGTGAAAATACAAAGTTGTTTGAATTAGCAAACTAGTAGCATTTTTAACGCTGGTAAAAATGAGAAATAAAAAAAAACAATTGAGAGTCGTTATTTTGATTTTTTTCAGTAAAATAACATTTTTTTAAATGGAAACCCCTGTATATTATATTTTTTTCTGTTAAAGCATCAAATTTTGAACAAAAAAGCTTACAATAACTTTTCTCCTAGGTTACAAATTGTTGAAGTTATGGCCTCCAATCTGAAACAATTAAATTGTATCGACAAACTTTATTTTCAACATCAACTTATAATCTTACAAAATACAATAACAATTTTTTTTTTAGAAGATGCTCGAAAACACCACCTTGTTCTTCAATACATTTTTGGGCACGTTTTTCAACTGCTCGAACTGTCTTAAGTATGGTCCTACCATCTATCTGGGTTATCTTTTCCCTAACTGCAGTCTTTAACGCGTCAAGGTTATCGTACCTTCCCTTGTAAATTTGGTTCTTTAAGTAACCCCACAAGAAGTAATCAAGTGGGTTTAGATCTGGTGATCTGGGAGGCCACTGTATTGGGCCATTTGTTCCTATCCACTGATCATTAAAAGTAGTACTTAGAAAATGATATTTATCGTTATTTTGACTTTATTTTTGACTTTAGCGGAAAAGTCATTATGAACTTTTTTGTTTAAAATTTGATGCTTTAACAGAAAAAAATATAATATACAGGGGTTTTCATTTAAAATAATGTTATTTTACTGAAAAAAATCAAAATAACGACTCTCAATTGTTTTTTTTTATTTCTCATTTTTACCAGCGTTAAAAATGCTACTAGTTTGCTAATTTAAATAACTTTGTATTTTTACTAATAACAAAGTTACCAATGGTGGACACTTAATTTGGATAACCCTGTATATATAGGTGAAAAATTAGCTTCCGCCTTTTGTTGGGTTCTTCGACAAAATTTAAGCAAAGAGGTCTCTTTATACTTTTTTAATTCTCCCTAACTTTCAATGGTCTTTGCCATCATCATCAGGAGCTGCAATTACAATCATAACAGTAGCAACAAAAGTGTAAAATGAATTTAAATTGACTCAACTTACAGTAGTATGTGAGGATGTTGCTAATTGTTGTTTACGTATAGGATGAGGGAAACGTCCAGTAACATGGTGAGAGCTGGATAGATGGTACAATGGTCAAAATTATATAAAATATGACAAGAACAAGTTAAAAACAGATTAAAAATTATTAAAAAATATTAGAGCATTACATCGTGAAGCCACTTGATGATTGCACAAAATGGTGGTCATGGAATAATGAGTGAGATGAACCCTTTGACAGAAGGCTGAAGGTTGTCAATGTCTGTGTAGAAAGATGGAACGAATTGTGGGCGTGTGCCAAACGTTGCCAAATCACTTCAGATGATGTGATTTTCAGAATGTTATGTAAGAAATTGTTAAACCGACCAGAGGCAGTTGAATAAACTATATTTTAATTAATGGGAATTTAAATTAACAATTATTAATAAATCGTGAGAAGAGAATTATTAGATTTTGAGTGGAATGAAATTTGTTGGTGGAATCGGCCAAAACACAGATTATATTTATGGTTGTGAAAAGTCGAAATTTGGGGAGATATGTAAGTTCTATAATTTTTCGCAGTTTAGCAAATATGAGTAAATGACACTCAGTTGTTTAATGTCTGTCTTTTTGTTGATACAGTTGTTATTCATGAAAATGTGGGACATTTCCAGGAATAAACGATTGGAAAGGTGTTTTTCTTTATCAAGAACTTTGATACTTGTGTAATTCATAGAATGCCCTGTTGTGTTAACATGAGATGCTATATATATATATATACGTAAACAACAATTAGCAACATCCTCACATACTACTGTAAGTTGATTCAATTTAAATTCATTTTACACTTTTGTTGCTACTGTTATCATTGTAATTGCAGCTCCTGATGATGATGGCAAAGTCCATTGAAAGCTAGAGAGAATTAAAAAAAGTATAAAGAGTCCTCTTTGCTTAAATTTTGTCGAAGTACCCAACAAAAGGCGGAAGCTTTAATTTTTCACCTAACTGGTTTAGACGACAATGACCACGTCTCAAGTTATATATATATAATATATACGTATATATATATATATATATATATGTATATATGACGTGTCCCTCTATACTACTCGTAATAAAGGAATTGAAATTTGAATCTTCGAAAAAAATACTCGTTTACACCTGTTTGTAGAACGAACTAGTTGATCAGGTAACAAATAGGTCAACGGCCTGCGGCATACCGGTGGCGCAGCGCGACGTCCCCGTCGCTAAAAACAACACAGTTCCCTCGTTCCTTTTCTCGATTTGGCCGGCTATCCCGGCGTTGTGCCACTGCCTCATTTCGCTATGTCGGTCGTTCGTCTGTCTGTTCGCCCCGCCTCCACCTATTTTACTGCTCAACGTTCTGTCCCAGCTGGGAACGTGCTTACCGCTTGTGATACGGTCAATGTGGAAACTCAGGACTTTTCAAAATGCGCAATCCGAAAAGTTCCGCTCACACTTATTTTTAGAACGGGCCAAGTTAACAAACTGAAAGTCGGAGTAACGATGACATAATAATAATAGTAATGATAATAAATCAGGCTGCTATACCCTATTCGTAGTCTATGTACGCCCCGGCAAAACAAAGATGCGGCGCGGCGAAGCGGCAGCCGCCTGAGCGGTCATTGGCCATAAAACTGTGCAGGATTCGACAGGGTAGAACTCAGGCTTGGGGTACGAGGGATAATAATAATAATAATATTTATTCGCCAAAACACAAAAAATGGGCAAATAAGTATGAAAAAACCACAGAAGGCATCGCCTGTGTGTGGTTTATATCTTAATAACTAACAATCAATCATATATGTGTATAACAATTATTGTTAAATCTAAAAGGTATTAATGTAACTGGAATTTTGTAGTTTTAGTTTTCTATATAATTATGTATAGTCATTCGCTGCACATTACTAACCCAGTCTTTCAATTTTCTTCTAATTTTTTTTCCAAAATTAAGTATCTTTATTTCGTTTGGTACTACATTATATAATTTAGCTGCTAAGAATTTAAATGATTTTTTGAATAATGTTTTGTGTGGTCTTTGGATATTAGATGAGCCTATTCGAAATCGTGTGTTATGCTCGTGTTTATAGGACTTTTTCTCTTTATTACAATACTTATGGTATAAGGTGGTGGCACGTAAGAAATAAAGTTGTCTTGTATCAAGTATCCCTGTTTCTTGATATAAGTTGTTCGTTGGATATAATCTTGGCTTATGGAAAATGGCTTTCAAAACAGTTTTTTGTGCTATATTCAGGTCAGAAATATATGTCTTGCAGGCGGCACCTCAGGCTGTGATGCCGTATATTATATGGGTTTCAACTAAGGCATGGTATAGGATTCGCAGATAATTTTCTGTATGAATGTTAGCAAGCATTTTGAGTTTATAGGCAACATTTCTAATTTTTTTGATAACATATTTAATATGGTTATCCCACCTTAGATTTGAGTCTATAAATATTTCAAGATATTTCAAAGTGTTAACTCTATCGATTTTGGTCTTTTGGCCATGATAATTAACGGAAATTTGTTTGAAGGTAGGTAAACATTTTTAAATAGGATGTAAATGCAATAAATTTTGTTTTTTTTGAAGTTAACTGTTAAAATTTTAGTATCAAACCAGTCAATGATCCTTATAAAATCCTGTTCAGCTATTTGCTTCAGTGTGCTCCAGTCATCAGCTTTATATAATACGAGGGTGTCATCTGCAAAACATATAATCTTTCCAGAAGTGTTAATTTTGAATAAGTCATTTAAGTAGAGACTAAATAATAGTGGGCCTAGTACTGTTCCTTGAGGCACACCACACTTGATGTACATTTTTTACTGTAGGTGTTAGTGATTTTGACAGTCTGTGCCCGACTTGAAAGATAATTTTTTAAAAGGATTTGTGACGCTCCCCTAAATCCCAATCTTTCCATAACTTTCAGAAGCTCGACATGGTTAACCGTATCAAAGGCATTTTTTAGATCAACAAAGATACCAATAGTAGGTATCTTTTTGTTGACATTAGAATTAATTTCATCCATTGCAGCCAAAATTGCATCTGTAGTAGATTTTCCTTTTCTAAATCCATATTGGTCAGAACATATAATTTTGTTTTTGTCCAAAAATTGTAATATCCTTTTTTTGTAGTAATTTTTCGAAAATTTTGGCTATATTCGATAGTACTGATATGGGTCTATAATTTGATGTTTCCATTCTGTCACCGCTTTTATAAACAGGAGTAATAACAGTTGTTTTAAATGCATCAGGACAAATTCCAGATTGGAAACACCAATTAATGACGTAAGAAAGTGGTTCGGCTAAGTCGCAGGCTATTATTTTTAAATGGTCAGCTTTGATACCATCTACACCAGGACTTTTTTTGGTTTTAAGTGATAGGACAGCTACTTGTACTTCAATCGGACTAACGCTTTCTAAAAAGAATGAATTGGGAAGTTGGGTTTTTGTGAACTTTTCGTTCGAAACCATTTTTTTAATACTGGATGCTAAATTGTCTCCAACATTAGTGAAAAAATTTAAGAATGCATCGGATATTTGTCGTTTATCTGTTAATATTGTTCCATCACGATTCTTAATTTCATCAATATTTGGCTTTTCTTGAACGTCTTTGTTAGTTAAGTGATCGACAACTGACCACAGTTTTCTTGGATCAGATTTGGAATCTTGTAATTTTTTTAGATAGAATTGGCGTTTTGCTTCTCTAACTAGATTGATAAAAATATTTTTATATTCTTTATATTTATGGAAGGTATCTACACATGGCGATGCTTTCATTATTTTGTATAGTTCCTCTTTTTTGTTGGCAGACTTTATCAAACCTTTAGTCTTTTAAGTTTTGCATATGGAAATAAAACAACACGGTAGGTACTTTTAAATGACTTTATGGTTTTTAGAAGTATTCTCCATGAAGATTAATACACATCTGCATGCGCTCGAACCAATTTTCGTAGCACTTATTCCAATCGTTTGTTCGCAGATCCAAACGTCATTTTTGAATGCGTCAACTGCTCCTTCTGGTGACTGGAACCTTTGATCACGCAGTCTGTTTTTAATTTTCTGGAAGGTAAAGAAATCGTTTGGACTTAGATCGGGACTATATGGAGGATGGTCCAATAATTCCACGTTTTCTTTCGTTAAATGCTGCCTTGTGTTTTGGGCTGTGTGCGAGCTTGCATTGTCTTGGTTGAGGATGATTCTTTCGGGGTTGATTTTGAAAGTTTAAATTTAAGTTTACTAAAGAGTGAGGTTAAGATTCAGTACTGACGTTCGATCCGCGCGGCCTACTATATTTCTATATGCAAATCTTAAAAGACCGGCACGCCGACGCCGGATTATTTTATGAGGAAGAAATGTATTGCTTGTATCAAACGTGGATGAATGTAGGACATACAAAATTTAAAGTATGGGCTGACTCTAGAATTAAATTAGCAAGATAAGCCTTCTTAGATGGACTAAAAGTCCGTCAGGTACGTGTATCTAACGCGTTCGTCATTTTTTATTAAGCAAAAAAACCTATAAAACGTAAAAAAACCTATAAGATAGTTTTTAGGGTGTAAACAGTCGTTCCACGTTTGCTCACTAGGATCGTTGCGAGCGTCCATCTACGGAGGAATGGCTCAACTGCACGGATACACGCAATGTTGGTTGCATATGTTTTGCGAATCATCTCTGAGTCTCTGAGAAGAAAGTTGGTTATTTGGTTGAACAGCAAGATCCCATCTGGATGATTGTGTGTACAGGTCTGCAGGGCCGGTCCTACCGAGTATGCGGTGAATGCCCCGAACGCAGGCGCCAAATTAATACGGGCGGAAAATACTTGGTTATTTTGTTCACGTTCCAGAAATATTTGATTTAATATTTTCCGTTCCGTACCCTGATATATGTTAGATATCAATAGTCCTCAGTACCCTGGACTAGATGAGAGTAGTGGAGCGCTAAGTTGGATACAGTGTGCCTTCAAGCTCAAATTCAAAAATATAACACCAGAGCAATGTTGTTGTCTTGTTCAGGTCATACGTTGGATTTAACTGTCAATGATGCAGCTAAAGTTTCTTTTTCAACTGTTCAGGAGCTGTTCATTTTTTTTTCGCTTCACCCTGCAGAAGAAATACTTTAAAAGGAATGTGCCAAAATGAACTTTGAAAATGTGAGTGAAACACTATGGGAAAGCAGAGATCAAAGATTAATATAGTAAGTAAAACTATTCAGAATTCAAAGACCACTTTACATGAATGCCCCAAAGAAATAAAAAGTCTTTTACAGGGTGTCCGCAAAGTTGGGGTTTTCCTTTTCAGAAACAACTACCCTTGAAATAACAAAGGTAATGTGTAGTGAAACGAGGGCGACCAAGTAAAAAAAAATAAAGGAAAAAGTACTCACTCTCCAGTTGACGAGAAGGGCTAAGTACGTCTCTGCCCGAAATCATACCGCTCCAACAGAAAATGAAATCAGCTGATGCGCTACCGAGCAGACGCCGGCGGTGGTGCAGACCACGAACAGACGTAACAAAGATGACGGCGTTGCCGCGTTTTCAGTTTTTAGGTAAACGTACTTTATAGGTATTGTTCGAAGTTATAGCCGTTTGATTCAAAAACACAGGTGCGTGCACGACGTAGCCAAGCATCGGTGCAGGCTTTGAGAATGGAGTCCCTCCCCCGGATGAAAGCACCAGCTTGTTCAATTCTGAGACGAAATTCGTCAACCGTATGCACTTCAGTTTTGTACACTAAGCGTTTCATTTCTCCCCAAAGAAAAAAATCACATGGTGTTAAGTCTGGAGATCGCGGAGGCCACGCTACGGGTCCATTACGTCCGATCCACCTATTCGGAAATAATTCATTCAAAAACTCACGCACTTCGCGTCTAAAATGGGGCGGTGCACCATCGTGCAGAAACCACATTGATTGTCTTACACTTAATGGCACATCTTCTAACAAGGAAGGCAAAATGTTGCGTAAAAAGTCTAGGTATTGCATCCCGTCCAATCGATTTGGGAGAATAAATGGTCCAATGAGCATACCGTTCAGCATGCCAGCCCAAACATTCACCGAAAATGTTTGTTGAAAATGTGCCCGACGGACAGCGTGCGGATTTTCTACTGACCAAACATGAATGTTGCGAAAGTTATTCACCCCATTACGCGTCAATGTAGATTCGTCCGACACCAATATGCACTTCAAAAAGTGCGGATTATTGTCATGTTGATACAACAACCACTCACAAAACCGCACTCTTGCTGGTAAATCGTCAGGTTGAAGGGCTTGTACACGTTGGACGTGAAACGGATACAGCCCCTCTTCACGCAGCGTTTGCCACACTTTAGTTTTTGATAGTTCTCTAGCCACGTCTCTAGTGCTTGTTTTTTGAAACGCAATCGATTATAAGGGTTCGTTTACCTCTACACGCGTGAGCGTAACCATCGGTTGAAGGTTGCATACTGACCTGACACACTGACCGCGACCCAGTTCTGTCGTCGGGTTGAGCCAGTGACCTTGTACCGGTCGGTGATGTCTTGGGTCGCGGCTACAGGACGGTATTCAGATATTCAGATATATGGTACTAAGAAAAATTGCTTATGTTTTCAAGATCTACACGTCGTGTAAAGGAAACCCCAACTTTGCGGACACCCTGTATATTCTACTGAAAGAATATTTCGAGATTGTTAGGGATGAGGCTGTAGCAGAAGCGGAAAAAAATGATATTGAACAAATATCCTTTTTATTGACGCAAGGAAGCCGAAGCGTCAGTTTTCGTATGAAGGGACAGATGTACAAGTTTTGGATCCTAAGTTAAAATTTAAGATAAGTTTTTATTTTACAATTTTGGATACAACCATTCAGTCTCAACAAAGACGCTTCGAGTGAATAGACAAGTTTAATGATTTATTTGGTTTTTTTAGTGATCTCTGGAATGTGGAGTCTGATGTAATCAAACGGTCATGTATAAATTTGGATTTTACTCTGAAAAATATATATTGATGGTCTTGACATACAATGAAATTATGTCATACAGAATTCTCATTTTTCCAGACTAAGATTTCACACTCGCTCATAGGTATTTTAAGTCCTGGTTCCCAAATTTATTTATAGCCTTAAGGATATTCCTTACCCTATCAATTTCGGTGGCTTCTGGCGAGAGGAGTTTCTCGAAATTGAATCTTATAAAAAATTACTTAAGAACATCAATGTGCCAAGAAAGACTGTCAGATATGGCAATTATTTCAATTAAAAATAAAATCTGTGAAGCCTTTGATCACAATGAAATGATCGACAAGTTTGCAGCTGTGAAAGCAAGACGTGTCGTGTTTTGATCAATTTATTGTTAGTTACGTACTCATAGTATCCTTTGTGTATAATATTCCAAAATCTCATGTTAATTCACGGATTTCTACTGTTGTGTTAACCTCCTACTGTATTGCAATGACCTTTTTTATGCAACATTAAAAGAATAAATCCTTCAAACTGCGTCGTTTTATTTTTTTTTATCTAAATTGTATGGATGTTCTAATAAAAATGCATTTTTTACTCCAAATCCAGGGAGTTCTACAATACCGGCATACGAAAATTGGTCCCACGTTGGCAAAAGGCCATTAAATGTGATGGTAATTGCTTCGACGAATAAATAGTGTCTTATTGTTTCTCAATAAAAATTTATATTTTTCTACTAAAAACTGCGCGAACTTATTTGGTTGCCTGATATACCGCAAAGTTGGGGTTTTCCTTTACACGACGTGTAGATCTTGAAAACATAAGCAATTTTTCTAAGTACCATATACACCAATGTCTTAAGGGAACCGAGATAAAGGGCTCTGCAATATCAAAAATATCTGAATACCGTCCTGTAGCCGCGACTCGCGACATCCCCGACTGGTACTAGGACACTAGCTCAACCCGACGACAGAACTGGGTCGGGGTCAGTGTGCCAGGTCAGTATGCAACCTTCAACCGACGGTTACGGTCACGCGTGTAGAGGTAATCGCGTAGACGAGAATCCCTCAGCAAGCACTAGAGACGCGGCTAGAGAAGTGCAAGTATCAAAAACTAAAGTGTGGCAAACGCTGCGTGAAGAGGGGCTGTATCCGTTTCACGTCCAACGTGTACAAGCCCTTCAACCTGATTCTCCAGCAAGAGTGCGGTTTTGTGAGTAGTTGTTGCATCAACATGACAATAATCCGGACTTTTTGAAGTGCATATTGGTGACAGACGAATCTACGTTCACGCGTAATGGGGTGAATAACTTTCGCAACACTCATGTTTGGTCAGTAGAAAATCCGCACGTTGTCCGTCGGGCACATTTTCAACAAACATTTTCGGTGAATGTTTGGGCTGGTGAACGGTGGACCATTTATTCTCCCAAATCGATTGGACGGGATGCAATACCTAGATTTTTACGCAACATTTTGCCTTCCTTGTTAGAAGATGTGCCATTAAATGTAAGACAATCAATGTGGTTTCTGCACGATGCTCATATTTGTTACCTCTGTTCGTGGTCGGCACCACCGCCGGCGTCTGCTCGGTAGCGCATCAGCTGATTTCATTTTCTGTTGGAGCGGTATGATTTTGGGCAGAGACGTACTTAGCCCTTCTCGTCAACTGGAGAGTGAGTACTTTTTCCTTTATTATAAAAGGAAAACCCCAACCTTGCAGACACCCTGTATTAATCGATATAACATCACTTTTCTTGTATCTTGGATCCCGAAATAGCTAGTGAAATGTTTCCCACAGCCTTTTTACTGGGAAAACCTAGTTTTACCGTACTATTGGAGTTTCTCGGAAGTGAGGCCGACACGTAGATAGACGGTGTAGGCCTGCAACGGGTTCTCTGTGCCTATAATAGTGTTTGACCCAGTGTGCGGGTGCGGGTGCAGCGAGTGCATCCGGACCAATCGATATTGTGCCGCTTTCAAAACTCTCACCCAGCGCGTCGGTACTCTCCACGAAGATAGGTGTAAAACGAAAAGTTCTCGTCCTGCACTCCAATCAAAAAAATAACTATTATTCCCGCGTGGGTGAACGTGCATTTTGGACAAAGTGAACTTTTTGCTTGATTTTCATTAAGATATCGAAATAAGAGAGCGCCATAGACCTTAGAGGATAGTTGCTACGATTTCCGCGCCAAGATGGCTTGCAAAAGAGCACGAAACACTTTCACAACAAGATAGAGCAAATATCATGATCCATTTTTAAGACAACCACGTGTAGAAATTTCGGGAAGAACATTACACCGTTTACTCCACGCTGCATAGACTCCAGCAGGAGGTACATGTAGCCTGGGATGAGATACTTCAAGAAGAAATCTATCATCCGACTTTTGTACACTAAGCGTTTCATTTCTCCCCAAAGAAAAGAATCACATGGTGTTAAGTCTGGAGATCGCGGAGGCCACGCTACGGGTCCATTACGTCCGATCCACCTATTCGGAAATAATTCATACAAAAACTCACGCACTTCGCGTCTAAAATGGGGCGGTGCACCATCGTGCAGAAACCACATTGATTGTCTTACACTTAATGGCACATCTTCTAACAAGGAAGGCAAAATGTTGCGTAAAAAGTCTAGGTATTGTATCCCGTCCAAACGATTTGGGAGAATAAATGGTCCAATGAGCCGAAAATGTTTGTTGAAAATGTGCCCGACGGACAGCGTGCGGATTTTCTACTGACCAAACATGAGTGTTGCGAAAGTTATTCACCCCATTACGCGTGAACGTAGATTCGTCTGTCACCAATATGCACTTCAAAAAGTCCGGATAATTGTCATGTTGATGCAACAACCACTCACAAAACCGCACTCTTGCTGGAAAATCGTCAGGTTGAAGGGCTTGTACAGGTTGGACGTGAAACGGATACAGCACCTCTTCACGCAGCGTTTACCACACTTTATTTTTTGATACTTGCACTTCTCTAGCCACGTCTCTAGTGCTTGTTGAGGGATTCTCGTCTACGCGATTACCTCTACACGCGTGACTGTAACCGTCGGTTTAAGGTTGCATACTGACCTGACACACTGACGCCGACCCAGTTCTGTCGTCGGGTTGAGCCACTCGGTGATGTCGCGGGCCGCGGCTACAGGACGGTATTCAGATATTTTTGATGTTGCAGAGCCCTTTATCTCCGTTCCCTTAAGACATTTGTGTATATGGTACTAAGAAAAATTGCTTATGTTTTCAAGATCTACACGTCGTGTAAAGGAAACCCCCAACTTTGCGGACACCCTGTTTAACAATAACAAATGATAATAACTATAAAAAATCCAGCAAATACAATAAAATCTTAACAAAAGCAAATGAAAACCACGAAATGAAGAAATACAGAAAAGCAGGCTGCACGCCGCAAACGCCTGATTGCGACCCTGTCCTCCGGCTGCTCCCGTACTGACGCGGCAGCGGTACGGCGGCACCGCGGCGCGCCAATGAATTGACCAATGAGCGCTGCCGTGTCCACTTGATGCTGGCCGAACACGTGAATGTCACGATTGGCGTGTATGTTCAACTGTATCTTGGACTTGGTTTTAGTTTAGTGTTTCATTGCCAGGTCGAGAACTTTTCACTCTACCTCCGTACAACCGACGGGGGGCCAACAGGAGGAAATTTGCATATTGTTCCACCGCCTGGTGCCACTTCGTATTCCGAATGCTGGCGGGTAGTGTGTTTGTGTAAACACAATTTCGTTGCTACTGCCCAGAGAGGCAGGCGCATCGAGAAGGCAGTCAGGGAGGCGGGCGCTCGTTGAAACCGCCTGAATTATAAATCTAGAGGCAATCCAGATTAATGGGGATGCACTTCACCGCGCGCTGTTTGAGGACCAAATAATTTGGGGGCTACGCAGTTAAACGTTTGCGCTTTTCGTTCGCACAAGAATAATACAAACATCAATATAATTAAGGGTCGTATCGTCAGTCGTTTGCACAATTATAGGACGCGTTTATGGCCTGCTTGATTTTCATAGTTTTCTACTCTTCCGAGTCAGCGCTCTACTTTGAGGTTATGTCACAAATATCTATCTGCATCAAATTGTTTATGCTTACGATTTATATCTTCTTCACTATAATTCAAAAAGAAAACATATCATTTGTTTTAAATTGAACGGGAAATTCAAAAATAATTTTTATTGGGCAAAAAACCATTGGCGTACCATTTTTTTCTTATAAAATATCGAAGTCAATACTCGTACGCACGCCACTGTTAAAGCTAAAAATTATTTTGCTTTGAAAAATATGCAACTTTATTAACTTTCACTATATACTAAATATCAGTGAAATATCTGGTTATGAAAATATTAATTAATTTCAATTTTTTTCCTAAAACTTCAATACCCCGAGTTTTTGTAAGGAAATATTTTTGGACCAGAGTTTATAAAGCAAACTAACATTAATTTCTCATGTAGATTCACACGCTTAAATATTCGCATATCATTAAGGAACATCCTGATCAAAAGAAATGTTTTTTTCTTTTACCATTTTTCTGGTAAAATTAAAGTAACAAAGTTATAGCACTTTGAAAGTTTGAATACCGCCCTGTCTCAATAATAATATTATGTGCTCGTGTTTGGCAACAACGGATATAATCCGCCTTATCGGTTCATCGCATCGGAAACAAAAAAGCGAAAGAATTTGGAACGATGTTTTTACAATTATTTTATTTAGTTGTATACAGTCAGTGTCAGTCGGTAACGCGTGAGTGAAAAATTATAGGGTATGCGATTGCAAAAAAAGAACTTGGGACACCTACATTTTTCTAACTCTCTCTGTAAATCATGCGTGAATAGGTAGACAATATGACTTTCTATACCCCAGCAATGGCACGCCAGGCCGGCTAGGCTGGTTCCATTCATTACCCGTCCCTGCCTTTGTCCGGCACCCTGCAAAGGGTGGACGGCGTCCTTGGAAAGGATCTCCATTCAGTGACCCTTCCCTGCTATTCGACAACAGGGCGTATTTCGGGAATCTCTACGGTCAATATCGCTGAATAAGTAACAGCGTTGCCCCCACTTTACGAGCTATTCCAAATGCGGCTATAAGAAATATAACTTTTGTTATCTGGTAAACGGGTCGCAGTGCTTGCTTCAGAATTTTCAGTTGGTTGAAGCGACATGATAGTTGCGACGTCGTTATATTGCAACAAATATGTAGTCGAGAAGGTTGACTCGGGATGTCACCAGGATTGGTTAAGCTGAATGACGGTTGGTAATGGTCAATTTGTGCGCTTTTCTTGCTGCCTTTAACGCGGCTCCCACGAAAATAATTTTTGAATTCCCCGTTCAATTTAAAACAAATGATCTGTCTTGAGTTGCTTTCCTTTGATGCGCCAATTTAGCAAAAAACATCTAGTTGCTCTGGAATATGTCACTGGCTTTTGACATCTGACAAGTCTCTGTTATTCGAATCTGTTCGCGGTGACATATTTTTCATTATTTAGTTTTTACAATCTTGTTAATAATGGTGAATTATTCGAATGCAGAAATGGCGTAAATGCATTACGTATATGGCCTTGCCGACGGTAATGGTGAGCGAGCCAGACGGATTTATCACCAGAGATATCCCGATCGTGCTTTGCCAGATAGTCGAACCTTTTCTAATATTCATCGTCGTCTTGTTGAAACTGGTTCTGTCCGAAAAGGAACATCTGAAGGTAGTGTGAGGACACCTGAAATTGAGGAAGCAGTGCTGCACGAAGTCGATGAACATCCTGAAACGAGTACGCGAAAGATCGCTAGACATCAAATTGTTTGGAGAATTTTAGTGGATTTTTTGTTATATCCTTACCATGTATGTATTATTATATTTCAGACACAATGCCAGAAAATATTTGGTATCTGGAATACTTATTTGAAAGTATCTTGTATTTTGTATTCCAGATAGCTCGTATAGGGTTTCGTGGACTCTGGCGCTGATGATATACATAAAAAGCTACTATAACCACATAACGAATATCAAACGAAATGACGCAGAAGAGAAAACAATCTCATACGTAAAACTTTTCGTAATGGAGCCATATATATTGTTGGTTCATTGATCAGAACAGATGATACGGTTTTTACAGCCGATTCGTGTGCTTTTCAAGGCCTACTTCCTGCAATCCCACGGGAACACGGTGCGTTGCCCTTTGCTTAGTCCAGGCGTCGAGAAACCGGCAGGAAGATTAATTTATTTTTCAGACAGCTTGGATTATTTCGCTATGGAAAGTTTTGTTTTTTGTACCTAGCAGTCGCGGAAAGTTTCTTAAGTGCCATAAATTTAATGAAGGCCTATCCATACCGTTTATAATTAAACATTAATAAAACCCCGGAAAGCTTCGCCCATTACCTCAACTTCCTGCTAGTATTCATAACAGGCAACTTACAAAAGAACGAAATTACGTAAGTAGGGCTTGAAATTATCAGATTTGTTTCATATCACCAAAAAACAAGAAAAACATGAAACCGACTTTCATCGTACACCACACATGAAAGTGTTAAACTATCACAACACGTTAGAATCAGAATTTATAAGATTATCAATTTTGTAAAAACCATTTTATATCAAAAAAGTTTTAATACGAACCTTAAAATCATTTAATGGCAGTGATCTTAAATTTGTTGAAGAGTTTAGTTTAATTTAGTTCAATTTACGATTTTAATTATCTGATATTGTACCTATCATGACATGGCTTAGTATTATAGGACCTCGAATATCTAAAAAAGTAATCTTGCTATTGTTCGTCTTAACTCGCATAAAGAGCAACCTAAGGCAAAATCGTTTCCATACTATTTAAGGGTAGTTTTAAAAATATGATCAACAGTACTATTTTATGATTTTATGTAACTGATAGAAACACTCTTGCTAAAATAATGCTTTATATAGCCAAATGACCTTAAGAGACGCGGTTCAGAAATTGAAGCATGCATTATTTAATCGGATAAACATGTGATTGACACTCATGTTCAAAGCCTACTAAGGTGTGAAAATCATAGAAGCTTCCGTAAATTTTGTAAATTCTCATAATAAACGCAAGCAGCGGCAACACTGCGATCTGTTCGAGAACGATCTCGACTACTTCGAACGGAATAAGTACGCAAGGCGCGGTGTCAGTGCGCTCAGTTTAAAAGTGAACGGTACAAAGTCTAGCTGTTGTGTTAGAGTTGGCCTGCAATTAAAAACACTATAAGCAGTAGCAAGAAGATGAAGACATACCAATTCGGAATGAGAAGAACAATATTTCTTTACAGAAGTTAGGAGGTAAAAGTGTATGTTTGTTATGTAATACATCTATAAAGCTGTACATTCCAAAAACTGAAAGAAATATAAAATCAGTTAATTGGACTGCAGACAATGTTTTTAGAAGCAAATTAAAAACAAATACCGTGATCGAGTTACAGATGAACATTTGGATAATTAAATTCGAATTACGGTGACTAAGTGACATATAAATCCGAGCACCCAGTTTAAATGGTTTTATTTTAATAAAATTTTGTATAAGTACTTAATGAAGCATAATAAGTAAATGATAAAAATTTCAAAATGATTGCACTGCTTTAAAGCCCTTTGACCTTTAATAATGTGTGGTGCACCCTGATGTGCTACGCATTCTCCAACGCGCCTAGGCATGCTTCTGATCGGTGGTCAATGTCCTCCTGTGGTATCTCATTCCAGGCAACCACCAACTCCTCTCGAAGTGCTTCTAGAGTCTGAGGAGGACGTTGCAAATTGAGCAATCTCCTACCCATCATATCCCACAAGTGCTCAATTGGGGATAAGTCGGGAGATCTTGGTGGCCATGGTAACAATGTGACATCATTATGTTGAAAGAAGTCTATTGTGACTCTTGCAACACGTGGTCGGGCATTATCTTGTTGGAAAGTTGGATCTGCCAGGGTGTCAAGATAGGGTAAAAGATGGGGTTCTAGAACTTCGTGGATATAACGCTGCGCGTTCATGTTACCTCTGATGAAGATTAAAGGTAACCTGGAACCATAAGCTATAGCACCCCAAACCATAACTCCAACAGTGTGATGAACACGTCTTTCAACAAAAAACTGTGGATTCCTCCTTTCACCACGTCGCCTTCTAACCCTGGCACGACCATCGTGCATGCCAAAACAAAATCGAGACTTGTCACTAAAGACAATACTGTTCCATTCCTGATCCCAGAGTGACCGTTGTCTGCACCACTCAAGGCGATTACGTCGGTGTTCTCGAGTTAAAGGGAGGACCCAGTGTGGCCGGTATGAAAACAAGCCGAAACTTCTCATTTGTCGGTAAACACTTCGCATGCCAATAGGTCTTCCGTGTTCTGCAAACCATTCATTTGCAATGGACCTTAGGCGGCGATCTTCACGGTCTGTTGTTCTACGGCGGCGTCCAGTGCCCCTTGCTCTTTGCGTACGGCCTTCTCGAAGCCATGCCTGACAACACCTAACCACAGTGTCTACACTTCTTTGCACTCTAACTGCTATTGCCCGAAAAGAAAGTCCAGCTTCCCGAAGTCCCACTATACGGCCCCTATCAAACTCACTAAGTTGACGAAATCGTACAGGTCTCCGTACTCTAGGCATCGTAACCGATCGTAAAGGATGTCAAGAACCAAAATCCGCCAACGTTGATCTTTACTGCGGCTGAAATATTCATTATTAGAGCGTTAGTGAATTAAAAAAAAGCAGTATAAAAACCGGAATGTCCAACTGATAAGGCTGAAAATTTTTCACTTGTTATTTACAGTAAGATAAATACATTCACCAACTTTTATTAAAATAAAACCATTTAAACTGGGTGTTCGGATTTATATGTCACTTAGTATATTTACATCCGCTACGTTGTTTTTCGGATACCGGGATTTGGAATAATACCTCATACTTTAACTTATAACAATAGAGCTTCCTCGATTTGAGTTCTGATACTTCTGATCTTGCTGCTTTCCCAGTTTAACTAAAAGAAGTAGTAAACATTCTGAGGGGCTTTTTTGAACATTTTTTTAGCTTCCGAACATTGTGGCGTTCAAAAAAGTATAAGCACATAAATGATTGTTCGATGACGTTAGAATATTTTTAACCTATAACCATTAGCATCTAGGACAAATCAATTCAATTTTATTGACAGAAAAGACACACGATTTACCATTAACACATATCTGGCAACCACTGGCCTTTGTCTTATGAATATAAGATGAATAAACGAATGTTAACATTCACGCTCGTATATGCATTTTTATTACATAACCTGAGCCAAACAGCAATTAATATTTAATCGATTACATAACCGAAAATACTCACAGACTGGACTCGACTGATTGATGAACATTCAGATTCTCAAAAGTATGTTAAGTACATTGACATTGGGTGTTAATTTTACACGAAATGATCTCATAGAGCTTTTTCAGTATCTTGTAGAGATATTTGGTAATGGTGTGGCAGACATTCTTTTTCAGGTCATCAACATTAATTGTCTTATTACTAGTCCATACGTCAATGTACGAATAACGCAACAGTAAAAAAAAAACTCGCAAATTGTCAACCTCACAACACACTTTGCTGCAACTGAATCCGATTGTTTCATATGGAATAGACCTATCGGATGTCCAGCTAGGTATTTAAAAAATAAATGTCCTCATCCCTTACTCGGCGTGCTCTCAATTGATTTTGGTGCATACAAAAGGTATGTCTGTTTTCAAAATAAATATTTAATTAAAATGAGAGAGATGAGTTCAGGGGTAAAACAGAAAAATATTCACAATCCCATAAGCAGAATCGAAAAAGGAGTTTCCAGAATGGTTTGCAAAGTACTTTGAAAGAGCGACCAGTATGCGCATTGTAGAAGTTGTAATATAGAACTATGCCATCACTTTAAAAGCATTAATATCCCAGACTAAGTGACATATAAATCTGAACACCCAGTTTAAATGGCTTTATTTTAATAAAATTTTGTATAAGTACTTAATGAAGCATAATAAGTAAATGATAAAAATTTCAAAATGATTGCACTGCTTTAAAGCCCTTTGACCTTTAATAATGTGTGGATGCACCCTGATGTGCTACGCATTCTCCAACGCGCCTAGGCATGCTTCTGATCAGGTGGTCAATGTCCTTCTGTGGTATCTCATTCCAGGCAACCACCAACTCCTCTCGAAGTGCTTCTAGAGTCTGAGTAGGACGTTGCAAATTGAGCAATCTCCTACCCATCATATCCCACACGTGCTCAATTGGGGATAAGTCTTGGTGGCCATGGTAAACAATGTGACATCATTATGTTGAAAGAAGTCTATTGTGACTCTTGCAACATGTGGTCGGGCATTATTTTGTTGGAAAGCTGGATCTGCCAGGGTGTCAAGATAGGGTAAAAGATGGGGTTCTAGAACTTCGTGGATATAACGCTGCGCGTTTATGTTACCTCTGATGAAGATTAAAGGTGACCTGGAACCATAAGCTATAGCACCCCAAACCATAACTCCAAACAGTGTGATGAACATGTCTTTTTCAACAAAAACTGTGGATTCCTCCTTAACCACGTCGCCTTCTAACCCTGACACGACCGTCGTGCATGCCTAAACAAAATCGAGACTCGTCACTAAGACAATACTGTTGCATTCCTGATCCCAGGGGACCGTTGTCTGCACCACTCTAGGCGATTACGTCGGTGTTCTCGAGTTAAAGGGAGGACCCAGTATGGCGGTATGAAAACAAGCCAAAACTTCTCATTCGTCGGGTAACACTTCGCATGCCAATAGGTCTCCGTGTTCTGCAAACACATTCATTTGCAATGGACCTGGTAGTGGAGAAACGGTCCCTAAGGCCATAATCTTAGGCGGCGATCTTCACGGTCTGTTGTTCTCTACGGCGGCGTCAAGTGCCCCTTGCTCTTTGCGTACGGCCTTCTCGAAGCCATGCCTGACAACACCTAACCACAGTGTCTACACTTCTTTGCACTCTAACTGCAATTGCCCGAAAAGAAAGTCCAGCTTCCCGAAGTCCCACTATACGGCCCCTATCAAACTCACTAAGTTGACGAAATCGTACAGGTCTCCGTACTCTAGGCATCGTAACCGATCGTAAAGGATGTCAAGAACCAAAATCCGCCAACGTTGATTCTTTACTGCGGCTGAAATATTCATTTTTAGAGCGTTAGTGAATTAAAAAAAAGCAGTATAAAAACCGGAATGTCCAACTGATAAGGATGTTGTTATTTACAGTAAGATAAATACATTCACCAACTTTTATTAAAATAAAACCATTTAAACTGGGTGTTCGGATTTATATGTCACTTAGTATATAAATATTTGTATTGCATAACTTTTCCCTAATATTTTCTAAACGTACCTGGTAACATTTCTTCAAATAGTTTTTGCGCAATGTGGATTCATTTGGGATATGGCGGTTACAATATTTTTCTAAAAATTTACGGAACGCCGGTTGTTCTAATTTATTCCATGGTATGTTTGATTGTGCCATGGAGTTGCATAAATCAAAATAAAATTCATTTTTAGAATCCTGGTTTTGTTGGGAGCTGCCACATAATGCAGTTGAAACAAACGTTTGTTACACTTTCCCGTTAAATCGTTTCTTCATTTCCTTGTGAATGGCTGTAGATAATATTATTATTAAGCTCTTAAACAGCTAGAGATACCACATTTGTTTCATATAAAGAGAGACAAAATCTATACGTCAGAAACCATATATTTAGGAATCTTCCAGATATTTCCAAAATAGACATGTCGTAAATCACAAAAAACGATGTAACTCATTTGGATGAAATAGAGAAGAATACGAAAAAATTAAAAATCGCCATAACTGCTGATTATTTTCAGAAACATTTTTGTACGGGTTATAAATTGGGGGTGGGGGTTGTAAGGCGTAATTTTTTGATAGTATATTTATATACTCCCAACCCTGTTAATCCTATTAGCCAAATAATCGGTTTCCCCGGGCACAAGGAACTGTCTTAGGTCCGCTGTTATTCAATATATATTTAAATGATATTTTCCAAATTAATTGTGTTGAAAAATAACTAGTTTTGCAGATGATACTGCAATATTATATCAAGGCACTGACTGGTCTGATCTGAAAAATGTAATTGAAAATGATTTTATCAAAATTATTCGGTGGTTTAACAGTAGAAAATTAAGCATTAACTACTCTAAAACACATTTTTTACCATTTGGATCTTATGCTAGACATCTGCCAAATTACACAAATGTCTCTTCAACATTAATGATCAAAAAATGCAAATTAATAGAGTGCCCAACATAAATACCTGGAGTGGTCTTGGATGCTCACTTACGATGGGACATCCATGTCAATTATATTTTAAAGAAAGTTAGATTTGTATCTACAAATTAAATACCTTGGGAATATATTGACAGAAAAATATCTTCGAACATTATACCATGCACTGATTGAGCCTCATCTCACATATGGTATATTAGCATGGGGAGCTGCATGTTCCTCACATATCTATAATTTAGATGTTTTTCAAAAAAGTATTCTAAAAATGATATTTAAAAAACCGAAACTTTATCCCACTGAAAAATTATACACAGATGTTCGAATGTATGATATAAGACAGCTTTATTTCTTACACAGTATCACTCACTACCATAAATTTGTAAACACCGACCAAAAAATTAAACATAATCATTATACCAGGTACAAAATTCGTGGCACAGTAGTTCCTCAACCGCATAAATCTATAATGCAGCGATCATATTTCTATTTAGCGCCTAAATTTTATGAAATTATACCTAAAGACTTAAAAGATTTACGTTTCGGAAATTGTTTCAAAAGAAATTTAAAAAGTGGCTACATTCTATATCTATTACTGAAATTCATAAACTCATAAATACGAACATCAACTAAATATACTAAGTGACATATAAATCCGAACACCCAGTTTAAATGGTTTTATTTAATAAAAGTTGGTGAATGTATTTATCTACTGCAAATACCAAGTGAAAAAATTTTCAGCCTTATCAGTTGGACATTCCGGTTTTTATACTGCTTTTTTTTAATTCACTAACGCTCTAAAAATGAATATTTCAGCCGCAGTAAAGAATCAACGTTGGCGGATTTTGGTTCTTGACATCCTTTACGATCGGTTACGATACCTAGAGTACGGAGACCTGTACGATTTCGTCAACTTAGTGAGTTTGATAGGGGCCGTATAGTGGGACTTCGGGAAGCTGGACTTTCTTTTCGGGCAATTGCAGTTAGAGTGCAAAGAAGTGTAGACACTGTGGTTAGGTGTTGTCAGGCATGGCTTCGAGAAGGCCGTACGCAAAGAGCAAGGGGCACTGGACGCCGCCGTAGAACAACAGACCGTGAAGATCGCCGCCTAAGATTATTGGCCTTAAGGTAACATGAACACGCAGCGTTATATACACGAAGTTCTAGAACCCCATCTTTTACCCTATCTTGACACCCTGGCAGATCCAACTTTCCAACAAGATAATGCCCGACCACATGTTGCAAGAGTCACAATAGACTTCTTTCAACATAATGATGTCACATTGTTACCATGTCCACCAAAATCTCCCGACTTATCCCCAATTGAGCACGTGTGGGATATGATGGGTAGGAGATTGCTCAATTTGCAACGTCCTCCTCAGACTCTAGAAGCACTTCGAGAGGAGCTGGTGGTTGCCTGGAATTAGATACCACAGAAGGACATTGAGCACCTGATCAGAAGCATGCCTAGGCGCGTTGGAGAATGCGTAGCACATCAGGGTGCATCCACACATTATTAAAGGTCAAAGGGCTTTAAAGCAGTGCAATCATTTTGAAATTTTTATCATTTACTTATTATGCTTCATTAAGTACTCATACAAATTTTATTAAAATAAAACCATTTAAACTGGGTGTTCGGATTTATATGTCACTTAGTATACATAATCTACTGTAGCTAATTTTTGTCCTTTTTTGTCATTGCATTCTACAGTTTCAACTTAAATATTGGTCCATGTACAGGCGATGCCTTCTATTGGGCCTGTTTTGATTTTATATTATTTACTCATATTGTTTGTTATCTTTGTACATTGAGTAAATAAATATTATTATTATTATTTGCACTTAAAAACTCGAAAACATGTTTTCGACATGCATCTCCTGCTTCTATGTGGGCTCACCGCCCGGCGTACCGGTCTGGTTGACTGTTTCTGCTCGTACTGCAACGGTACCGCGTCGGGCGCTGTCGCCTCTGACGATATGGGTAGGGACAACGTTGCCAGATGGACGGTAATTACCTGTAGGGCAGGAAGGAATGCATATGGACTAGTTATATGGGCCTGTTCGAATGACTGATCCGTTCAAGTTCTCCGCTGTACATGCGTAACTAGTTTTTTCTCAGAGGGTTTAACTCGTGCTGAACCTCATCCCTTAAAAAACGATGACGGTGTTTCGTGGGGAATGCAAGAGTTAACCTACTCGACGCCATTTCTTATGAAAATCGAAATAATTTAGGCAAAGTTAGGTTTCTTCTAAATGCATAAATTGTGACCACGGGCAGGTGCTATTGTAAAAAATAAAACATGCTACATAACGGAAACATTATTATAGTAAGATACCATGTGTATATTTGCTCAACATACTTAATTTTTGGCTGTAATCGGTAACGATATTTTTTTCAGCAAAATTTGGCAACTCATATCCTGTATTTACGTAACTCGATCCTTGTACCAATAAGTTTGTATGTATATATACTAATACGTCTAATAGTTAATATAATTTCAAGGAGTAATTTCACCATGTTAAAGATGATATTTCATATCCTGATCATGTAGTGTAGATAATATCTTCGGTTCAATGTTGCTTTCTGAATGATCTGAATTGTTCTACGTCGCATACACCGACCGACATTTCTGGAAACGGAAATAACATAACCAAATGAAGAAATTGAAACTTCGTTACCTGCAACACACTGACGTGAAAAGTTATTTGTATCTTTTTTCTAGGCATGCAGAAAGTTTTGTAGGCAATACCTTTTAACATTTTATTTTCACTTCGTTCTGGCTGTTAAATGAAAAATAATTTTCGCCTGTTTCAGCTGCTACTACAGCAGATTTAAACGTACAAAATTCACACAATTACGTGAAGTATTTTGATTGAAATATCGGAGCTACGTTATACAAATCGAATGCATTCGTAAACACAATAGAAAGGAAGGTAAGCTAACATTTTGAGGCACTTTTCATCCTCAGTCTGTGTTCAAGCATTACGTGTTAAGTAAAAGTATACGTGCGATATAAATCATACTTCTCGTTCATGCAGGTCGGTCCGCCTTCGTTTACACGGAAGATTATACACCGCCTATTGCTAGTTACTGATTTTTGTTAAGCGGTGCAATGAAGCATGCAGTTTTTTCTGGTATGTGGAAGCTTGTATCAGCCCTCAAGGTGGTACAACAATGAACAAATAGTTAAATAAATATTCTTTTTAAGGAACAGCGGTTTTATTGACATGAAAGTCGTGCGTAAAACTATACAGGGTGTTTCGGTTTATTGTTGCATAACTTTAAGATTCGATAGAACTTTTAAAATTAATGCATAAAGTCTATATAACATGGGTCGAAAATGCGTGGCTTCCGAAATACAGGGTGTTTAAATTTACCTTCTAAAATAGTTGTTTTAAATATTTCGAACAATATTTGATGTATAACAGTGATAATTGGTATACACGGGCATAGTTTTACTGTAGCCGCTAGAGGGCGCTCTCTACTGTACCTGTAGTGTATTAAATGACCGAAAATCTTTTCTTAGTGCAATTTTTTGCTTTTGAATAAAAAAACTGATTCTTCGCACTTTTCAACATAAAAAGCTCTCTTGTGAATTTTCGTTATAGTTAGCCGTTTTTGAGATATTTCGATTTTTAAGGTTCGATGCATTTTTAATTATTTATTTAACGTTAAAAAGTCAGTATCTCGATAATTTTTAGAAGTAGGCTGTGCCTGCAAATATTTGTGGAATTGAAAGCAGAATAAGGTTAAACGTCAATTAGTTGACAGTTAGTTTTGTTGTCTGTTGAAACCTGAAACGTTTTTTTGCAATTGTGAATGCACGAAATTTAGTTTCTTTTACCTGTTTTTTTTTGTAGGTTTTATAAAACTGCCATTTTTATTCTCCAATCAAGAGTTAGCGGATATTCATTTTGGTATGGCTTTGTAAATGGAAACGCAGCAGAAGCAGCCAGAGAATACGCACTAAGATTTCCAAACAGACGACATCCAACTCGCTCAGTATTTGTAAGAGTGCATCGCCAAATAATTGAAAATGGTTTTGGAAATCTCCAAATGGATCAAAACATAAATGTTCGTCAGCGCAGATTTACCCGTATGATTCTGCGTGAGTTTGATAGAGATCCGACCACAAGTGTTAGAAGAGGTTCTGGTGCCTTGGAAATTTCAGCAAGCCATGTTCACCGTGTTTTTAGAAATAACCATAGACGTCCTTACCATTTGCAACCTGTGCAAGGACTACAGCCAGGGGACGGAGAACGAAGAATCACATTTTGTCAGTGGATTCTTGATAGAACTGATAATAATAGGGAGTTTTTAAGTAACGTTTTATGGACCGATGAGTCATGCTAACACAATCCGCATGCAGTTCGGGAAAGAAATGTTCAGCATGAATTTAGTGTGAACGTGTGGATTGGTATCTACCTACTCGACTATTTGGACCCTACCTTTTGCCTGCAAGGTTAAATGCTGCGACCTTCTTGGAATTTTTAAAGGCTGAACAAGCAAATATGTGGGATGATGTTATGTTAGATTTAAGAAGATTGGCCTGGTTCCAGCTTGATGGTTGTCCAGCTCATTATTCGAGAATAGGTAGAAACTGGCTGGACGAAAATTATCCAGAAAGATGGATCGGCCGTGGAGGACCAGTCGCCTGGCCTCCACGATCCTCTGACCTAAATCCATTAGATTTCTTTGTGTGGGGATTTCTAACAGAAAAAGTGTACCAGACTCCCGTAACCACAAGAGATACGCTAATAGACAGAATCAGGAATGCATGTGATGAAATAAGGCCTTATTTGAATAATGGTATACCACGTTCGATCATTCGTAGATGTGAATTGTGTATTGAACAATTGAGTTTACATTTCGAGCAGCTACTTTAGATTTTGTATGTTTGTCCTAACTATCCAATAGCATTTTAGTTGTAAATAATTAATTTAATTTGTTAAAAATAATATTGGAAAATTAAACAAATTAATATTCTGTTTTTTTGGGTTTATTTGGAGTTAGGAATTACTGCTGTGTTTAAAAACACAATCTAAACGATCATCTTAATTACTTGTAATGCCCAAATCGAAAATGTAAAAAAAATTCTTTTCCCATAAATAATTAAAAAAGCATCGAACCTTAAAAATCGAAATATCTCAAAAACGGCTAACTATAACGAAAACTCACAGGAGAGCTTTTTTATGCAGAAAAGTGCGAAGAATCAGTTTTTTATTCAAAAAGCAAAAAATTGCACTAAGAAAAATTTTTCGGTCATTTTAATACACTACAGGTACAGTAGAGAGCGCCCTCTAGCGGCTACAGTAAAACTATGCCCATGGTTCGCTTTGTCGTACCAAAAAACCCTTGTATACCAATTTTCACTGTTATACAAATATTGTTCGAATGTTTAAAAAAAACTATTTTAGAAAGTAAATTTAAACACCCTGTATTTCGGAAGCCACGCATTTTTCGACCCATGTTTATATATACTTTATGCATTAATTTTAAAAGTTTTATCGAATCTTAAAGTTATGCAACAATAAACTGAAACACTCTGTATAAACAATAGTTAAAACGTGGTTAATACTATAAAGTGTTTCCACTATGTTTTACGTTCAGCTTTTAGAGCCAAGAGTTTGATGCTTCGCAGATTATCGCTATTCTTAAGAATTGGAACATCGCTACTTTCGAGGCTTAACGTCTTTTTTTATTCTTCAATCATATTTACAGGATATGTTCCCAACTGATGTGACGCTGGAAAATAGCCTTTACATATATCATTATAAAGAGTTTATGATTACTGGAAGTGAAAATGATTGGCTAGAATACACAAGATCAAGAAACCAATCTGTAGCAGTTCTACGAGATGAAAAGAAAAAATATTACATTGATCAGAGTAAAAATAATAGCAAAAATATGTGGAAAACGATACATTATGTCTATTAGAAAAAGTACATTATCTAAAACGAAATTCGACGATGGGGTAATAACAAACGAAGAAATAATAGCAGATCGAATGAATACTTATTTCATCGATAGTGTCAACGACATTGTAAAATCAATTATTGACGGGGATCCCAACCAATGTCCCATTAGCTCAGATTATAATCATTCAGTGAGTTTAGAACAATAAACATTAATCATTTCAAGAAGATTATATCAAAAATTAAAACAAATCAAAATAAGAGTGAGATTTTGTCCAATAGTGTGCTTTATGAATGTTTTGACATTATTGGAGCAAGAATATTAATCCTGATAAATTACTGTTTAAAATATGGCGAATTTGCAACAAAACTGAAGCGTTCTACAATAACTCCTGTTTTTAAAGTTAAGAATTCTGAGTTGTACGCCAATATGCGGCCAATAAATGTTCTGCCAGATGTTGAAGAAGTTTTTGAACAAATTATTTACGAACAGATCATTATCAAGATCAAAAAATATTTCTGTTGGTATACCACAAGGTAGTAAACTAGGTCCACTACTATTAATTTTATACGTTAATGACATGTGTAATATTTTAGATTATTGTAAACTTCAGATATTTGCAGATGATACATTAATATACATATCAGATGAAGATATAGACACTGCTTTAAAAATGCTAAATTTTGACTTGGCAAAAATCGTAAATTGGTTAAATGTAAATAAACTAAAATTGAATACTTAAAGGAAATACCTAGACGAAAATACTATTAGGATAAATGGATAAATGATTGAAAATGTTGAATCAATTAAATATTTAGGTACATATATTGATAGTCAACTAAAGTTTAAGGATCACTATGAATAATACATTATTTCAAAAATTGCAAAAAAAACAAATTAGGTACTTTTATAGGACTTCTCATAGTCTTGGCACCTATTCCAAGAAAATAGTTTATAATATAATTATTCTATCGCATTTACTATATTGTTCAACTATTTTGTTCACAGCCAATGAAGCTGTATTCTCAAAATTATAAGTCTTGCAAAATAAAGCTATGAGAATAATATTGAATAAAAATAAATACACCAAATAAAATCTATGTTACAAGAATTGCAGTGGTTGAATATAAAAAATTTCATAACATATTTGGTTCTTATTTTTATATTTAAAATAAAAAATCATCTTTTGCCAGAACATTTATAACACTACATAGAATTGTATAATCATTACCACAATCATTATACAAGAGGAAATATAGATTTTCATTTACAAAATTGCAATAGTATTATAACTAGCAAATCACTATTTCAAAAAAGATCAAAAGAAAATTAAAGGAATATTTCATGGACAATAAAAATTCTTAGAGATGCAAATTTTATAAATATCTGTATGTTATGTAATTGTTTAGTTTTTTAAAAGAATGTAATTGTAGCAATCATGCTAAATAAGTCTTAAACAAACAAACGAACATATATTTTCTGAAAAAATGATCCCTAAGGTAAAGAGGGAATAAACTCAAAGATCACATTCATGGGATCTAGTAATCACTTTCAAGGATTTACTGTCATAGCTCATAGCGCAATTTTATTGAAAAATAATAAAAAAAAAATGAGAAAAAATACTACAGTCGCAAAGATTTTCCGCAATTTCTCAAAAATGGCGCAATGGGTTTTTCGAAATATTAATTAAAAATTATATTGAAATGACCTTCACCCTGCCCTAGAGGATGTTTCTATTGGTACCGTTGGTGGTGGGCTCGTTTAGTTATTTTATACACATAAAAATTTTGGATTTTCGTTGTTTAATCACAGTTGCATTAGACCGAAAACAGGACTTATCGATTATCCTCCTTTGTCCTGAAAGGCAAAGTAGTGAAAACTAATTTTTTTTGGAAGTCTGCAAGCTGTTTGATGGGTCAAGGTTTCATAACAATCGCACACTCCGCTTTTTGGTAGGTCATTCGATCCTCAATTTATTTTGAGGCACATTGAGGATTAACAAAAATCGAAACAAGACATTTCTCATATTTTTGCACTTATCGATAATTCCTTGCACCTAAAATTTTAAACAGATTCATACCACGATGTGAAAAGTTCCGAGTCAACACGTGGATGTACATTTTGAATAAAACACCTGAGCTTACCTCTGCTCCAGAGAGTGTTTCACAGTGTTAGTAATAGCTCTGTATTATTAGCTCACCTTTGAAAAGCAATTGTTTTACTGCAAATGACAAACTGTTGTTTTTAGGTCGCTTACAATACGACAATCCCTTTATCTTTTGCTTTTTGGTCCAAGTTCAAATCAGCTTATCAAATTACATTTTCTTCTTCACGGGCGCATATCATATAAGCAACCGAATTGATCGATCACCGAATATTTCGAAACAAGCGATATTCGATATTTAAATGAATATTAATTTGATATACCGGACCGTGATTGAGACTACAGTAAGCGGTGCGGACTTTCAAATTTTAAGGTCATTCGTAAATTATTAGTTTGGCGGGTAAAGACCCAAATACGATCGTAAAAAAGTATTAGAACGTTACTTGTCAATCTACATTAACTTGCTATATGTAGCGAATTTGTTTTGCAATCAGTTCCTAGATCAAACCATTAATTTATCATATAATAATGGATATTTGCATGCGCTCGCATTACATGAAAGTTAAATTGCTTTATTCGAGTTTCTGTGTCATACTGACATTTGCCTTCATTTAATTGTTTATGTAAATGATACGCTACCATTGGTTTCATGAACCTTGCTACTGAAACGAAGTCTGGGTGCAATCTGAAACTTATTTTTTCTGTTCATAGCTTGATTAGGGACACCGATCGACAAAAGACCTCCTATACTACAACTATTTAAAACTGTAATGACTCATACGCGTGATCAACACGTGATCAGAGCTCGATCCCGGCTTCCTTCCAGTACTGCCGTATAGCGAACGACATATGTCGTTTCTGTGGCTTTGCGGTGGTTAACAGCACATACAGAGATGGAAATAATGGCTGATTGTTCTCCGCCGGTAGAACCAATGAAATCAAAGACGCGCCTCGACCGGCAGACTCATAGGCGTCGGCAACGCATTGGAACGTGTTTCGTTCAGCGATCGCATATTGTGTGTTTTTATAAGAATTGTTGTGTGATTGTTATTGTTGTGGTTTCTGTGGTTACTGTTTTGGTTATACTTAACCATGAAGAGTACAAATGGCACGAGCGGAAGTACTGAAAGTCATGGAACAAGTAGACGGCTTCGTAAAGCATTGAAGAGGGACGCGAAAGAAATCGTGCTCAACGTGTTCAATTATCTGAACAGAACTATGTCGCAGGGAAATGCACTCGCGCGTTGTGAAAGTATGACAGGCGTTCCAGAGTGGACCATTCGCAGGGTGGTGCATGAAAAGAAGAAAACTGGAGCTACTACTGATCCAAAGTTTAATTTGAAGGGACGAAAGGCCGTTAAATTGGATGACGATAGCAAAATGGCGTTAAGGCGAACCGTACATTCATTCTTCTTTAGGAATGAGATACCAACCCTCAAGGCTGTACATGCAGCGATCAAGGAAAATGAAATTATACCCCAAATCAGCGTGATAGAGAGACCTGAAATAGTCACCTGGCGTCGAAAATACCTAAGCGAAATGATTGAATATAGGCGACAAAGCAGAAAAATCTATTATTTTGACGAGACATGGGTAAATGCAGGTCATACAGTTAAAAAAACCTGGATAGACAAAAACGTAGTGAGTAACCGACAAGCAAGCATTGAAGGTTTGTCAACAGGTCTTCGTGGACCGTCAGGGAAAGGTCAAAGATTGATCGTAACTCATATTCGTAGCGATAATGGCTTTTTAGAAGAGTGTGACTTGATTTTCGTCTCTAAGAAAGGAGGTGATTACCATGACGAAATGAATGCCAGCTGCTTCGAGAGCTGGTTAAAAGGGGTGCTTCAGCGAGTTGAGCCCAACTCTGTGATCGTCATGGATAATGCTTCCTACCATAGTCGTCGAGCCGAACGTGTACCGACTATGGTATCTCGAAAAAGTGGCATGCAGCAATGGTTGCGCGAAAAAGGAATCCCGTTTGAAGATTCATGTGTGAAAGCGGAATTGTATGAAAAAATTAAACAGCACAAATCTGCGAACATTAGTTACGTGACTGATGAGATGGCCCGTCAATGTGGTGTCACTGTGCTGCGGTTACCGCCCTACCACTGTGAACTGAACCCAATAGAGCTCATCTGGGATCAAGTGAAGGGTTATAGGTATTGCGCGCCATAACACAACCTTCAAATTACCAGACGTTAAGGTTTTACTTGAGACTTCCATACAGCTAGTAACGCCCGAAGCTTGGCAGAATGCTATCCGTCATGTTGTGAAGGAAGAAACAAAAATGTGGCAGCTTGACCACCACATCGACACCATCATAGAGCCAGTTATAGTCAATTTCAACGAGGAAAGCGATAGCGACAGTTTATTACTGTCAGATGTAAGTGGAAGCGACGATGAATAAAGGTAATTCCCAAATTTTTGACTTACAATATGTTTCAAACCACTCTTTATTAAGAATGTGTCAAATCTAAGTCACCCATGTTAAACATTCATACCCCGCCTATGAACAGCCGACTACTGGTAGTTAAGTGATGTTCACGTGAACATCGATGAGTCATTACAGTTTTAGATAGTTATAGTATAGATTACGTCACGCAATTGTGGAGTAAACTCATCCAGTCTTATGGTGAGGCTCATGTCGTTGCTCTTGGTATGACGAAAGCGTTCGATCAGCTGTGGCAGGTTGTCCTCTCACGAAAACTTCCATCCTATGGCTCCCCAGAGAAGCTTTGCAGATAGACGGCTGACTTTTTTTCTGGCCGCAAGATATCAGTCGTAATTGATGGGTTTTCCTCTTCACTCCACAACGTCAACGCGGGTGTTCCCTAGGGATCAGCTTTCGCTCCGACACCGTTCCTCCTACATATCAACGACCTCCTTTCCAGTACGACCAATCCGATCCGCATTCTTAAAAATTGGCAAAAGACAGACAAGCCAACGGAGATGAACAACAGAGACCTTGGAACGATCACAGCTTATCGAAAAAAGTTCGCTTCGTGAAGTTTTAAAATTCTAACTTGAACGTGGGAAGTAAAAATATAAGAGTTACAAAAATATTAGTTATCATAAGTACGTTAATAAAATATTAACAAACTTTTCACAGTACGGTCATCGAAATGTTATTATTTTATTTAACATTTTAATGTTGACAGTTAACTTGAAACGGAACGTACTCTACTCAACGTTAGTGACGTCACTCCCGTTATGACAATATATCTGAGGTTATAGTCAGCCTAAATAGGTGTGGCTGCAGGGGGATACAGGGGGAAAAAGGGGGGGAGGAGGACCCTAGCAAAGGAACACATTCTGGCCCGTATCGTCAGTCGTCCCTACAATTGTAGGGCGCGTTTATGGCCTCCTAGATTGTCATACTCTTTTCTCTCCTTCAAAAATTTCTAGATTACACTCGTCCCGTGTCAGCGTCAGCGCTCTCCTATTGTGAAGATATGTTTTCCTTTTAAATTGTAGGAAATTTCAGGCTGATAAAACATGATATAACTCAAAAGCAAGCACAATTTGATGCAAATAGATGTTTGTGACATAACCTCAAGATAGAGCGTTGACACGGAGAAGTAGAAAACTATGACAATCAAGGAGGCCATAAACGCGCCCTACAATTGTAGGGACGACTGACGATACGGGCCTAAGTGTTGTTCAAAATACCTCCGGGCCTCCAGTAATGCGATCTCTGAAGCAGATTGTACATCACATAAGAGCCAAACATTGATAACTAAAGCATCATGACATTTAGGCAACGCGTACAACAAAAGGAGTTCACTACAAGTGTTCATCAGCTAGTGAGAAAATCTTGTAGAAAAACCTACATCACGTCAAAACAGCCAATACAATGTCAACAAAAAAATCGACATAATGTCACTTTTCAACATCCGTGCCGTTTTGCCAAAAGAACATAGAATATGCACCACAACATTAGAAAATGCTATACGAATTGGATGTTGACAGATGACATGAGTGACAAGAGCATAACTGTTAGCTTAAAACAGCATCTCCTCCAACTAAATTGTTTTGTTTCAATTCCTTCATATATTATTAACTTTAGTACAAAGAATCTTAATTAAAAGGATCGCATTTTCTCTATTGCACGACATTTTCTCAATGTTAGGGAGAAAGCTGTGAAAAAACTGGTTGAAACCCAAAATAATCTTCGAGTCTTTTATCAAACTTTCCTAAAGGACCATTAAGGCACTCGGTAGTGCAACCCATCCAACAATGGTTCTTTTTTCCCGCGCCTCTGGCGAAAATCTAAGCTAAGACCAAAAAAACGAAAAAATAAAAATAGCAGAAACTTCATTATACTTTGCTATACTTTATTGAAGACACCCGAATCGCTTTTACCAGTGATGGAAGAATGTTTGACATCCGGCCAAGATTTTGTGTTTCAGCAAGATGGTGCAGTGTGCCATACCTCAAAAAAGGCTATAAAATGGACGGAAGAAAATAATGTACCACTTTTGAAATGGGTTTCTATCCTGCTCGTACAAAAGCTTCAAGAAATATGGGACTAATTTACACCAAATTTTTGCCATAACTTGGTTAACACTATGCCCCAAAGAATTTCAACCGTAATAAAAAATAAAGGTGATGTTAACCAATGGTAATCTTTCAATTGTTGCTTTGTTAACTTCGTGCATTTATTCGCACATTGTTTATTTGTTCATAGGTCTAAGTGATTTCAAATATGTATTTTTTACGACTAGAGTGTATCTAAAATGTTTTTGAGAAAATAAATTGTTTTAGAAGTGAATAGTTTCGACATGTTTAGCTTATAAAGGCATATTTTGGTACAAATCTTACCTCGCAACTATGGAGATATTGGAAAAACTGTGTTTACACAAAGCGTGGGAGATACCAAGTCAATCTGACAACTATTTTGCGGATCTAGACAAGGATAATTTTTATCCATCCGTGCACATCCAAACAGTAAAAGTGAGATGCGAATATTTATGTTCACGTCCACTGTCCTTTCTACTAGAATATTTGCCGCAGAGGCGTAGATACGAACACAACGTGCAGACACTTCTGGTCTGCAATTATAGTTACATGCTTCGTGAATACTTGGATGAAGATGCGATTCACCGGAATCCCGTCTATAATCTTGTTTGTTTTCCAAAACTTGGATATTGCTTCACTCTATAAACTGATGAAATCACCATGTCAAGGATGCCAATAAGCAACGTTCGTGTAAATAATAATTTGCAAATAGGAATGTCCCGGATTTCGGCAAGATGCCTCAATCGCTGACAAATTCAGATACATGAAAACTATTTCAAGGATGTACAGGGTATTTCCGAAAAATAGAATAAATATAATAAATAAAACTTTCAGCCTAAGATTTTTTTTGTTTACTTAGTATTGATTTAAAAAAACTAAAAAAGTTACGTTTTGAATTATTTTGGAAAATCTACCACATTTTTGGAACTGCTAATGAGAATGCCAAGTTTTCTAAACCTAAATGTACCTCTAATACCTCAGCATGACGGCAGCTCGATCCATTGTATGGTTTTTTTGGACGGATTAGTCAAAATTTGAAAGAGATCAAAGGAGCAAAATTTTTGTATCAACACATCATGCAATCTGGTTGAAAACGTAAAAATAATGTTTCTTCTTTTGTTGTCACTATTGGATATCTGTGACTTCTTCAATTTCAAAAAGATCAATTGAAAAAATTTCAAGGTTCCTTCCAGTTTTCGGAAATACCATTACATCATCTGTGCGATCAGTGGTTACCGAGATATCGATGGCAAAAGGATCCTATTTTATTCAAAGTCAGATATCTCAGCGCCAAATGATCCTATCCAGATTTTAAAAGCATAATATTGAAGCTGAAAAATTGCATGAGAACCGTTGGTTCTGAAATTTTTTTCTAAAAAGCCTTGAAGCTTTGAAATGCCTTTTTTAATGTCTAGATACAAACATTTTCACCGAAATTGGTTGAGCAAACTTCCATCCTACGGCCTCCCAGAAAAGCTTTGCAGATGGGTGGCTGACTTTATCTGCCGCAAGATATCCGTCGTAATTGACGGATTCTCCTCTTCATCCCACAACGTCAACGCGGGTGTTCCCCAGGGATCGGTCTTGGCTCCAACACTGTTTCTCTTACATATCAACGACCTCCTTTCCTGCACGATCAACCCAATCCACAGCTTCGCTGATGACAGCACTCTACATGCAGGAATTTAGAGTGACAAGCCGATCTCTGCCGCTGAGCTGGAAAAAAGAAGACTAGCGACGACTTCTTCTCTGACAAGAGACCTGGAGGCTATCACTGCTTGGGGACGCAAGAATCTTGTACAGTTCAATGCTTCCAAAACACAGTACTGTACTTTGACGAACAAAAAGCGTCCTAGCGCTCATACAGTTTCGATGGACGGTCGAGTTCTACCAAAGAGCCATTCATTTCGGTTGGTCGGAGTCCAGATCACCGAGGACCTGATCTGGCACGAACACATCTCTTCAATAGCTGCAGCTGCTGGGAAAAAGCTAGGCTATTTGTTTAGGGCTAAGAAGTACTTTTTTCCGCATGACCTTCTCACTCTATACAAGGCCCAGATAAGGCCTAGCCTCGAGTATTGCTCACACATTTGGGGTGCTGCCGCCCCGACTACATTGTCCATGCTCGATGCTGTCCAGAGGAGGGCGGTCCGACTGATCGATGACTCTTCTCTAGCAGACAGTCTCGGGACTCTTTCGCACCGGCGGGCCGTCGGCGATCTAGCTCTTTTCTATCGCTACACCAACGGGCTTTGCTCCTCAGAGCTCTCTTCCATGATGCCGCCGCGCGATGTGCCTGCAAGACAGACCCGCCTGACTTCGGCGTCCCATCCTAACCGTGTCAAACTTCGTACATCCAGAACTGGCCGATACGACCGCTCCTTTATCCCGAGGGTGTCTAGATTTTGGACAAACTACGGGAGGAAGCTTTTCCCAGTTCTACTAACCTTAGGCAGTTCAAAAATTGTATTAACAAAATTTCTTTGGGATCATCATAGCAGCCGCGGTGTTCCGGCATTTAGGCTTCTGCCTGCGCGGCTGTTTCGATATAAAAAAATAAAAAAAAAAAAGAAATACAGCCTCTCAAAAATCACCGAAAAATTTGTATCTTTTTCTCGCTCTCTTAATCTCTGTGAATAGTGTATATTTACTATTGCCTGAACTTTTGGCGGGCTGTCGTTGCAAAACAAATTTCATTCAATAGATAACGAAAGTGTCCCATAACCCCAGATTACAATATTCAACACGCGAGAATAACATATCAAAGCAACAATGCAATAATTCTATTTTCTGCTTTGTCATTATTTACGGCACTATCCCATTGTGTACAAAAATCCAGCACCGGACTGTTGATATACATACGTAGATCATTCCACATCATTCTCAGGTTCACGGACACGCGATTACATAAAAAAGTGGCAGCGATACAAAGTGCAGCGACGCGAGGTAAACGTAAGCGCACAGCCGCTATAGAAAGTAAAATCTTTCACTAGATCGACCTTCAAAGCCGCGGGCAAGCTCAACAGTTGCTGCGGTAGCCAGTCTCCGTTGGTTTGCTCGAGATTGCGAAGTCTTTGAACTTCTGAAGGTTACGCGACCAGGTTTATTAACGATTAATTCATGTAGATATGGCTGGCTGCAGTATTTGGGTATTTCGGAGATGGATTGAGGTCAGATTATGTCACAATAACGTTTGTTTATACGTGCGGCAACACACTTTTAGGCGTTTTTTAACGACGGTGCTGGTTAGCAGCTGTAGGGAACTCCAAACTTATGATTACAGATACAGGAATAAACCATTCCGTTTGGGTTCAAGCAAAACCGATATAGAGGGTCATGCTGCTAAAGCCGTTCCCGGTACAAAGGTTTTCCCTACTATTTCAGAAGAATAAAATAGAAACTACAAAATTTTGGAAAAACCCACGACGTATACAGGGTGTTCCTTAATAACAATACTTTAGAAATAAGCTCGATAGCGCGTAATTTAGGCTTATACCTTGACAAAAACTTAAGGTTTGAGGATCATGTTAACAAGTGCTCCAGAAGGGCGTATCGTAATTTAAAGACGATATACGGTCAAAAATCTTACATGAACCAACAAACTAAAGTCATACTATGCAATTCTCTTGTTCTGTCGCATTTTAACTTCTGTGGTGTCGTCTATGAAAAATGTCTAACTAAGTTCACCTCTGATAAAATACAACGCGTGCAAAATACTTGTCTGAGACTTATTTTTGGTTTAAGAAAATACGATTCTGTTTCATCAAAGCTTACTGATGCTGGCTGGCTGATCATGAAGCATCGCAGGCTGCTTCATAGCCTCGTACAGTACCATAAGGTTATTATACATAAACTACCATCCTACTTACACGAAAAAATTCATTTCCGCTACTTAGCTCACAATCACAATACCCGCAACAAAACAAAACTGACACCGCCTTTTCATTCTACCACCTTATTCGAAAGATCTTTTTCGTATAATATCGGTAAACTTTATAATAATATCCCGCGAGAGTATACTTCTCTTTCTATTGATTTGTTTAAAAAACGTACACGCTATTACATTGCAGGTAATGACTTTGGAGTCATTATGTATTTTTATAGTACCATTTATCAAATTAGCCGCTAGGGTCCATTCTCTGATACTGCTTATACATACATATATTTTGTTACCTCATTTATATACAGGCTGTCCGCAAAGTTGGGGTTTTCCTTTACACGACGTGTAGATCTTGAAAACATAAGCAATTTTTCTTAGTACCATATACACCAATGTCTTAAGGGAACCGAGATATAGGGCTCTGCAACATCAAAAATATCTGAATACCGTCCTGTAGCCGCGACATTCCCGACTGGTACTAGGACACTAGCTCAACCCGACGACAGAACTGGGTTGGGGTCAGTGTGTCAGGTCAGTATGCAACCTTCAACCGACGGTTACGGTCACGCGTGTAGAGGTAATCGCGTAGACGAGAATCCCTCAACAAGCACTAGAGATGTGGCTAGAGAAGTGCAAGTATCAAACACTAAAGTGTGGCAAATGCTGCGTGAAGAGGAGCTGTATCCGTTTCACGTCCAACGTGTACAAGCCCTTCAACCTGACTATTTTCCAGCAAGAGAGCGGTTTTATGAGTGGTTGTTGCATCAACATGACAATAATCCGGACTTTTTGAAGTGCATATTGGTGACAGACGAATCTACGTTCACGCGTAATGGGGTGAATAACTTTCGCAACACTCATGTTTGGTCAGTAGAAAATCCGCACGCTGTCCGTCGGGCACATTTTCAACCAACATTTTCGGTGAATGTTTGGGCTGTCATGCTGAACGGTATGCTCATTGGATCACTTATTCTCCCAAATCGATTGGACGGGATGCAATATCTAGACTTTTTACGCAACATTTTGCCTTCCTTGTTTGCCTGCGTCTGCTCGGTAGCGCATCAGCTGATTTCATTTTCTGTTGGAGCGGTATGATTTCGGGCAGAGACGTACTTAGCCCTTCTCGTCAACTGGAGAGTGAGTACTTTTTCCTTTATTTTTTGTATACTTGATCGCCCTCGGTTCACTACACATTACCTTTGTTATTTCAAGGGTAGTTGTTTCTGAAAAGGACAACCCTGGTTTTGCAACCTGTTTTGTATTTCCTTTTGTGGGAATAAAGACATTATTATTATTATTATTTGCCGCATTCCCATTGGTCCCACTTAAATAACTGACCGTTTTTTCTGAAATGATAAAAATTTGAAAATCAATGAAAGTTATCCTAATTTTGTATAATGTACATTTATAACGCAACCGTTTTTTCACTTTATTCAACATTTCAACAGAAATCACTGACATTCAGAGAGCTAGAAGAGCTTTTGTCAAATTGCATTTCGATGAGGGCTTTTCCTATTGGTCCAAGGGACCGCTGAATATTAATGTTGGTGAAATAAGCCTTTAGAAGATCTATATTGTCGAGTCAGTCTCCTTGTTGACAGTCTAACCTGAGTTTTTGCTCTTCTCACCTCTGTGCAGAAATGCACTTCCACTTGTCAACTGACAGTAAAGTAAATAAACAACCTTTTGTTTGGTAACTTGATATTATTTTGTGTTTGTTGAAATAGAAGCCAATGAACGTTGTGCCAAAACTTTTACAGTACAGGTGGTTGCGACTTTTAGCTTTTTTTTTATATACTCGAACTACCACGAAAGCCTAAGGCCTAAGCACCCATCGGGTACCGTGGGGCTATAGGGGGATACACGGACTCTGGCGAGGGAACACGTGTGCATGCAACATGCACACATTCTGGCTCCGCCTACGAGATCCGCCGGGTGGTACCTCCGCGTTCGACAGTCAGAGACCATCAACCAGCTACGGCTAGTTTCAAGTGTTGCGTCAATGGCACACATCTGTGCCACTGTTGGCGATCGTCAAGGCTTCAACAATAAGAACACTGTCCAAATATCGCGCACATGTTAAAAAAACTGTTAATCGTCAATTAGTATAGCATAAATGCTAGGTTAAAGTCTCATTTCTTTAACCGGATTCATAAAAAAATCTTCGTAATATCCAATTGCACTCGCGTGTGCCATGACACAAATATTTTCGAGCCAAATACTATCTTTTTCGTCGTCGCTACGATACGAGGGATGTCTTTTAAGTTTTGCATATGGAAATAAAACAACACTGTAGGTAGTTTTAAATGACTATTGTTTTTCTAAGTATTCTTCACGAAGATTAATACACATCTGCATGCGCTCGAACCAATTTTCGAAGCACTTATTCCACTCGTTTGCTGGCAGATCCAAAACGGCAATCCAAAATTTTTTTGAATTGAGGTCTTTGATATCTTCAAGGACGCCTCAATCTCACGATATGTCACATTTCTATCTTCAATGATGAGTTTGCGCACAGCATCGACGTTTTCCTGGGTGACTGCCGTATTTGGTGCACCCACCCTGGGATCGTCGCTAAGACTCACCCGCCCACGTTTGAATTCTCCATACCAACGGGAAATTGTCGACTAATGTGGCGCTTCGTTGTCGAAAACAGACAGCAACTCAGCAAGGCATTCTTGTTGCGATAATTGTCTCTGAAAGTTATTATTATTATTATGATAATTGAGATGAGCAGAGTACACAGTACTATAAGCTCATGCAGTAAATATAGTGTACGGACACGTAACACAAATACATCAAATAGAAAAAAATAAAAAAAGACAGTTCATAGCTATAAAGTTTGTACACTCCTCCAGCTATCATACTGCACTTTGAAGCTATTAACTGAAGTAGCACCAACCACACTTTCAGGTAAACTATTCCAGGTGTTGAATATGCGGTTGGGAAGAAACCACTGTCGGACTGTTGTTTTAAATGGCTCCTTATGCAGTTTGAAGCTGTGTCCGCGTAGATTGCTGCGCGACAGACGGTATAGATGCATGAGGTTGGTGCCCATCAAACCATGAAGTATCCTGAACGTAACTATAAGATCGCCACGAAGTCTTCGCTCAGAGAATGAGGTCAGGTTGAATAATTCAAGGCGATCTTCATAGCTTGATCTTCGTGCTCCAAAAGGGATACGAGTAGCCCGACGCTGTACTGATTCGACGAGATTTCTATCGCGCAGAAGCACAGTGTCCCATACCGGGCCAGCGAATTCAGGAATTGGCCTCACGAATGCCTTGTAAATGTAGGCGCAAGTGTTGACATCGGATCCTTTGAAAGACCTCTCCAGCATGTATAGAAGTTTCTTGGCTTTTGATGTAACGTGGTGAATATGCTCTTACCAGGAAAGACGATCGTTGACTACAACGCCCAGATCAGTGTGGCTGGAAACTGCTTCGATGTTGTGGTCAGAGATCTTGTATGTAAATCGCGGATTTGTCTTCCCGAGGTGAAGGACACAACACTTAGTTAGATTTAAGGGTAAAAGCCAACTGACTGACCATTGACAAACAATATCAAGATCTCGTTGAAGCCTAGCAGAATTTACGACAGTATTGTAAATCTTGGTGTCGTCGGCATAAGCTGAACATGTGGAGGAAATCAATGCGGGCAGGTCACTTGTATACAGAAGGAACAGCACTGGCCCCAAGACAGAGCCTTGAGGAACTCCACTTGCTACATGATGAAGGTGAGACTGGCTATCACTGACGCGCACAGAGAAAGTCCTTCCGGTGAGAAAAGCCTTAATCCATAGTAACAACTCGCCTCTTATTCCCATACATTCCAACTTAAACAGAAGCCTTCTATGTGGTACGCGATCGAAAGCCCTAGAAAAATCTAAGTAGATTATATCAACAGGAGTCTTTGTGTCCAGATACTGAGTCCAATCGTTGAGAGAGTGGAGAAGGTTGGTCATTATTGATCGACCAGGGAGAAATCCATGCTGATTCTTAGGGATAAGGTCATTTTCGAAAGCAAATGACAGGAGCTTATCTAATATGATTCTTTCAGCTATTTTGGCGGCGATAGGAACGAGACTTATTGGTCGATAATTTTTAGCGTTGTAATAAATTTAGGGCGCGAAAATGTTCTCGGTTGAGTTCCATTTTTCTATTGACTTGGTGACACTTAAAAATTCACTGTAGTGAGAACACTGCACGTATTGTTGTGAAACTTTAAATTTAAGTTTACTAAAGAGTGAGGTTAAGATTCAGTACTGACGTTCGATCCGCGCGGCCTACTATGTTTCTATATGCAAAACTTAAAAGACATCCCTCGTATCGCCGGCACGTACCTGCTGTATAAGTGTTGCGACATGTTGCCAAAACTTTGACGCACCTACCGCGTTTCATAAGTGTCTTAATTATAAATAGATATGCGGAGCGCGACTATCAAGCCACGAGGCATGAATAGGAATGAAAGTATGAAGAAAGCATGCCCATCTACTTATCACTTCCGACAGGAAACGCTATCATTATTCGATTTCGTTTGTCATTGTGTTCGAGCAACGACGGGTACTAATTGTTTGGTGTTAGATGAGGATCGCTAAGGGTATCGATGATCTGTTAATGCGTCTTTTAGATCAGCGGAATCATCATTTCGTCATTGTCCGGCAAAGCGGTCCGTGGGACCTTCGCTCTTTGTTAAAGTATCGTAGGTCAGTAGGTCTGCCAGGTCTGGTTGCCCAGATACGAGACGAAGTCAGGGAGAAAGAAAGGAAGGAAGGGGGAAGAGGAAACCGGGTGAAGTGCGCCGGTTAAAGGGATGCCTTGCTATTGTTAACTGGTATTCGGTTAATTTAACTTAATCCACAAATTAATTTAGGAATTTGTGTGTGGCAAAAATCGTAATTTTGGTTAAATATAGAATAGCGCGATTTGATTTTGATTACAGTGCGAGCCGCGGTCTTGTGTGCTTGCGAACTTGCTCGACTGTGTAGTCTACTGACTCGCGCAACAAAGGGTTGTTATGCGATTCTGCTTGACTGTAACGTAGCTGCGCTTGTTGTTTGATGTAGTCCCTTAGGTAAGGGATGTCAAGGTCTCTGTGAAGGGTCTCGTTGGAAACATACCATGGGGCGTTAGTGATTGTACGCAAGGTTCTGTTCTGCAAAACCTGCAGGCTACGCAAATGCGTTTTGGCGAGAAAACACCAAGCCGCACTTGCGTAAGTGATCGCTGGTCTAATAACCATATTGTATAGTCGAACTTTGTTGATCAAACTTAATTTTGATGTTCTACATAGCATAGGGTAGAGTTGCCAAAACGAGATTTGGAATTTAGTTTTTAACGCTTCAGTGTGCTTCTGCCAGGTTATCCCCTTGTCAAGAGTGATACCGAGATACTTAGCAGAGCTTTCCCATGGTACCCGAGCTGCATTCACTGAAACCTCAGGCGGGGCGCCGCTACGTTTTTAGTACAATAGATAGTCTGCGTTTTCGAGTTATTAATTTTGATTAGCCACCGATCTGCCTATTCCAATACATCATCCACCGCACTTTGTAACCTGTCTTGAACCAGATTCCCGATACGCGACTGGGCCACCAGTGCAGTGTCATCAGCATATAACGGGTGTTTTTTTTTTCGAGGTGTAGAACTTTAAGTTGGCATTACTTTTGAAGATAGCGACCGATTTGACAGTTGTCAAGTGATTTATTCTCTGTTTGGTTTGGCAATTCATCATGAATAGACCCATGCCTGAACAACGCTTGCAAATTGTGCAGTTTTATTTCGAAAATAATGGTTCTGTGCGGAATACGTATCGCGCACTACGTCCATTTTATCGTCGACAAAATCGTCCATCAGAGCAGTTAATTCGATTAACCATGGAACCTCGTTTACTCTAATTGATAACTCGCATCCCCAGAGACGCCGTACGGTGCGTACAGAAGAAGCTATTGATGCTGTAGAGCGTAGCATTGAGGATGACCCGAATGAGTCCATCCGCCATCGAGCACAGGAATTGGATCTGTGTCCATCCACTTTATGGAAGATTTTGCGGAAGGATCTTGGTTTGCGTGCTTACAAAATCCAACTCGTGCAAGAATTGAAGCCAAACGATCATCAAGCGAGGCGTAGATTCGTTGAATGGGCCCAAAACGAGATTGCCGCTGTTCCCGATTTTCATAAGCGAATTTTGTTTAGCGATGAAGCGCACTTCTGGTTGAATGGCTACGTCAACAAACAAAATTGCCGCATTTGGAGTGAAGCTAATCCTCAAATCTATGTCGAAACACCGTTACATCTAGAAAAACTGACTGTTTGGTGCGCTTTATGGGCTGGTGGAATCATTGGTCCGTACTTCTTCAAAAACGGTGATGGTCAGAACGTTGCAGTCAATGGTGATCGGTATTGAGCCATGATTACTAACTTTTTCATTCCTGAATTGAACAATCATGATGTCCAGGAGCTGCGGTTTCAACAAGACGGCGCAACATGTCACACAGCTCGTGCTACAATTGATTTATTGAAAGACACGTTTGGTGACCGCCTAATTTCACAATTGGCCTCCAAGATCTTGTGATTTAACACCGATAGACTATTTTCTATAGGGCTATGTAAAGTCATTGGTCTATGCGGATACGCCACAAACGCTTGACCATTTGGAAGGCAACATTCGCCATGTTATTGCCGATCTACGGCCACAAATGTTAGAAAAAGTCATCGAAAATTGGACGTCCAGATTGGACTACATCTGAGCCAGCCGTCGCAGTCATATGCCAGAAATCATATTTAAAATGTAATGCCACAAGATTATCTTTCGAATAAAAAAATTCATGTCAATCGAATCATCGTTGTTTTATTGCAATTTAAAGTTCTATACCTCTAAAAAAAATACCCTTTAGATAGACTTCACAGTCGCTAGGTCAAGGGACATCATGCGTGAAAAGGGAGTAAAGGATCGGCCCTAGAACCGAACCGTGAGGGATGCCGGCTCCGATGCGCCGTACTGTCGACAAGAAATTATTCATTTTAATCAAAATTTTCTACCTTCAAGGAAGGATTTCAAAAGTTTTAGGAGCCAAAATGGAAAGCCTTTTTGAATTAGTTTATAGAGAAGGCCCTTGTGCCACACCTTGTCAAATGCCTTCGATACATCCAGAAGCAAGATGTACTGGTTACTCGCTCCACAAGCCTAACCGCCCGTAACTCCGTACCATGCTCAGACCGAAACCCAAATTGCACGTAGGAATCACATGATGATCTGACGAGAAATTTGCAAGGTGACGTAGAATCACCTTTTCAGCGAGCTTAGACGGGGCAGACAGTAGGCTGATGGGACGATAGTCCTGGGGAAATATCGAACCCACCTTCTTTGGAATCATTCCGCAGTCTTCCACGCCGATGGAAAGTACTGGGTCCTTAGCATGGCATTGATAACAGCCACGAGATAAGTCTTCCGTGAAAGCAGCTGCAGCGCCTTATTAGTGATTTGATCTTCCACAGGCGCTTTACGCACCTCGAGGTCTTTAATATGACCTTGAAGCTCTGTTGGTGTGCAATGCGGGAACGCGGGAGAAGCCGCTGATGTGCTGTGCAACTCTTCAGCTGAAGAATCTTCCGAAAAAGAATCTTCTGAGGAAGAATCACTAATGGCGGCGCCGGGATCACTGATGCCGTTGGCCCTAAAATATCTCCTGACGGATCTTACAGTTTGTTGCTTCTCGTCGAGATCATTATCAAGATCGTTGTTGGGAGAGAACTGTCGTTCCATAGCGTCAGCGAAAACCTCGACCTTGTCCTCTGTCCTGAAGACTATGCCCTCAGGACTGTGGATGTGGAGAGCGTTTCTTACTTCATGAACAAGATTCGTCGCTCTGCGAATGTCATCAGGATGAAGATCGGCGGAAATAAGAGACATAAAATGCAACACCCAAAATTATTTATAGAATTTTGATGAAAAGTTGTAAACATACAGGGTTGTCCAATAGGGACGCAGGAAAGTAAACGACAATGTGACATAGACGCCATCTTTGTTTTCTGTCACCGACATGTCATTTTGTTAGTTGAATGTTTACCATTGATCGCTATGGAGTCGTATTCGATTGAAGACCGCATTAAAGTTATTCAAGAGCACTACAAAAATGTTGCAAAAATAAAAAACACGTTTCGCGCGCTTCGTGAACATTTCGGTCGCAACAACCGCCCAAACGAAACAATCATCGGTCGTCTGGTGCGTAAATTCGAGGCAACAGGTTCTGTGGCAAATCTGCCAGGCTCTGGCCAGCCAAGGAGCGTTCGCACACCGGAAAATATAGCTGTTGTGAAGGAGAGTGTGAGAGACGATCCGAAACAATCAACAACGCGTCGATCCCAAGAATTGGGCATTTCGAGAACCAGTACAACATCCAATTGACGCAAGAGCTGCGTCGGGCCGACCATTTTTCGCGCCGAACGTTCTCAGATTGGCTTCTTGAACACCGCCAAATTGATGCCAATTTTTCATCAAAAATCATGTTCATCGACGAAGCGCATTTCACTTTGAATGGGACGGTAAACAAGCAAAACTGCCGCATCTGGGCGAACGAAAATCCCCGTGAGTATCAAGAGTAGCCGATGCAACCTCAAAAAGTGACTGTGTGGTCAAAAGGCATCATCGGAACTTACTTTTTCGAAAATGCGGCCGGGGACGCCGTTACCGTCAATTCTGAGCGATATCACGTGATGATAGAGGACTGTTTTTTGCCGCAACTTGAAGGAATGGATATGGACGATGTTTATTTCCAACAAGACGGTACAACATGCCACACAACCAACGTCAATATCCATCGATTGCAGTCCTTCTTCGGTGATCGCGTGATTTCGCGCAGAGGAAATGTGCCATGGCCACCAAGATCGCGCGATTTGACTCCCTTGGACTTCTTTTTATGGGGATATTTGAAAAGCAAAGTCCACGTCAACAAACCAGTCACCCTCCAAGAACTCAAAAACAACATCACTGCCGAGATAAATGCCATAGAACCGACCATGTTGCAAAATGTCATTGAAAATTTCGACCATCGCGTGGACGTCTGTAAATCCAGTCGTGGTGAACATTTGAGCGATATTATTTTTCATACATAAATGGTATAAATGAACCCAAAAGTACCCAACTTGATTTGAATATCAATCTTTCTTGTTTTAATATGCGTTTACTTTCCTGCGTCCGATTTGAACAACCCCATATTTCGTATCATGGAAGTATGCGCTGATAAAATGTTGAAGGCATTCTGAGCCGTACTGTTTTTGTCATCATATCAGGTTCCATTTGTTTTCATTGTTGTTTCATTGCATTATCATGTCTACAGTTTTCAGACGCGCTTATGTCACTCAACTTTTGAGTTTAAGAGTGGTCGGATAATCGGGTCACTTTCTTTTAGATAAATCGCTAATCGGGTGAATCGAAACGAAGCTACTGTAATAAGACGTTGTCGAGAGTGGTTCCAAGAAGGCGAAATCGACGAGTTGGAGGTACTGGACAGGGTAACACGATCGTTATTTGAGGCAAATAGCACACGAACCAGTGGTTTGATGCTGCCGGGAGTGCAATAATAATGAGGACAGTTTATCGCCGAATAAGGTTTTTTGGACTGTCTTCATACCGTCCCCATCTTGCACTATCTCCGACCCCAAAGCATCATCGGCAACGATTGGTATGGAGTAGGGAGAGACTTGAATGGAATAGGGAATGGAACTCAGTCGTGTTCAGCGATGAGTCCAGATTCTGTTTGGGCACACATGGTGCCCAAACAAGAGTAACGAGGAGACGTGGTGAAAAACGGAAAGTCCAATATTCCATCGAACGTCATATTCATCGCCCTGTGGGTGTTGCAAGATCCACTTTTTCAGCAGGACAATGCACGACCTCATGCGACTTGGCATGAGTTAAAAAGTCGTAACTTCCTTATTATTACAGATAGATGGATGCTTCTCGAATCTTGTATGATATCTCTCGTGACCATCTACCTGTTGTCCTGGACGTGGGCGATGAGCAAACTTCTGAGGAGGAAGCTCGTCCAAGGAAACGCATTGATTGGGAGCTATAAAGTTGCTCCTTAGAGAGCTTCCCAATATCCCGATTATAGATGATGAGTCTGGAATAGATGCCGCTCAAGCGGAGTGGACAAGTTTCATTCAAGCAACTCTACAGCGTGCAGCTGTACTTCCTGTACAACGACACGGCAGACCTTTTTTGCCTGCGGACATTCGTCAGAAAATCTCTGACAAAATAGCCGCTATTAAGCAGGCAAAAAGGTCTTGTCATCGTGATGACATTCGTAGGGCTACAAATCTTGTACATGAAGTGAGAAACGCACTGCACGAACTCCGCAACGAGCAATGGAGCGACTTTCCGGCGGGAATGCTTGATTCAAGTATTCCTCTCTGGAGGGTCGCAAAGTCACTCAGAAACGGAAAGCGAGAAAAACTCCCGCACATCCACGGTCCTGAAGGCATAGTCTTCAGAACGGATGATAAGGTCGAGGTGTTCGCTGATGCCATGGAAAGACAGTTCTCTCCCAACTATGATCTTGATAATGAGCTCGACGAGGAATAGGACACCGTACGATCCGTCAGGAGATATTTTAGGGCCAACGGCGTTAACGGAGGCACTTAATCCTCTTCAGATGACTCTTCTTCCGAAGATAGCACATTAGCGGAACCCTCCGAAGTTCCACATTGCACACCAGCGGAGCTCCTAAGTCATATTAAAGACCTCAAGGTACGTAAGGCACCTGGGGAGGATCAAACCACCAACAAGGCGTTGAAGCTGCTCTCGCCGAAAGCCCTGACATATTCGGTGACAATAATCACTGCAACGCTCAGAATCCAGTACTTTCCTGCTGGGTGGAAGACCGCTGAGGTCATCATGATTCCAAAGAAGGTGGGTTCGATATTTCCTCAGGATTACCGTCCCATAAGTCTGCTGTCAGCTCCTTCTAAGCTCGCCGAAAAGGAGATTTATCGTCACCTTGAGAATTTGTCGTCAAATCACCATGTGATTCCTGACGTTCAATTCGGTTTTCGGTCCGAGCATAGCACCGAGCTACAGGCAGTCAGGCTGGTGGAACATGTAACCAGAGGGTTCACCCTCAGCATGAGTACTGGCATCTTGCTTTTGGATGTCTCAAAAGCCTTTGGCAAGGTGTGGCACGCGGGTCTCTTTTATAAACTAATCAAAAAGGGGTTTCAATTTGGCTTTAAAAATTACTGAAATCCTTTCTTGAAGAAAGGAAGTTTCAGATCAAAATTAACAATGTTTTGTCAACAACACGGCCAGTACGGGCCGGTGTTCCTCAGGGTTCGGTCCTATGACCAATCCTTTATTCGCTTTTTAAACATGATGTCCCTTGCCCCAGCAACTGTGAAGTCTACCTCTATGCTGACGACACTGCACTTGTCGCACAGTCGTGTAATGATGATCTGGTTCACGAGGGGTTGCAGAGTACGGTGGAGGAAGTACTAGAGTGGTAGGAACGGTGGCTGATTAAAATTAATCATTCGAAAACGCAGGGTATTTATTGTACCAAAAAACGTCGCGGCCCCCCAGCAGAGGTCTCTGTAGACGGCAATCGTGTATCATGGACAAATTCTGCCAAGTACTTCGGTGTCACCCTTGATACAGGCATGACCTGGCATAAACATACAGCAGCCTTGAAAACAAAATTCCAAATTGTGTTTCGGCAACTACGAGTACAGCCTTTGTTACGTAGATCTTCCAAATTGAATTTGATAAACAAATTTCGCCAATATAAAATGATTATTAGACCAGCCATTACTTATGAATGTGCGGCTTGGTGTTTTCTTGCCAAGACACATATGCAAAGTCTTCAAGTACTGCAAAGTAGAACTTTGCGAACACTTTGCAACGCTCCATGATAAATGTCTCAAACGAGACACTACACAGAGAACTTAACATTCCTCGGCTCGCACTGTAATAAAAAATTAGCGCGAACTTTTAGTACAGTTAAAATTACACTATAACAAAATTGAATCAAAAATTTGTTTATTTCACCTCAAAATTAATCCGTGTACCAAGTCAAAAAGCCTAGGTGTCTCCTCTTAAACTAAACACATCTATTTTTCTTTGCTCTTCTCCATTTTTCTTCTCTTTCTCTTTGCTCTTTTTCCTTAACATTGTCTGGTTTCTGGGCAACCAACCAGTACTGACAGATTCGACTAACGTACATCAGACAGTGACTAATGGGCAAAGGTCCTACGGACCGCCCAGACAAACAAATGACGAATAGTAGATGGATGCTGCGAGTAGCAAATAAAAATTCACAATATCATCATTAGCTTAACATATTGGACTCATCTTTGACAAAAACGGACTTAACCTAGTCGGCCTCTGGGGTACAGATATGTGAAAAACAAATGATGCAACGGAATTAGTATATTATTTCATGTATAGGCATATTAAGAAAGTTAAAAGATTACATCAAAGTTCAAAATGTAAAAAAGATAATGCTACAGGGTTAGTTTAGATTTCACATTGATCCACTCCACAGGGTGCCTCCAGTTTATGAAAAAGCACCCTCAATACGATGAACTATCATATATGACCTTTTGTTTTTTACCACTGTGCTTGATTTATTTTTTGTCACTTTTATTTAATTGTACTTGTAAATGGGGGTAACTGTTGGACAATAAAGTTATTATTACTAATACGAAAAAAAAATCTGTGAAAAATATTTTTGTGATGTCTTAATATTTTAGAGAAATGTAGTTAATATTGGCATTCTTGGGAGAAATGATTAACATGTTTTTTTTTGTTTCAGATAATAATGAACTTACCATCATCTCTAAGAAGAAACCTGTCAATCACAGTCATGCGCTCCTACTGTCACAATAAACTCATTTTGATAAAAATGATTTTGCGGCTATGACTCCTCAAGTCACAACATATTAAACACGTCAATAATATTTAATTTACTAATTTATTCTAGTCTAAAATTACTACTTTTGTAGTTGCATTAACTAGTTGTAAGTTACCTTGTGGTGCCAAAATCGAAAAATCCTAGTCTATTTTGACCTAACAAAATGGCAGTAATAGCTTTGCCGGCCATATTAGCAGCTGTTAAGGGTGGCGTTGGACTGATTGGTGCAGGGAAAATCGCCATCTTGCCATTCCTCATAGCCGCGATGACGTATTTCCATTACGACCAATTTGATCCCGAGAACAAACCAGTTGATCGAGACGAGGTAAGCCATTATGAATATTTTCACTGAAGAACTTTTGAGGTATACATCATAATATGTCAGGAAAGTAGATGCTGGACAGGCAAACAGCGAGGAAGTTTTATTATTTGATTTATACAGGGTGACTTGTAATGTCACGTATTCCTGTTAAGGGGTGATAGATTAGGTCAAAAGCAACCGATTTTGTCCTATCATGTCTTATCCAAAAGTTAACCATTTTTGGGTTATTCGAATTTTAAGTTGTTTTATTCCGATTTCAGACGGTTAAAATTGAAATACGAAAAACTGCATGCTTGATTTTGAGTTTTTTGTTATCGTCGCATAGCAGACATTCCAATAGTTCATAATAAGTAATAAAATGTTGAAAAGTTACAAACGTTTTAAAATTACGCTTGTTAAATGTATCATTTTCGTTTTTTTTACCAACTTATTCGATCAAAAATGCAATTTTCTGTAAAAAATCTCCTAGTAACGAAATGTGCAAATTATGTAGATAATATCTCTATCTAACAAGCTTTCATTTGAGGTATTAAGCGTTCAATTATCTGAAGTACATGCAGAGAAATAACAATGCCACCCACATAGGCTGGATTTTTAAGTAATTAAAGCATCCCACAAACCGGCGCGAAATATTCGCTTTGGCTACGAAAATTTCGCGGCGATGAATTCGCGATCAGATTAAAACGCGGCGGTTTACGGACAAGCTCAGACTTGTGCGAAGCGAATGCGATTGTTCCAGCGTTTTTATCGCGGCGTATTTCAGTTCGCCTTTGACCGCATTTTTGACGCCGTTCTTCAAAAATTCGCAATGGCAAAAACGGAATTATTGATAGAAATAGTGAAAAAGTATCCTTGTTTGTATGATTTGTCGAACGATGAATACAGGAATGTGAGAAAGAAAGACAAGATTTGGATGGAAATAGGAAAAGAATTAAATAAAAATGGTATGTACCTAATATTTTTTATTAACTTGTTAAATAATATACAGTCTACACAAATGTGAAAACGAACATTCTATATATTGGGCATAGGCATATCAGAATTAAAATAATTTACGAATTTGTCACGAGTAGAAAATGCTAGCCTTGCTGCCCGCCGAGGATCATTTGCTATATCAGTAAAAGCCCCAAGCACGGGTTCTGGGCGATCTAAGAATTGAAAATATTTGTCATCGCCACTTTTACTTCGTAAAAAATTGTGTAAAACACATGCCATACGTACAATTAGAATAGTAGTATCTACTTTAGTTTCTAATGGCCTGTAAAATATTCGCCATTTTTGAGACAAAATACCAAACGCATTTTCCACGACCCTTCTAGCTCGACAAAGTCTTACATTGTATTTCTCTTTTCTGACGTCTGTTAAAGTCTGCTTATAAGGAAATGGTCTCCTAAGGTATGGTTTTAAAGCAAATGCTTCATCACCAATTAAGACGTACGAGCAGATTTCATTTTGCCCAGGGAGAAATCTAGGTGCAGGGACACTCATTAAATTTTGTTCAAATCGTTTTCCCATGTTTGAGGTTTCGAAAATACCCTCGTCACTATTTTTTCCGAAACTACCAATATCAACACATATAAATTTATAGTCCGGGCCAACAATGGTCATAAGTACTATTGAATATTTATGTAAATAGCACCAGTAATTGGAGCCACTGTCTCTTGATTGTTACATGTTTACCGTTCACGCTGCCAATGCAATTGGCAATTATTTTCAAATTCTTCAGCACATTTTTTCCATATATTCTCTGTTGGTTCTGGTAAATATATATGCTCCATATGTCTGCATATCGCTTCACAGACTTCGGTTACGATTGCACTCACTGTTGTAAAGCCAACTCGAAAGCTATGCCCAATGGTATAGAAGGTGTCACCAGTGGCAAGGAATCTATAAAAAAATCGTTTTTAGGTGATGAAGTAAAAAAAGGTGGAAGAATATCAGACACACATTTGCAAAATATATAAAATCTACCAAACCAAAGACCGGCCAAGCAGTGGGCAACATAAAAAAATGGCAGTGGGCTGACTACATGGAATTTTTCCGTCCTTTTTTGGCATTTGCCAAAACATCGTCTAATGTGAAAGATATTGACGTCATACATTATGAGACTGCCGAATTTAACTCAAATATATATCAGGAAAGGGCTGGAAATGTAGAAACCGAAAATTTGGAAGACCGCGGCCATGGAGAAGATGAAAATGCTGATGTAGATGCAGAAGATGCACAGAACGCCTCGGCAACACAGACAGCACCACCTTCTTCATTGAACACTACAGCAGTGACTACTCCAGGGCACACCTTTCCGCAGACTGCAACTACACCAAAATATAAAACGTGCAGAAAACGCTATGAACCACCATCTTCGTCTGTACAACAGCTCCTTAATTATTTTGAAGGTAAAAAACCTAAAAAAGAGAACGAGGCCATTGATTCACTTTTCTTGGCACATGCACAGACTGTGAAAACACTTCCCTTAAAGCGTCAAGCCCGAATAAAACTAAAAATAGCCGAATTAATAGCGCACGAAGAATTTGAACATATTGAAGAAATGTCTTCAGCGTCTACCCAGAATTCTGCAAGTATGTATGATAGTAGTATGTCGTCCTTCCCAAGCGGCACTGGGTTTACTCCAATAATATACCCAACAGAGGAGGCAAATTCTGCCTCGAATTATTTAGCAACATTTAATCCTAGTAGCAACATGTAGTCCAATTATTACAATAAAATATTTATTTCACGATCCCTGAAGTTTTCGTATTCGATAAGCCTACTAATTTTAATACATATAATTTTTCAACCTGAGTGTAATAGCAAGTCGTTCTTCTGGCGAAATAGCTTCACGATAATTTGTGTCAGATTTTCGTATTTCATCTTTCACCAAGTTCAATATTTCATCGAAACAGTCTGGAGTCATTCTAAAATATACGTAAAAGCGCTGTTCATCCAACCGAAGTTGTGGCATCAAGGTATGGTATTCCCCAAATTTATTTCGTTCCAAGTTAATATCATGTACCCACTTCCTTCGTTTCCTAAACAAAATTGAAAATATTTGTTTTATGTACTTCGTTAAACTTAATACATACCCAACTATCAAATGACGTTAAATAAACATAACTTACCGTGCATTTTGTTCCTCTTCTAAAGCAAGACATAGAAGTGCCTCCTCTTCTTCTGAAGACGAGCTCATTGCAAAAGGCAAACATAAAATGTACGCAACCTGTCGAAACCTTCACGTTCGCGGAGCGAATAAGACGCTTTGGTATGAATAAACAGGCGAAACAGATTGCGAATTTCGCTCTGAATTTCGTTGCGAATACTTCGCCGCGATTATTTCGCGCCGGTTTGTGGGATGCTTTATATTACCTGTTTGAACAAGTCGTTACTGTCCTCAAAGGACTCGCATGCCATGATTATTTTATGGCATCGGCTCGACGAGGAAGCTTGCGAGAAAAGCTGACTTAGTGGAGGAGTGAGAATTAGGTTTAGTTGGTATCAACTACTGCGTACGCGCACACGTTTAACGCACGATTATTATTTTCGAGTTTCCCAGTTCATTTCGAGTGGTTTCTTTATCATCATGGCAGACGCAGAAGATCCGCCAGGACCTCGCCATAGCGAGCACGGGCAAACTTTTACAAATGAAGAATACGCAGACATAATGTTCTGTTATGGACTTTGTAACGGCGATTCTGCAGCTGCCCGCCGTGAATATCGGCAACGTTTTCCGAATCGCCGAACACCTCATGTTACTGTGTTTGACTCTGTGTATCGGCGCATCCGCCAACCCGGACGTGTTCAAAGGCAACATAGTGATGCTGGTCGACCCCGAGTCTATCCTCCTGAAGATGAAGAGGAAATCCTTCGTGTGTTTCAGGAAGACCCTACTACGTCTACGCGCATTGTGGCTGCCCAGTTGGGTATATCACAATACAAAGTATGGTTTACTGTGCATACTGCAAGATTATACCCTTATCACTACACGCCTGTGCATGTGATTGAAGAGGGCGATCCTGCAAGACGATTAGATTTCTGCAGGTAGATGTTACATGCAGATTCAGAAGATCCAGACTATTTTAAGAAAATTCTGTGGACCGATGAATCGAAGTTTGATCAGTACGGGATCACTAACTACCATAATGCTCATTGATGGATATTTAATTGGACCTCATTTTCTGCCCGCCAATTTAAATGGAGTGTATGAAGAGTTCTTGAAAAATCACTTGTTTCCATTAATGGAAGACGTCCCATTGGCGACGAGACAAAATATGCGGTTCCAGCACGACGGCTGTCCCGCACACTACATTATACGGGCGTATTTCCAAATCAATGGATTGGCAGAGGCGGGCCCATCGCCTGGCCAGCAAGAAGCCCAGATCTCACACCGATGGATTATTATGTGTGGGGACATATGAAAAGCCTGGTGTACGATGCTTCGCCCGTACCAACGCGCAATGAATTAATTACAAGGATAATCAGTGCAGCTGACCAAATAGAAAGCCGCTTAACAACAAGGGTCACCAAAATTGAATTACGTAAGAAAATGCGGGCGTGTATTCGTAATAGGGGATTACAATTTGAGCAGGATATGTAAAATACTAAAGGAAATGTAATTAAATAAAACTGTACTTTAAAATAAAAGCCTTTTATTTATCCTACATAATTATCGTTCGTACAACTTTACTCATCTTTTTTTAATTTTATGTCTTTGTACTTGAGTTAGTTGTAACTTTTATACCTCAAATGAAAGCTTGTTAGATAGATATATTATTTACATAATTTGCACATTTCATTACTAGGAGATTTTTTACAGAAAATTGCATTTTTTATCGAATAAGTTAGTAAAAAAATAAGAAAATCATAAATTTCAAAAGCGTAATTTTAAAAATTTTGTAAGTTTTCAACATTTTATTACTTATTATGAACTATTGAAATGTCCGCTATGCGACGATAACAAAAAACTCAAAATCAAACATGTAGTTTTTTTGTATTTCAAATTTAACCGTCTGAAATCGGAATAAAAAATAAAAAAATAAAATTCAAATAACTCAAAAACGGTTAACTTCTGGATAGGACATCATAGGACAAAATCGGTTGCTTTTGCAAAATATCTCCGACATTCGTTAAATATTGTAGTTAATGAATAAGCAAAAAATCATAACCTCCAACTAAATCCTTCAAAATCAAAGTAAACGAAATGTTAAAAACTTCAATCTTAGTTTAGATGGTGCTACTATCGACGTTAATCAAGCAGTCAAAAACTTGGGAATTCTTTTTGACGAGAGCCTCACGAGCAAACAAAGTTACAAAAAACTTTCTCTCATGTCAGTTGTATCTGAATATAAAATAAAAGAACCTGATGCGAATGTTTAAAATTACCTACTTTTTGGTCGGAAGGACGAAAGCATCATTTATAATTTTTATTTTATTTATTTATAATAATCCATACACTGCCTGAACAGAGCGATCCAATTAACAGGCAGGGAAAAAACAAAAAATGATTCAAAAACAAATCTCTAAACAGTACATGATAAAAAAGACATAAATTTAAATTATCCAATTGTTAAAAAACGCCTCTTGAGATCGATTTTGGTGGAACTAAAAATATCAAGTTCACTTACACTGTCACAAACTCTAAACATAACATAAAGAGGCGAAAATAATAATAAATTTGTCTGCGGAACAGGTAAATAAAATCAATTGTTACCACCATGACGAGTACGCAAATCGGGAACGCGTAGAGAGATCCTGTCTAGAAGAAAAGAGCAATCAATTGTTACATTCAACAAATTACATAAAAATTTGCCTGCTAACAGATTCATACGTTTGACTAAATTATGTAAATTATATCTACTTAAGAGAATGTCGCGTATACCCCTTTCAGGGTACGCTCTATCATCTTTGAACCATAAGTATTTCACAAAACGACGTTGGATTCTCTGGATGTTTTTACAGTGTATATCATAGGCCGGGTACCAGATAATCGAACAGTATTCTAAAACAGATCTAGATCTAGATTAAAAAGTTAAATTAATGTATACTAAGTGACATATAAATCCGAACACCCAGTTTAAATGGTTTTATTTTAATAAAACTTTGTATAAGTACTTAATGAAGCATAATAAGTAAATGATAAAAATTTCAAAATGATTGCACTGCTTTAAAGCCCTTTGACCTTTAATAATGTGTGGATGCACCGTGATGTGCTACGCATTCTCCAACGCGCCTAGGCATGCTTCTGATCAGGTGGTCAATGTCCTCCTGTGGTATCTCATTCCAGGCAATCACCAACTCCTCTCGAAGTGCTTCTAGAGTCTGAGGAGGACGTTGCAAATTGAGCAATCTCCTACCCATCATATCCCACACGTGCTCAATTGGGGATAAGTCGGAAGATCTTGGTGGCCATGGTAACAATGTGACATCATTATGTTAAAATAAGTCTATTGTGACTCTTGCAACATGTGGTTGGGCATTATCTTGTTGGAAAGTTGGATCTGCCAGGGTGTCAAGATAGGGTAAAAGATGGGGTTCTAGAACTTCGTGGATATAACGCTGCGCGTTCATGTTACCTCCGATGAAGATTAAAGGTGACCTGGAACCATAAGCTATAGCACCCCAAACCATAACTCCAACAGTGTGATGAACATGTCTTTCAACAAAAAACTGTGGATTCCTCCTTTCACCACGTCGCCTTCTAACCCTGGCACGACCGTCGTGCATGCCTAAACAAAATCGAGACTCGTCACTAAAGACAATACAGTTCCATTCCTGATCCCAGAGTGACGGTTGTCTGCACCACTCAAGGCGATTACGTCGGTGTTCTCGAGTTAAAGGGAGGACCCAGTGTGGCCGGTATGAAAACAAGCCAAAACTTCTCATTCCTCGGTAAGCATTTCGCATGCCAATAGGTCTTCCGTGTTCTGCAAACCATTCATTTGCAATGGACATGGTAGTGGAGAAACGGTCCCTTAAGGCCAATAATCTTAGGCGGCGATCTTCACGGTCTGTTGTTCTACGGCGGCGTCCAGTGCCCCTTGCTCTTTCCGTACGGCCTTCTCGAAGCCATGCCTGACAACACCTAATTACAGTGCACTCTAACTGCAATTGCCCGAAAAGAAAGTCCACCTTCCCGAAGTCCCACTATACGGCCCCTATCAAACTCTCTTAGTTGACGAAATCGTATAGGTCTCCGTACTCTAGGCATCGTAACCGATCGCAGAGGATGTCAAGAACCAAAATCCGCCAACGTTGATTCTTTACTGCGGCTGAAATACATATTCATTTTTAGAGCGTTAGTGAATTAAAAAAAGGCAGTATAAAAACCGGAATGTCCAACTGATAAGGCTGAAAAATGTTTCACTTGTTATTTACAGTAAGATAAATACATTCACCAATTTTTATTAAAATAAAACCATTTAAACTGGGTGTTCGGATTTATATGTCACTTAGTATATTAGTATTATTGAAATGTCTACTGTTTCTTATAACAAAACCAAGATTTTTAAAGGCTTTTTTGCTATTATTGCATTAATGTGATCAATAAAAGAAATACGCCCAAATCCTTGACGATATTAACACGACAAAGAACATTGCTACCGATTTCAAAATTGTCGGTTCCACCCTGCGTGTAAACGTCATAGTAGTACATTTATTGACATTCAAGTGCATGTTATTTACCTTACACCAGCGATCAATGACATTCAAATCAGCCTGTAACCTTAAACTGTCTTCTAAGCAACACACGCTATTAAAAATTTGAGGTCATCGGCACATACTCACAACGCAAGTCTGTTGATAAAAATTAAAAATAATAGAGGACCCAGAACAGAACCTTGGGGCACCCCTGATGTAGCTAAAACCGCACCAGACTTATGTCCAGTTTACTACTTTCTTCTAGGTGGACGCCTGGTACGACTTTGTAATCGTGGGAGGAGGCTCAGCCGGATCTGTGTTAGCAAATAGACTGTCAGAGATATCTAGCTGGAAGGTGTTGCTACTAGAAGCTGGCGGACAAGAGACGGAAATCAGCGACGTGCCGATTCTAAGTCTGTATTTGCACAAGAGCAAGTTGGATTGGGGTTACAAGTAAGTATCACTCATCGAAGATTGGATGGTATCCTACTTTGAAATTGAATTCGAGCGTTCACACAAAGATACTGCTAAGGAGGAAGTTCCAATCTAACTAAGGTAACGAAAATTCAGTAGGGAAACTAAAAAAATCGTTATATAATTGAGGAAAAATACCAAACGCGTGTGTGGTCAGGGCAAAAATATCCAAAGGAAAGCGTCACATCGTATTCGCTGGAATACAAACGTTTTCATACTTATTTGTTTACTGTTGCATAACTTTAAGATTCGATAGAACTTTTAAAATTAATGCATAAAGTCTATATAAACATGGGTCGAAAAATGCGTGGCTTCCGAAATACAGGGTGTTTAAATTTACTTTCTAAAATACTTTTTTTTTAAATATTTCGAACAATATTTGATGTATAACAGTGAAAATTGGTATACAAGGGTCTTTTGGTAAGACAAAACGAACGATGGGCATAGTTTTACTGTAGCCGCTAGAGGGCGCTCTCTACTGTACCTGTAGTGTATTAAAATGACCGATATTTTTTTCTTAGTGCAATTTTTGCTTTTGAATAGAAAAACTGATTCTTCGCACTTTTCAACATAAAAAAGCTTTCTTGTGAATTTACGTTATAGTTAGCCGTTTTTGAGATATTTCGATTTTTAAGGTTCGATGCATTTTTAATTATTTATGGGAAAATAATATTTTTTTTACATTTTCGATTTGGGCATTACAAGTAATTAAGATGATCGTTTAGATTGTGTTTTTAAACACAGCAATAGTTCCTAACTCCAAATAAACACAAAAAACAGAATATTAATTTGTTTAATTTTCCAATATTATTTTTAACAAATTAAATTAATTATTTACAACTAAAATGCTATTGGATAGTTAGGACAAACATACAAAATCTAAAGTAGTTGCTCGAAATGTAAACCCAATTGTTCAGTACACAATTCACATCTACGAATGATCGAACGTGGTATAGCATTATTCAAATAAGGCCTTATTTCATCAAATGCATTCCTGATTCTATCAATTAGCATATCTCTTGTGGTTACGGGAGTCTGGTACACTTTTTCTTTTAGAAATCCCCACACAAAGAAATCTAATGGATTTAGGTCAGGGGATCGTGGAGGCCAGGCGACTGGTCCTCCACGGCCGATCCATCTTTCTGGATAATTTTCGTCCAGCCAGTTTCTAACTATTCTCGAATAATGAGCTAGACAACCATCAAGCTGGAACCAGGCCAATCTTCTTAAATCTAACATAACATCATCCCACATATTTGCATGTTTAGCCTTCAAAAATTCCAAGAAGGTCGCAGCATTTAACCTTGCAGGCAAAAGGTAGGGTCCAAATAGTCGATTACGGTAGATACCAATCCACACGTTCACACTAAATTCATGCTGAAAATTTCTTTCCCGAACTGCATGCGGATTTTCATGCGACCAAATATGTTGATTATGAAAATTTACCACTCCACGTCTAGTGAAGCATGACCCATCGGTCCATAAAACGTTACTTAAAAACTCCCTATTATTATCAGTTCTATCAAGAATCCACTGACAAAATGTGATTCTTCGTTCTCCGTCCCCTGGCTGTAGTCCTTGCACAGGTTGCAAATGGTAAGGACGTCTATGGTCATTTCTAAGAACACGGTGAACATGGGTTGCTGCAATTCCCAAGGCACCAAAAACTCTCCTAACACTTGTGGTCGGATCTCTATCAAACTCACGCAGAATCATACGGGTAAATCTGCGCTGACGAACATTTATGTTTTGATCCCTTTGGAGATTTCCAAAACCATTTTCAATTATTTGGCGATGCACTCTTACAAATAGTGAGCGGGTTGGATGTCGTCTGTTTGGAAATCTTCGTGCGTATTCTCTGGCTGCTTCTGCTGCGTTTCCATTTACAAAGCCATACACAAAATGAATATCCGCTAACTCTTGATTGAGAATAAAAATGGCATTTTTATAAAACTTACAAAAAAAAAACAGGTAAAAGAAACTAAATTTCGTGCATTCACAATTGCAAAAAAACGTTTCAGGTTTCAACAGACAACAAAACTGTCAACTAATTGACGTTTAACCTTATTCTGCTTTCAATTTCAAAAATATTTGCAGGCACAGCCTACTTCTAAAAATTATCGAGATACGGACTTTTTAACGTTATTTTATCATAAATAATTAAAAATGTATCGAAGCTTAAAATCGAAATATCTCAAAAACGGCTAACTATAACGAAAATTCACAAGAGAGCTTTTTATGTTGAAAAGTGCGAAGAATCAGTTTTTTTATTCAAAAAGCAAAAAATTGCACTAAGAAAAAATTTTCGGTCATTTTAATACACTAAAGGTACAGTAGAGAGCGCCCTCTAGCGGCTAAAGTAAAACTATGCCTATGGTTCATTTTGTCGTACCAAAAAACCCTTGTATACCAATTTTCACTGTTATACATCAAATATTGTTCGAAATATTTTAAAAAAACTATTTTAGAAAGGAAATTTAAACACCCTGTATTTCGGAAGCCACGCATTTTTCAACCCATGTTTATATAGACTTTATGCATTAATTTTAAAATTTCCATCGAATCTTAAAGTGATGCAACCATAAACTGAAACACCCTGTATATAATATGGAATTTTCCTATTTTTCACATTAACAGGTAAGATTGCTTCATTGAAAGTTTCACTTTATTGGCACCGGATCTTAACATTCTATCAGTTGGAAGCATTGATGCTCAACTGGTTTAGATTATTTAAAGACAAAAGGAAAGACGATCATTTATGACCAGTTGAACACATTGTCTAGATGGCTTTATGTAGAAAGTCAAAAATCAATATCTCCTCACCTCTTCTAACAGGCTCATTTGCAAATTATGAATGAAAATACACTAACACGCAAAATAATGGCTATGATTCACATGATTTTCTTCAAAACAGCATATATTCTTCAAAAATTGAGATATTGACATGAATCAAAAAAAGAACTGTTGAGAAAATTTGAAGCTTAAAATTCTTCTACGAAGACATATCATTCAGTAATCCAATGTTCCCACATGGTGTTCAGAAATTTGGGGCAAAATGCACCTTTTAGTTACACCCTGTACAACAACAAATATTTGCAAGCCGATAATGATGACAATGACATTACCTACAATTTGACGAAAAAATTAACACAATTGATGCAAAGCTTAAAAAGTAATTTCAACTTTAATTTGAACAAAATTTTGTCTGTCCGGTTAATTTTGCATGGCAGTGTAGATTGAAACTGATCCAAGCAGGAATTTTCATCCGGAGCGTGAAAACTACGTGGCGTAGAGTAGTACTTTCTATTGCAAACATCGTTTTTCATTACTGCTACAGATTAACGATTTATTGTAACGCTATAAACAAGGAAAGTTCTCTTTAAACTGGTCAACTAGGCGTAAGAACGCTACTCATAACCTCACACATAAGATTAGTTCAATGTTTACAAACAATATAATTTTAAAAACCAATTCACAGTGATAAGCGTTAGGTGGATCGAACCCAAAGAAACTTGACCTTATACGAGGGATGTCTTTTAAGTTTTGCATATAGAAACATAGTAGGCCGCGCGGATCGAACGTCACTAGTGAATCTGAACCTCACTCTTTAGTAAACTTAAATTTAAAGTTTCACAACAAAAAGTGTTCTCGCTACAGTGAATTTTTAAGTGTCACCAAGTCATTAGAAAAATGGAACTCAACCGAGAACATTTTCGCGCCATAATTTATTACAACTTTCAGAGACAATTATCGCAACAAGAATGCCTTGCTGAGTTACTGTCTGTTTTCGGCAACGAAGCGAAACATCAGTCGACAATTTCCCGTTGGTGTGGAGAATTCAAACGTGGACGGGTGAGTCTTAGGACCGTATCGTCAGTCGTCCCTACACCAAAAATGCACCCAGAAAAACGTCGATGCTGTGGGCAAACTCATCATTGAAGATAGACATGTGCCATAGCGCGAGATTGAGGCGTCCTTGAAGATCTCAACAACCTCAATTCCAAAAATTTTACATGAAGAATTAGGAGTAAGAAAATTAGTTTCTCTATGGATTGTTAGTGGTGGTGAGTCGTGGATTTACTGTCATGAACCAGAAAATAAACGACAGTCGGCTGTTTGGGTGTTCCAAGGTGAAGAAAAGCCAACAAAAGTCATCCGTTCTCGAAGTGTTTCGAAAAAGATGGTCGCGACATTTGTGTCAAAAGCGGGTCATATTGCAACAATTCCTCTTAATGAGCAAGGAACTGGTACTGCGGATTGGTATACCACCATTTGTTTGAATACTTCGAAAAACAATAGTCATTTAAAAATACCTACCGTGTTGTTTTATTTCCATATGCAAAACTTAAAAGACATCCCTCGTAGAGAGGATTAACGAAAATCATGAATCCCCCTAATTTGTTTTATGTCATCTGTTGAAAAGAATATAAATAAAACAATACTTTATTTAGCATATTGCAATTTGTGTGAAATAAGAGGTTCTATTATACCGATACATAAATCAGGAACAAAAACAGATGTTAACAACTATAGACCAGTATCAATAATATCCAGTGTAGCAAAGGTTTTTGAAAAAGTTTTATCTACTAGAATGATTCGATACCTCACAAATTCAAAATTTTAAGTGAAAATCAATATGGATTTACAGAAGGGAAGGCTACATCAGACGCAATAACTAAAATTGTAAATCAAATACATCAAAATATTGATAACAGAATCCCTTCAATCTGCATTTTTGTTGATTTAAAGAAAGCTTTCGACACAGTTAATCACAAATTATTATTAGAAGCATTGGAGAGAATTGGTTTCAGAGGAAACGCGTACTCACTGATCGAAAGTTATTTGTCAAATCGCCCACAATCTGTGCAGATATCAGGATCATTTAGTAAAGAAATGTATATTAAGTGTGGTGTCCCACAAGGAACTGTCTTAGGTCCGCTGTTATTCAATATATATTTAAATGATATTTTCCAAATTAATTGTGTTGGCAAAATAACTAGTTTTGCAGATGATACTGCAATATTATATGAAGGCACTGACTGGTCTGATCTGAAAAATGTAATTGAAAATGATCTTATCAAAATTATTCGGTGGTTTAACAGTAGAAAATTAAGCATTAACTACTCTAAAACACATTTTTTACCATTTGGATCTTATGCTAGACATCTGCCAAATTACACAAATTTCTCCTTCAATATTAATGATCAAAAAATGCAAATTAATAGAGTGCCCAACATAAAATACCTTGGAGTGGTCTTGGATCCTCACTTACGATGGGACATCCATGTCAATTATATTTTAAAGAAAGATAGATTTGTATCCTACAAAATTAAATACCTTGGGAATATATTGACAGAAAAATATCTTCGAACATTATACCATGCACTGATTGAGCCTCATCTCACATATGGTATATTAGCATGGGGAGCTGCATGTTCCTCACATATCTATAATTTAGATGTTTTTCAAAAAGTATTCTAAAAATGATATTTAAAAAACCGAAACTTTATCCCACTGAAAAATTATACGCAGATGTTCGAATGTATGATATAAGACAGCTTTTTTTCGTACACAGTATCACTCACTACCATAAATTTGTAAACACCGACCAAAAAATTAAACATAATCATTATACCAGGTACAAAATTCGTGGCACAGTAGTTCCTCAACCGCATAAATCTATAATGCAGCGATCATATCTCTATTTAGCGCCTAAATTTTATGAAATTATACCTAAAGACTTAAAAGATTTACGTTTCGGAAATTGTTTCAAAAGAAATTTAAAAAAGTGGCTACATTCTATATCTAGGACTGAAATTCATAAACTCATAAATACGAACATCAACTAAATACATAATCTACTGTAGCTAATTTTTGTCCTTTTTTGTCATTTGCATTCTACAGTTTCAACTTAAATTATTGGTTCATGTACAGGCGATGCCTTCTATTGGGCCTGTTTTGATTTTATATTTATTTACTCATATTGTTTGTTATCTTTGTACATTGAGTGAATAAATATTATTATTATTATTATTATTATTGAGTAATTTTTAATCCATAAATGCAACACACTATTAGTAATGTCTTGTTTTAGAACTGAACCGTCAGACTCTGCCTGTCAAGCGATGGTAGAGAAACGTTGTAGTTGGACAAGAGGAAAAGTCCTCGGTGGCTCTTCGGTACTGAATACGATGCTTTACATAAGAGGAAATCGCAGAGACTTTGACCGATGGGCAGCTTATGGTAATCCAGGATGGTCTTACCAGGATGTATTACCATATTTCAAGAAAAGCGAAGATCAGAGAAATCCCTATTTGGCAAAAGATAAGAGGTACCATGCTACAGGTACGTAACAAGGGCTTTTTAATAACAATCTAAAGTTATGATCTTAATTCGTTTTATTTTTACGAAAACAATGCACTCTAGGAAAAAAGCACAAGAGTAATTATCTGTAGGAAATTGAAGGTAAAATTCGTTTCGAAAAAAAAAACAGTGGCGTACTATACTAAGTGACATATAAATCCGAACACCCAGTTTAAATGGTTTTATTTTAATAAAATTTTGTATAAGTACTTAATGAAGCATAATAAGTAAATGATAAAAATTTCAAAATGATTGCACTGCTTTAAAACCCTTTGACCTTGAATAATGTGTGAATGCACCCTGATGTGCTACGCATTCTCCAACGCGCCTAGGCATGCTTCTGATCAACTAGTCAATGTCCTCCTGTGGTATCTCATTCCAGGCAACCACCAACTCCTCTCGAAGTTCTTCTAGAGTCTGAGGAGGACGTTGCAAATTGAGCAATCTCCTACCCATCATATCCCACACGTGCTCAATTAGGGATAAGTCGGGAGATCTTGGTGGCCATGGTAACAATGTGACATCATTATGTTGAAAGAAGTCTATTGTGACTCTTGCAACATGTGGTCGGGCATTATCTTGTTGGAAAGTGTTGGATCTGCCAGGGTGTCAAGATAGGGTAAAAGATGGGGTTCTAGAACTTCGTGGATATAACGCTGCGCGTTCATGTTAACTCTGATGAAGATTAAAGGTGACCTGGAACCATAAGCTATAGCACCCCAAACCATAACTCCAACAGTGTGATGAACATGTCTTTAAACAAAGAACTGTGGATTTCTCCTTTCACCACGTCGGCTTCTAACCCTGGCACGACCATCGTGCATGCCTAAACAAAATTGAGACTCGTCACTAAAGACAATACTGTTCCATTCCTGATCCCAGAGTGACCGTTGTCTGTACCACTCAAGGCGATTACGTCGGTGTTCTCGAGTTAAAGGGAGGACCCAGTGTGGCCGGTATGAAAACAAGCCAAAACTTCTCATTCGTCGGTAAACACTTCGCATGCCAATAAGTCTTCCGTGCTCTGCAAACCATTCATTTGCAATGGACCTGCTAGTGGAGAAACGGTCCCTTAAGGTCAATAATCTTAGGCGGCGATCTTCACGATCTGTTGTTCTACGGCGGCGTCCAGTGCCTCTTGCTCTTTGCGTACGGCCTTCTCGAAGCCATGCCTGACAACACCTAGCCACAGTGTCTACACTTCTTTGCACTCTAACTGCAATTGCCCGAAAAGAAAGTCCAGCTTCCCGAAGTCCCACTATACGGCCCCAATCAAACTCACTAAGTTGACCAAATCGTACAGGTCTTCGTACTCTAGGCATCGTAACCGATCGTAAAGGATGTCAAGAACCAAAATCCGCCAACGTTGATTCTTTACTGCGGCTGAAATATTCATTTTTAGAGCGTTAGTGAATTAAAAAAAAGCAGTGTAAAAACCGGAATGTCCAACTGATAAAGCTGAAAATTTTTTCACTTGTTATTTACAGTAAGATAAATACATTCACCAACTTTTATTAAAATAAAACCATTTAAACTGGGTGTTCGGATTTATATGTCACTTAGTATATTTTTATTTGGAAAAATAGTCCTACTAATCCCCTGTACCTCCGCCACTGGTGCACGTTAATTTTAAGTAAAGACTTTTGAATGTGGGCACTGCTTAGGTAGAACCACATACCAAATTTTAGTTCGTTGTAGTGGAGGGTTTTGAGTGTATTAAAAAAAAGTTCTTTATTATTAAACTTCAACACCACCCCGTATATTTTTAATGAAGGCCTTGAAATGTTACATAGAAGACCTCTCTTAAAATGCGGCCTGTGTATGATGTTTCATTTTTGGTCACGACCTGTGAATCACCATGTATTGTTCTTCCGATTGATAATGATCACCCCTATACCCTCTTCCGTTTGATCCATGACTTTTGTGACACACTGTATACTAAAACTATGTAGTATAAGCTAAGCTTTATAGATCGAAATAACGAATACAAAATAACCACTGTATATCGCTCTCAACAAATGCTAGAGGGTTGCTGTTCTGATTGCTCATTGATGTCTCCTCTCCGAACATGGGTTATGTTCAACAGCACCATTGATTGAGGGATTCTACCTGGGAAATAGACAACTATATACTGTACTCCTGTGTCCAAAAGGGAATCTGAAAGATACTAGCGCATTCTATGAGACAGTAGAAGAACACAACAATGAATTTACAAATCTACAATGAGGCCCCTCAGCAAATCTTAGATCGGATGACATATGTCGTTCTTCTGATTGGAAATGATCCCACCCATTACCCCCTTCCATTTGATCCATGACAATCTGTATACTAAGACCAGGTAGCATAAGGTAGGCTTTATAGATAAATCTAACCAGTACAAAATAGCCACCATATAAAATTTAATTTTAGAGGGTTGCTGTTCTGATTGCCCATTGATATCTCCTCTATGAACATGCGTTATGTTCCCTAATGCCATTGATTAAGGCATTCTACCTAGAAAATAGTCAATTATACTATACTGTACTCCGGCGGCCAAAATGGGATCTGAAAGATACTAGCACATAGGGCAGTAGAATCCAAAAATAAATTTACAAATCTACTTTGAAAATATACTAAGTGACATATAAATCCGAACACCCAGTTTAAATGGTTTTATTTTAATAAAAGTTGGTGAATGTATTTATCTTACTGTAAATAACAAGTGAAAAAATTTTCAGCCTTATCAGTTGGACATTCCAGTTTTTATACTGCTTTTTTTAATTCACTAACGCTCTAAAAATGAATATTTCAGCCGCAGTAAAGAATCAACGTTGGCGGATTTTGGTTCTTGACATCGTTTACGATCGGTTACGATGCCTAAAGTACGGAGACCTGTACGATTTCGTCAACTTAGTGAGTTTGATAGGGGCCGTATAGTGGGACTTCGGGAAGCTGGACTTTCTTTTCGGGCAATTGCAGTTAGAGTGCAAAGAAGTGTAGACACTGTGGTTAGGTGTTGTCAGGCATGGCTTCGAGAAGGCCGTACGCAAAGAGCAAGGGACACTGGACGCCGCCGTAGAACAACAGACCGTGAAGATCGCCGCCTAAGATTATTGACCTTAAGGGACCGTTTCTCTACTGCCAGGTCCATTGCAAATGAATGGTTTGCAGAAGACGGAAGACCTATTGGCATGCGAAGTGTTTACCGACGAATGAGAAGTTTTGGCTTGTTTTCATACCGGCCACACTGGGTCCTCCCTTTAACTCGAGAACACCGACGTAATCGCCTTGATTGGTGCAGACAACGGTCACTCTGGGATCAGGAATGGAACAGTATTGTCTTTAGTGACGAGTCTCGATTTTGTTTAGGCATGCACGATGGTCGTGCCAGGGTTAGAAGGCGACGTGGTGAAAGGAGGAATCCACAGTTTTTTGTTGAAAGACATGTTCATCACACTGTTGGAGTTATGGTTTGGGGTGCTATAGCTTATGGTTCCAGATCACCTTTAATTTTCATCAGAGGTAACATGAACGCGCAGCGTTATATCCACGAAGTTCTAGAACCCCATCTTTTACCCTATCTTGATACCCTGGCAGATCCAACTTTCCAACAAGATAATGCCCGACCACATGTTACAAGAGTCACAATAGACTTCTTTCAAAATAATGATGTCACATTGTTACCATGGCCACCAAGATCTCCCGACTTATCCCCAATTGAGCACGTGTGGGATATGATGGGTAGGAGATTGCTCAATTTGCAACGTCCTCCTCAGACTCTAGTAGCACTTCTAGAGGAGTTGGTGGTTGCCTGGAATGAGATACCACAGGAGGACATTGACCACCTGATCAGAAGCATGCCTAGGCGCGTTGGAGAATGCGTAGTACATCAGGGTGCATCCACACATTATTAAAGGTCAAAGGGCTTTAAAGCAGTGCAATCATTTTGAAATTTTTATCATTTACTTATTATGCTTCATTAAGTACTTATACAAAATTTTATTAAAATAAAACCATTTAAACTGGGTGATCGGATTTATATGTCACTTAGTATATTTAGCATATGTACAGCCTTTAACAGTTACTAAACAACAGTTGTATAAGTGATTCCGTTGGGAGCAATTTGTTGGCTAAAGTAGTAAATTGCACAGCAAAGCAACAAGGCTCGGGTTTGTTTCATAAACGTTACCATGGATGCCACAACACAACCACTTTGACTAAGGTGCAAATATGCCGTATAAAATAGTTGTATAAACGTTTATGCAACAGTTAATAATTTGCCCTATAAGGTGTTGTATAACTATGCTATAAGAATATTTTAAACACTTCATTTTAGAGCAAATATGTTGCAGAAAGCAAATCTGCATTCCACACAACATTAAGCCAGCATTTTGGTGTTCAGGCAACAACAATAGAGAGCTTTTATGGCTGAACGGTTCTTTTACCAAAAGCTTATACCACTGCTTTGCTAGTTGGGAAGATTCGGCATCGCGATACTTATTTTTGGCCTTTCATATGTTTGATGAACTAGCAAAACATCATAAAAATTACATCAGTACTCGCTAATAAAGGTTTGATGAAGATAAAATAGGAAGAATGAATTATACCGTCCTGGAAATTACGCTTTCTGAAGCCAAAAATATGTATGTCTGCTTATTATACTGGAATCATATTCCATTTCCCCAATTGTCTTCTAAGTTATGAAGAATGAGCTAGACTGAAAATAGTCCATAAAAACTTACTCATAAATATACTTGAAATTTCAAAGCATCTTCCAATCCAGTCCTCGGAAACATTGACCACAATCCGTCGTGTGTAACTAATTTACAGCAATATATTTCGCAATGATCACTCCGTATGCATAAAATGTTAGAGATATTGTTAATGACCTTAACACTCTCTGCTGGTGTTACGTTGGTCTTCTCGTAACGCTGCTGTGTTTCATAATTGTTCGAGCACGATAACCTTAGCGTTAATCGTTTATTTCAACTGCATCATTAGCTACTTGCGTTAGATAAATGTCGAATTAGTTTGTGATTCAGCAAAAAAAAAGGTTTTTCTGAAGTTTGTACTTTTTATTGCGTATAATGACGGGAAAGATAATCGAGGTTGAGTGGGTGTTCTGGAATGCTAATGACGACTAAATTAGGAAAAAAATAATGTCAGTGTTTTCCGTCTGTTTGTTGTCTGCCAGTCTGACTGCGATAAGTTGCGCTTGATATTAATAACCACTATGTATACTAAGTGACATATAAATCCGAACACCCAGTTTAAATGGTTTTATTTTAATAAAATTTTGTATAAGTACTTAATGAAGCATAATAAGTAAATGATTGCACTGCTTTAAAGCCCTTTGACCTTTAATAATGTGTGGATGCACCCTGATGTGCTACGCATTCTCCAACGCGTCTAGGCATGCTTCTGATCAGGTGGTCAATGTCCCTCCTGTGGTATCTCATTCCAGGCAGCCACCAACTCCTCTCGAAGTGCTTCTGGAGTCTGAGGAGGACGTTGCAAATTGAGCAATCTCCTACCCATCATACCCCAAACGTGCTCAATTGGGGATAAGTCGGGAGATCTTGGTGGCCATGGTAACAATGTGACATCATAATGTTGAAAGAAGTCTATTGTGACTCTTGCAACATGTGGTCGGGCATTATCTTGTTGGAAAGTTGGATCTGCCAGGGTGTCAAGATAGGGTAAAAGATGGGGTTCTAGAACTTCGTGGATATAACGCTGCGCGTTCATGTTACCTCTGATGAAGATTAAAGGTGACCTGGAACCATAAGCTATAGCACCCCAAACCATAACTCCAACAGTGTGATGAACATGTCTTTCAACAAAAAACTGTGGATTCCTCCTTTCACCACGTCGCCTTCTAACCCTGGCACGACCATCGTGCATGCCTAAACAAAATCGAGACTCGTCACTAAAGACAATACTGTTCCATTCCTGATCCCAGAGTGACCGTTGTCTGCACCACTCAAGGCGATTACGTCGGTGTTCTCGAGTTAAAGAGAGGACCCAGTGTGGCCGGTATGAAAACAAGCCAAAACTTCTCATTCGTCGGTAAACACTTCGCATGCCAATAGGTCTTACGTGTTCTGCAAACCATTCATTTGCAATGGACCTGGTAGTGGAGAAACGGTCCCTTAAGGCCAATAATCTTAGGCGACGATCTTCACGGTCTGTTGTTCTACGGCGGCGTCCAGTGCCCCTTGCTCTTTGCGTACGGCCTTCTCGAAGCCATGCCTGACAACACCTAAACACAGTGTCTACACTTCTTTGCACTCTAACTGCAATTGCCCGAAAAGAAAGTCCAGCTTCCCGAAGTCCCACTATACGGCCCCTATCAAACTCACTAAGTTGACGAAATCGTACAGGTCTCCGTACTTTAGGCATCGTAACCGATCGTAAAGGATGTCAAGAACCAAAATCCGCCAACATTGATTCTTTACTGCGGCTGAAATATTCATTTTTAGAGCGTTAGTGAATTAAAAAAAAGCAGTGTAAAAACCGGAATGTCCAACTGATAAGGCTGAAAATTTTGTCACTTGTTATTTACAGTAAGATAAATACATTCACCAACTTTTATTAAAATAAAACCATTTAAACTGGGTGTTCGGATTTATATGTCACTTAGTATAATTTTTCGTAAAAATGCAATGACCATTTCAGTTGACGATTATTTCGTTTCGAGCAGTCATGGAGTAGATCAAAAATAGTGAATGACAATACTTTTTGGTCCACTGTATATAATAGTGAAATAATTGAATTGTTCACCTATTACTGATGCTCTTTATCAGGTCGAAGCTTCGTTGGCATTTAGATAGACGTATGAAAGTTTCGCACCTTAATGATTTTAATGGCTATAATTGTTGCTCGAATATTACCTAATTCTGGTACTTACGTCTGCAATGACCAAATAAGATATTCATGTTACTTACCGAGAAATTTGAAGTAATTAATCTTATGCAATCGTGAAGCTTACCTGAAATCAAGGAAAAAATTTATCCAGAATTACAAACATTTTAAGAAATCATTTTTATACAGGGTGTATACTTTATGGTAGTCATTATTGAAATGGGTAATAGTATAGTATAGTTTACAACTTTAAGTGCTTCATATCGATCACAATCACCACAATCTTACTAATTTTTATAATCTAATCTAAAACGTTTTTAAATTGGGTAATTAACTAATAAATGGCATTAAGCAAAATTTGTAGTCAGTAAGTTTCATTAAATTAAATATTTAATACACACATGACAACAGCGCGTCGGGCTTTCATCACTCTTATCGAACCGGCAATCGATCGCAAACGGTAACAGTGGTTAGTTATCGTTTTGCATAGATAAATTACTTTATCGTTTTGTCGAGAAGGGCAACGGGCGTGTTGTTTTGTTTTTGTTCGCGTACGTCGTCGTGTTTATTTACAATGTTCTCGAATCAAGAGTTCGCCGGTGAAGCTCGTCAGAATTCAAATCTTGCAGCTCAAGTTTAGCCAATAACCTACCAGAACTTTTGGAACAGACCCTAGACAACATGCCATTACAACGGAGACAGAATTTGGGGTTTCTTCATGACGGGGCACCACCACACATTTTTAAAGGCGTCATTCAGTATTTGAATGAACAGATCGCTGGATCGGTCGAAATGCTCCTGATCCTCTAAAATGACCAGCAAGATCTCCTGACCTCAATCCGATGGATTTCTGGTATTGGGGAGAACTTAAAGGAATGGTTTATGGGGCTGGTCCAATCACAACTGAAACACAACTTCGCGAAGAAGTTTTTAATGCGGCTGAAATAATAAATGGACAACTTCGAGGACCTAGAGTAAGAAGAAACTGGGTTCGTCGTAATGAAGCTTGTGTGGAAAGTGGAGGACGACATTTTGAACACCTACTTTAAATACAAAAAAGTGCAGTGTGGATTTTAAAAAGAAAGACAATGTATGTATCAAAATTGTGTTCCCTATTATTAAATAATGAAATAATACCTAAGAGCCAAAAATAACAAACTCCATCTTTATTTACACCGCGTTTCGTCGTAATTTGCGTCTGGCATTGCGGCGTTGTCAGATTTTATTTTACTTCAAAGTCGCTTTTCTCTAAAAAAATGTCGTTTTTATCCGCATGTTATATGAAACTTTTTGCTTCTTTTAACCCCCTCCATCACCCATTTAAGTAATGACTATCATAACATTTACACCCTGTATTTTAAAGAAATAAGAAATGGTGGTTTTCAAATAAAAGAGTGTAAAACCATTTTCTTCAATGAGCTTCAAAATCATTTAAAGTATAAAACGGCATATTTACGATCGAAAAAATATTTATGAATTTATAGATCGTTTTAACAGCTAAAGAAAAGCTTGTTTTTAGAAACACATTTTTTTATTTTATTTATTTTTCAGGCGGATATCAGACGATCCAAGATGCTCCCTACAATACACCACTAGGAATTGCGTTCTTGGAGGCCGGGGCAGAAATGGGTTATGACATCAGGGACGTCAATGGAGATAAACAGACTGGATTTGCACTGTGGCAGTACACGATGAGGAGAGGAGCCAGATGCAGTGCAGCCAAAGCTTTCCTAAGGCCAATCAGGTAATGAGTCGACATAGACTCTGCAACTGAAAATGAGGTGAATGTCTTATATATCACATACGAGCCCCTTCCCACTTCAATTGGCCCAACTATTGAAATCTTAGTTTTTTTCTTATCAAACACAAATAATAAAAATGTAGCAGGGTGTTATAGGTTTAAAATATTAACAATAATATTTAGATAATATATAGTAGAAAACACCAACTTTATCACTCCCTAATCAAATTTGCAGCATAAAAATAACACATGTTGCAATTACAGCATATCAACCTATTTTCATTTCAATGCAAAATAAGTCTATAACGCATAGGTGGCTGTGAAAAATAAAAGCCATGACAATTGTTTTTATTAATCACAGCTGTCAGAATACGTTTAAAATAGTTTTGGGTAGTTAAGGTTTTCAAAATGGGTAGAGGAAAGGTTATTAGTGAGAAAATTCGGTTACTGATAATTAAATTTTTTAATTCTGGGAAAACAAACTCAGAAACTGCAACTTTGTTAGACTTATCGCGGTACAGTGTGAGAAATATTGTTAGACGATATAAAGTAACTGGTTCAGTTAATATTAAGCCACGATATGTGAAAAAAAGTAATATCACAAATGCCAAACGAAGAGCATTAAGAAAAATAATCGTGAAAAACAGGCGTGCAAATTATTTACAATTAAGTGCTCTGTGGACTGACGCTGTTGGAAGGAGAATTTCGAGGTCCACAACTCATAGAGAGGCCCACAAACTGGGATTTAGCACTTGCAAGGTAAGTTTTCTTATAAAAAAAGTGAAGTAAAAACCCTAAAGTTGCACAACATGTTTATAGGCCAAAGAAAAGCCACTATTAACTCCACTGCAAAAGAAAATCGGCTTAGATGGGCTAAAGAACATAGACAATGGACACCTCAACAATGGTGTGCAATACAATGGAGTGATGAGGCCCGATTCGAAGTTTGTGTTGGTGACAGTCGCAGTAGAGTTATTCGCAAAAAATGAAGCATTCCATGTTGACTGCCTGAAGAGAAAAGTAAAATTTCCAGCATCCATTATGGTCTGGGGCAGTATGTCATCAAAAGGAGTAGGAAAACTTCATTTTATTGATAGAAATGTGGATACAAACAAATATTTGGCAATTTTAGAAGAATCGCTTTTACCAGTGATGGAAGAATGTTTGACATCCGGCCAAGATTTTGTGTTTCAGCAAGATGGTGCAGCGTGCCATACCTCAAAAAAGGCTATAAAATGGATGGAAGAAAATAATGTACCACTTTTAAAATGGGTTTCTAGCAGTCCAGATCTGTCACCTATTGAAGCTTTGTGGCACGAGATGAAAAAGGTTCTACGACAACATCCTGCTCGTACATCACCGAACTGAGACAAAAGCTTCAAGAAATATGGGATTGTTTTACACCAAATTTTTGACAAAACTTGGTTACCACTATGCCCCAAAGAATTTCAGCCGTAATAAAAAATAAAGGTGATGTTACTCAATGGTAATCTTTCAATTGTTGCTTTGTTAACTTCGCGCATTTATTCGCACATTGTTTATTTGTTCAGATGTTCTATTAGTTATAGGTCTAAGTGATTTCAAATATGTATTTTTTACGACTAGAGTGTATCTAAAATGTTTTTGAGAAAATAAATTGTTTTAGAAGTAAGTAGTTTCGTCATGTTTAGTTTAGAAAGGCATATTTTGGTATGGGCCACCTGAAGTGGGAAGGGGCTCGTACATGTGGAGCATAGTCGAACGCATCTTGGAGCTGTTGATTCTATTCTCGGAAGTTCAAAAGCAAAGAATTTAACGTATTTCTAAATAGAACATAGAACAGAATGGTTTTCCATTCTGGTGAAAAAAAAGAATGGTGCGTGTAGTGCGTCACTGGATAGCTTTTTTGAGCTCAATAAAAGTTATTCGTCAAGCCTAGTTTCGAATTTTAGTCCACTTAGAATTATACAGGGTGTTCCTTAATGATATGTGTTTAAAACCCCTGCCCAGGTTCATCCCCCAAAAGAATATAAAACATCTGTCATTCCGTATTTCGTTCTGTCATCTCAATGAAAATTTGCCTTTCATCACTGTCATTTTGTGTGCTGGTATGGAAAATTTTCAGAGAAGAGAAAAGGAAACCGTATGTTAAAAACTGGTTGTAAAATCATGGTTGCAGACAAAGCCACAAGTAATAGCCACAAAAAGTAACACTGTATTTTTTCTGAGTGTAGACTGAAAGAACATGAATATTCAGGGTGTTCCTTAATGATATGCGAATATTTAAGGGTGTGAATCTACAAAAACTCGGGGTGTTGAGTTTTTAGGAAAAAAATAAAAATTAATTAATATCTTCAGAACCGCTTCAGATATTTCACTGATATTTAGTACGTAGTGAAAGTTAATAAACTTGCATATTTTTCAATGCAAAAATAATTTTTAGCTTTAACAGTGGCGTGCGTACGGGTATTGACCCCGATATTTTTTAATAAAAAAATGGTACGCCAATGGTTTTTTTGCCAAATTGAATTCCCCGTTCAATTTAAAACAGATGATCTCTCTTGAATTGTTTTCCTTCGATGCGCCATTTCTGAGTAAAAAATAATAACCGTTCTATTGTCTAACTTAAATTATTATTATTAATTTAATTAGTAAACATAACATTATAACCAACGACCAACTAAATGATTACAAAAATTGTTGAAAATGGCCCCCTTCGCTTAGTATGCATGCTTCCGCCCTCCTTCTCATGGAATTGCGCACTCGTTGAAATATCCCTGGAGTGTTTTTTAATCTATCACAAGCTGCAACTATTCTTTCTCTTAGTTCCTCTAGAGTGTTAATGGGACTTGTGTACACTAGTGTCTTAAGATAGCCCCACAAAAAGAAATCTAAACTGTTGAGGTCGCATACTAAAATAAGAATGATTGATATTCAAATCAAGTTGGGTACTTTATTTTGAAGGTTCATTTATACCATTTATGTATGAAAAATAATATCGCTCAAATGTTCACCACGACTGGATTTACAGACGTCCACGCGATGGTCGAAATATTCAATGACATTTTGCAACATGGTCGGTTCTATGGCATTTATTTTGTTATATTGTTTTTGAGTTCTTGGAGGGTGGCTAGTTTGTTGACGTAGACTTTTCTTTTCAAATATCCCCATAAAAAGAAGTCCAAGGGAGTCAAATCGCACGATCTTGGTGGCCATGGCACATTTCCTCTGCGCGAAATCACGCGATCACCGAAGAAGGACTGCAATCGATGGATATTGACGTTGGTTGTGTGGCATGTTGCACCGTCTTGTTGGAAATAAACATCGTCCATATCCATTCCTTCAAGTTGCGGCAAAAAATAGTCCTCTATCATCACGTGATATCGCTCAGAATTGACGGTAACGGCGTCCCCGACCGCATTTTCGAAAAAGTACGGACCGATGATGCCTTTTGACCACAATGCACACCACACAGTCACTTTTTGAGGATGCATCGGCTGCTCTTGACACTCACGGGGATTTTCGTTCGCCCAGATGCGGCAGTTTTGCTTGTTTACCGTCACATTCAAAGTGAAATGCGCTTCGTCGCTGAACATGATTTTTGATGAAAAATTGGCATCAATTTGGCGGTGTTCAAGGAGCCAATCTGAGAACGTTCGGCGCGAAAAATGGTCGGCCCGACGCAGCTCTTGCGTCAATTGGATCTTGTAGGCGTGTACATTCAAATCCTTGTGGAGAACGCGGAGCAAGCTGGTTCTCGAAATGCCCAAATCTTGGGATCGACGCGTTGTTGATTGTTTCGGATCGTCTCTCACACTCTCCTTCACAACAGCAATATTTTCCGGTGTGCGAACGCTCCTTGGCCGGCCAGAGCCTGGCTGATTTGCCACAGAACCTGTTGCCTCGAATTTACGCACCAGACGACCGATGGTTGTTTCGTTTGGGCGGTTGTTGCGACCGAAATATTCACGAAGCGCGCGAAACGTGTCTTTATTTTTGCACCATTTTTGTAGTGCTCTTGAATAACTTTAACGCGGTCTTCAATCGAATACGACTCCATAGCGATCAATGGTAAACATTCAACTAACAAAATGACATGTCGGTGACAGAAAACAAAGATGGCGTCTATGTCAAATTGACGTTTACTTTCCTGCGTCCCTATTGGACAACCCTACATTTCTCCGCGGTATGATTATGATATATTTTGAATAAGCATCGTCATGTTCAATCCACAATAATCCATTAGCATTTTTTTTAAAAGGGTATTCAAAATATAACATCACAAAAAGAAGTATCAAAAATTACAATTTCTTTTATGATCTACCTTTTTTTAACAAATTTGCACCACTTGTTAGACTGATGAATATCGACAATCTTACACTCATGAGCTGCAATACCTTTAGCTGCTTCGCAAAACGTTCGCGGACAGCCTGATATTTTAGCCATCCACCACCACGAGCATAAAACCGCGCTAAGAGCTTTTAATTATAATTAGTTGAGGAACATTTTTGCGAGGCATTTTCAATAGAATTTTTGATTCAGAGTTTCATATGGGTACTACAAATGTGATATGATAAATACTTTTAATTTTAAGGTTAAGGAAAAATCTGCATATATCCATGTACTCCCACGTAACCAAGATTCTCATAGATCCAGCAACCAGGAGAGCATATGGTGTGGAGTTTCTGAAAAACGGAATCAAAAGAAGGGTGTTGGTTAGAAAAGAGGTGATTCTATCCGCGGGAGCCATAAACTCTCCTCATTTACTGATGTTGAGTGGAGTTGGCCCCGCTAATCATTTGAAAGAAAAGGGAGTTCCTGTTATACATGACTCGCCAGGAGTTGGTAAGTTTGTATTGGAAAAAGATTGGACGTGATATACAGAGCAACGTTCTTCTCTCTGTCTTCTCTTTCAAGCTTGAAGTAATAAATTGTGTCCCAACTGGTATCACTGGACAACAAATTTTAGTTTTTTAATTGTATCTTGTGGGAAAAGTGCACTTCTTTGTTAATTTTGGGGCGCTGAATCCAAAATGACAATGAAATAAAAAAATTAGTTGCGGTTTAGAAAACACTTTATTTTTAAGGATATATTAAAAAAAGTAACAAGATTCATATACTTATACGAATCACTATATGCGCTGTCTTTTTGCTGTTATTTTATGGATCGTTTCTGGAGCATCTCTACCAAGAGTCCAACAGTAGTCTGCAAGCATGGAAGGATTCCACTTTCCCTGGTACCTTTTTTCCATTGTTGAAATATCCTGATGAAAACGTTCGCCGTGCGCATCACTTACGGCTCCGCAATTGTCAGGAAAAAAGTCCAGGTGTGAGTGTAGGAAATGTATCTTAAGAGACATATTACAGCCCATCTTTTGATACGATGACAGCATATTTTTGACAAGGGTTTTATAGTTGTCAGCTTTTCTATTTCCCAAGAAATTAGTGACCACCAGACGGAAGTCATTCCAAGCAGTTTTTTCAATACCTGTTAAAGTGTTTTCAAACTGTGTATGTTTCAAAATATTTCGAATCTGTGGCCCAACAAAAATACCTTCTTTAACCTTTGCCTCACTTAGTCTTGGAAATTTCTGACGCAGGTACTGAAAAGCTGACCATCTCTATCTAATGCCTTGACAAAGTTTTTCATTAGGCCCAACCTGATATGCAGTGGTGGTAATAAATTTTTTTCGAATCTACTAATGGCATATGCTGTACATTTTTTTGACCTGGCTCTAGGAATTGACGAACAGGCCAGTTTTGTCTGGTGTAATGAAGTGCCTTTGCCCGACTGTCCTATTCACACAAAAAACAGCAAAACTTTGTGTAGCCTAGCTGCAGCCCAAGTAAAAGTGCAACAACTTTCAAATCGCCACAAATATGCCATTGGTGCTCATCGTATTTTATGCATGTCAATAGGTACTTCATATTGTCATATGATTCTTTCATGTGAACTGCCTACCCTACAGGAAGAGATGGTAAAATATTTCCAATATGCAATAACACTGCCTTTAAACTCAATGTTGAACTGTCTATAAACAATCTCCATTCTTCTGGGTTATAGTTTATATTTAAAGCCGCCAGTAAGCCGTTAATGTTACTGCAGAAAACCAAGTTATTCTCCATATTGAAAAATGGTTCTAAGTCTTCGTGGCGTTTACGAAAAACACATACCGAAACATCGTCTTCTAACAAGTTCCACTGCTGCAGTCTTGATCCAAGTAACTGTGCCTTACATTTTGGAAGTTCTAAATCTCTTACAAGATCATTTAATTCTGACTGTGTTATTTTGTGCGGTTGGTGGCATGCCGTGCTCGGTATAAAATCAGCATCTCTTGACGTTGATGGCATATCTTCTTCCTGACGAATCACTCGATCGCCATGATCTCATTCGTTTTCTGATTCGCAAGTGTAGGATTCTGGGGGTTCTGGAATAGGATTTTGGTCACTGTGAGGCACAGGTCTCATCGCAGATGGTATGTTTGGGTAGTTAATAACCGATTTTTTTTTCTTGGACATACCTGTGGCTTGTCCAACACAAGGTACCATGCAAAAGTAACAATCATTAATATGATTTGTAGGCTCTCTCCAAACCATTGGGACAGCAAAGCGCATAGACCGTTTTTTGCCATTTAACCAGCTCCTCAGACTTGAAGCACATGTATTACAGCAGATGTGGGGTGCCCACTGTTTGTCTTGATCACCTAGTTTACAACCGAAATAAAGCTGATATGCCTTTGTTATTAGTGGAGTAATAGACCGTATCTGAGACGCAAAAGTCACATCACCACACACGTAACAAAACTGATCTGGATTGTTTACACACTTTCGAGATATCTTGCATGAACGCTGTCAGCCAACTGAGGAAAAAATGGCTAATATAAAACAATATAATGTACACGTATGTATAACGTAACACAATCATGCCGATTACATCATCTTTCCTTGTCGAATATAAAAATGTAGCACGTGCATTCTGGTGAATTATTTTATTATTAACACTGTCACAGCAGGAACACATATAATTACCGTATCTCTAAAACTTGAACTAATATTGAAAAATAAGTTTCATTCCGGTTTTAGCACATTAAAAATAGTAATATTTTGTTGATTTTATTTAGGATATTTTTTGGCTGTTGATCAGTGTATTTTGAGACTTTGTTATTTCCTACACCCTAGCGAGAAAGTGTTGCAATCGCAAAGAATATTTAAAATGAGGATTTGAAAAGGATCTTGACGTTGCAGCTACACAGCAAAGACATTTAAACCAAAAACCAAAGTTGTTCTTTGTTCTGTCGATCTTTCGGAAATATTTATTTCCTTCATCAGGACGAATAAACGTAGATCTTTATATAACAATAGCTATAAATTACAATATCATTTAAAAACAAATTTACAACGTTGGCGTCTCGCAATCCAAAAAAAGACAAAAATTTATTTATCGGAAACAAAAAGAAAAAATGCCGAAAGACGTCAAAAGATTTGTCAAGGGGGACAACTTTTTAATAATAATAATAATATAATAAACGCGTCCGACTCTTCCATCAATTTGCCTGGACACTATTTATACAGAATGGATTCACCACGCACTCCTGGTTTTGGTGGAGTATGCATTTATGTTCGCACGGAAATCGCGTCGGCTTTCTCGGTATCTCCCTCTTTCAGTCCTTTCGATGGCATTGACAATCTATTTTTGGAATTGAGGTGCCCAAATTTCAGCTTCACGATAGGCTGTATATATCGGCCACGGCCCTGTTTGGGAGACACACACCTGTGCAGTCTCATTTCAGATCTCTTAAATAAAAACACCAACCTTTTCATAGCTGTTGACTTCAATCTACGTGACATTAGCTGGCCTATGTCAACCATTCCTGGATCAACTCTAACATATCGAGGATGCTTCGTCACAAGAGATCTTTGTGGCAACGGTTTAGGAGGAGTGGCCATTCACAAGATTACGTGTCTCATCGATCCTTTTCTAACCTCCTATCTAGAACGTTACATAATGCCAAACATGCTTATGAACGAAAACTCGTTACCTCCAAAAATAAGAAGAAGCTGTTTCGGTATCTAAGAACAAACCTGAATTCCAAAGTTTCATCACCTCAGATCCGCGACGCTGACGGTCATCTCCACATGGATGCCACCGAATCTGCCAACTTACTGGCAGAGTCCTTTAGTGATGACTTCGTCGATGAGCCTAATGGAGACCTTCTACCGACCACTATCTGCCATAGGTGTCCCAACAGCCTTTGCGAAGTTGAGTTCCTGCCTGAAGATGTATTAATGCACCTGCGAAATCTGAAGACCTCTTCCTCCCCTGGTAAAGATGGGATGACGGCTGCTGTACTTAAAAACTGCGCTTCAGCACTGGCCCTTCCATTAAGCTTGATATTCACCTCGTCTTTTAGATCTCATACCCTACCCTCATGCTGGCTTAGTGCTTCTGTTACCCCTGCATTCAAAAAGGGCGACAAATCCTCCGCTAAAAATTATCGACCAATAAGTCTCGTTCCTATCGCCGCCAAAACAGCTGAAAGAATCATATTAGATAAGCTCCTGCCATTTGCTTTCGAAAATGACCTTATCCCTAAGAATCAGCATGGATTCCTCCCTGGTCGATCAATAATGACCAACCTTCTCCACTCTCTCAACGATTGGACTCAGTATCTGGACACAAAGACTCCTGTTGATATAATCTATGGGAATAAGAGGCGAGTTGTTACTGTGGATTAAGGCTTTTCTCACCGGGAGGACTTTCTCTGTGCGCGTCAGTGATAGCCAGTCTCACCTTCATCATGTAGCAAGTGGAGTTCCTCAAGGCTCTGTCTTGGGGCCAGTGCTGTTCCTTCTGTATACAAGTGACCTGCCCGCATTGATTTCCTCCACATGTTCAGCTTATGCCGACGACACCAAGATTTACAATACTGTCGTAAATTCTGCTATGCTTCAACGAGAGCTTGATATTGTTTGTCAATGGTCAGTCAGTTGGCTTTTACCCTTAAATCTAACTAAGTGTTGTGTCCTTCACCTCGGGAAGACAAATCCGCGATTTACATACAAGATCTCTGACCACAACATCGAAGCAGTTTCCAGCCACACTGACCTGGGCGTTGTAGTCAACGATCGTCTTTCCTGGTCAGAGCATATTCACCACGTTACATCAAAAGCCAAGAAACTTCTATACATGCTGGAGAGGTCTTTCAAAGGATCCGATCTCAACACTTGCGCCTACATTTACAAGGCATTTGTGAGGCCAATTCTTGAATTCGCTGGCCCGGTATGGGACACTGTGCTTCTGCGCGATAGAAATCTCGTCGAATCAGTACAGCGTCGGGCTACTCGTATCCCTTTTGGAGCACGAAGACCAAGCTATGAAGATCGCCTTGAATTATTCAACCTGACCTCATTCTCTGAGCGAAGACTTCATGGCGATCTTATAGTTACGTTCAGGATACTTCATGGTTTGATGGGCACCAACCTAATGTATGTGGATTGTATGATTTAAGATAATTAGGAAGAGAATTATAATATTTAGCAATTGTAAATTTGAAGCTTCTTTCAAAAAGAACTGTCCTGGACATCTGCGCGAAATGATACCTTTTGGTAGAGACAGGGAGGGTTCTTATAATACAGTACCTTGTGAAATAAGCAGAGAGCATATAAGCGCAATCTTTTCTCCATGTTTGGCCTATTCAATTCCTTCAATTTGTGGGAGACGAGCTCATACTTTTTAATCCCGTATATGAATCGAATGCACGAGTTCTGTACACGTTGAATACGATTAACACTGTTTTGATCTAAACATGGACCAAATACAGGTGCACAGTATACAGGGTGGCGCATCGAAAACGAAACAGACGCATTTACTGGTCGGAAAAAAGTTATTTCTTGAAGAAAGATAAGGAAATATCTCGTACTTATTTTAAATAGGAATTTGGTACATAGTTTGCGATTGATTTAACCAAACTTTGTTGCTAAAATAACTTGTAACGCTTTATTACATAATTTAACCATGGTATATTCCACAGCAGAAAGAGTTGAAATTAACGAATTTTTTTTCGGAAATAATCAGTGCGCTATAATAGAACAGCAGAAATATTTAATGAGCGACATGAGAACAGTAACGTGCATCGAAAATATGTTCTAGAACTTGTAGCTAAATTTCGGGAAACTGGGTCAGTAGCCAATAAAAAAAGCAACATTGAAAATCCCATAAGGAACGAAGCAATAGAAGTGGGGGTTTTAGGGCAAGTTTATGTAGATCCTACGTTAAGTACCCGCAAATTGGAGACTGTGTGTGGTGTTAGTCGACGTACTGCCCAACGGATTCTAAATGCCCATAGTTTTCATCTGTATAAAATTCACCTGGTACAAGAACTTAATGAAGACGATTTTGATCGGCGATTAAAATTTTGCGAAGATATGACTGAACGAATTATAAACGATGAACATTTTCTATTCAACCTTTGCTTTTCCGACGAATGTTCCTTTTTCTTAAATGGCGTAGTAAATCGTCGCAACTGCCGATATTAGTCCGATTCTAATCCCAGAATTTATCATGAGGTTCATACACAGCAGCCACAAAAATTAAATGTTTGGGCTGGTATTTTTGGCGGTAATTTTTTCTTGCCTGGAAATTGGATCGGTGAAATATATTTGGAATTACTGGAAGACGCCATAGATCCTGCATTAACAGCCATAATTATTGAAAATCAGAATGATCGGCGATACATTGCGAATAGGTTGATGTTCCAACAAGAGGGTGCCCCACCACATTACGCATTACGTGTTCGCCAGTATTTAGATTAGACGTTTCCAGATCGATGGATTGGTAGAAGAGGTGCTATTTAATGGTCCCCGAAATTGCCAGATTTATCACCTTTGGATTTCTTTAAGTGGGGTAATTTAAAAAGCAAACTCTATGCTACTCAGCCAACATCATTAGAAGACCCGCAACAAAGAATTGTGAATGACTGCCTTCAAATTACTCCTCAAATATTGCAAAATGTGCGGCAACGTCTTGACTAAAATCTTTATTATTGCATGGAGAGTCATGGTGGCCATTTTCAACATTTACTTGCCTAAAGGGTCAGTTCATTCTTCATTTTTAAATTACTTTGCTGCCAAATGTATTGATCTCCGCTAATGATGATATATTAGTTTTATTTAAGCTTAAAATCAACAAATCTTCAAAACTACTGAACTGAAGTACATTAATTTTATATCATTATAAAGGGAATTGAAAGACCTTTAAAATAAGGTATCACTCGACCCCCTTTCCATTTAAGATTTTGGGGGTGGTTTCACCCCCGCTTAGGGGGCTGCACGTACTAACGGGATTTTTTGCCAAACTTGTATCCCCCTCGAAATCAAAATCGACGGGTCTGAGCGTTTTCAAAAAAAAAACTGAGCTGCCAGTATATGCGTCTGTTTCGTTTTCGATGCGCCACCCTGTATATACACATAAATTGTATATAGTATTTAATAAAAACGTTTATTATTATTATTATTTAAAATTTCTAAGGGAATGACCTTGGCGAAAGTAGTTTTTGGTTAAAAAGTCGTCCCCCTTGACAAATCTTTTCGGCGTTTTTCTGTTAATCAGGGATTTTCGATAAATCCGTGGTTGTAAGCTGTATATACAGCTTTATTATTTAACTTTAGGTGCATCACCCTCACGTAAAAGAGGCTCAGCTACTGAATAGTAGCATTTTTGTGAAAAAAGCTCTAAACGCTAAAGAACAAACTTTTTCGTTGGCTTGGACTTCTTTGCGTTGTGGGTGCATCCCAAGATCCTTGTATCTAAATGACAAGTTGCAATATAAATATCGAAGTCGAGTAGTTGAAAAAAGACGTTAAGTTTGAATGTTGAAGTACCTGTCTAGGCAAACTATACGAAGGAAAATCGTTGCGATGCATCACGACCTTTTTCAATAATTCTGAACAAACAAAGCCCAAGCGATTTAATCTTTGAAAAACCCCAAAAATGGGTATATTCAATGCTTTAAAACCTGGTTAAAAATTCTAATTTTCAAATCTCCAAGTATCTACATTAAAGATAAAATTTTGCTCTACAAGACCCCGATGGGTATTATAGGGTGCGTCATCTAGTACTTTTTTCTATTTGAATAATCAACACGCTTTTTTATTGAAAAATGCAGGTTGGTTTAAGCCATTTATGTATGAAAAACAACATCAATCATGTCACCACCGCGGCTTCGTTTACAGGCCAACATCCGAACATTAAAATGTTCAATGACTTTTCCCAGAATAATCGGGTCTATGGCCGCAATTTCAGTCCGAATATTGCGCTTTAGGTCTTTGATTGTCCGGGGACCATTCGTATACATTTTTCCTTTCAAAAATCCCCAAGAGTCAAGAGGTGTTAAATCGCACGATCTCGGGGGCCAACTGACATCTGAATTTCGTGAAATTATGCGGTCTTGAAATTTCGTGTGCAATAAGGCGATTGTTTGGCGCGATTTGCGAGCTGTTGCTCCGTCTTGATGAAACCAAAGATCATCGGCACAAATACGATCCAATTGTGGCCACAAAACGTCTGTTAACATGCCGCGATATGTTCCCCGTTGACGGTAATGGCCTTTCTTCGGCATCTTCAAAGAAGAATGGTCCAACGATGCCACCAGCCCATAATCCGCACCAAACAGTCACTTTTCGGGATGGAGAGGTTGTTCATGATATTGGTATGGATTTTCAGCCTCCCAGAATCTGCAGTTTTGCAGATTTACGTACCCATTGAGGTAAAAATCAGCCTCATCAGAAAAGAGCACATGGTAATACATACACTTTTTGGTAAAGAAAAAGTAATCGATGGCGCACCCAGTATTAAGATTAGTTTATTTTAAAGTGATTTTTAAGCTTGTTTCTTAGCCAAAATTGGCAGACTATTGATTTTCGTAGACTACACATACAAGACGGGACTTAAACGCTGCTGTCTTTTGCTAACTATGTTACTCTTCTTTCAATGCAGAACCTGATGTTCGATTTGAACGTAACGTAATTCATAGTACATGCACGAATTAAATTAATACTTGAGTAATGTTATAGAAACTAATTGAATCAATTATGTAGATCAAATTCACTCGTGAAACTACCACTGTGAACATTCTCACGTACATCCTACTTTCATTGAATATACTAAAATCCTGATTATTATTTCGTATTATTCCTAAAATTTGATCTGTGCCAGCGATAGGCGTTACAGTTTTCAAGTTTTTCTTGTCATATTAATGAACATAGCGTTTTTGCAATAATTTTATTAAATCAACATCTAATGTTGAAATGTTTACCTAGACCTAAATATTCACATTATATTCCATTCGGTTTTATACGTGTATCAGATAAGTGGACTCTTGCGCCACACCGCCTGATAGTTCATGAGCAGATGTAATTTATGGTAAAAATATTCTTCTTTGTGGTATACTCGGACTCTAATACAACTGCAAATTTGCCCTCAGCAATGGGTCCAAAAATGTTCAATCGTCAACTAGATTATACGGTGTGGTCAATATATAACTGACTGATTTAAATTGCGCACCATTTTTATACACGCATTTCACTAGGTGGTGTCGCAGTCGTTGTTTAAAGCACATATGACAACTCATCACGATCCCAGAACGCATCCGTATTGTTAAAAAGTTTTACTTGAATAACGAGCCGATTGTTACAAACGATTTTGAAGTTGTGTTCGAACCGTTCGTACTCCGAAAATATCGAGAGAGTTTGTGAAAGTATAGTGGAGGCGCCCTGAAACGTCTACCAGACATCGTTCTCAAGAACCTGGTATTCGTCGCACGTCATTATGCGCAATTTCAAGAAAAGACTTGCATTTGTGGGCATACGAAATTCAGTTAATCCAAGAACTAGGATTCGATAAAAGATAAAGGTGAAAAAATCGACGTATTTTATTACATTTCACAAAATTCAAGATACAAGCCAGTCAGTTATACTAAGTGACGTATA